>JAVIAB010000104.1:30059963-30504963 GCA_032433765.1 Megaustenia siamemsis | reverse complement strand
TTGGGAAATGTATAGATAATGTATAGATAATGTATAGATAACGTGTAGATAATGTATAGATAATGTATAGGTAATGTATAGATAATGTATAGGTAATGTATAGATAAAGTAAAGAAAACGTGTAGATAATGTATAGGTAATGTATAGGTAATGTATAGATAACGTGTAGATAATGTATAGATAATGTATAGGTAATGTATAGATAATGTATAGGTAATGTATAGATAACGTGTAGATAATGTATTGGTAATGTATAGATAATGTATAGACAATGTATAGATAATGATTATTGCAGCAGTAGCTCGCTAGTTACAACCATCATCCAATTCGATATTTCACTTTCCAAAAGCATTGTGTTGAACTGTATTTTTTTTATGTTAGAGATTCATAGCTGATCAAGACCTTTCTATACCTCCCAACTGGGCGTTTTTGTAATGGGTTGCGCCAAAACAGACTTGGTTCTTCGTCTTCTTCTTTTCTCTTTCTCACTGATACCTAAAAGGTGTCGTGGTTGATATCATTTGTCGTTCTTGAGCTGCTCGAACTGTCTGAATTAGTGATTTTTCTTTGTTGTTACATGTCTCTGTCACTGCATCTATCCATCTTCTTCTTTTCTCTTTCTCACTGATACCTAAAAGGTGTCGTGGTTGATATAATTTGTCGTTCTTGAGCTGCTCGAACTGTCTGAATTAGTGATTTTTCTTTGTTGTTACATGTCTCTGTCACTGCATCTATCCATCTTCTTCTTTTCTCTTTCTCACTGATACCTAAAAGGTGTCGTGGTTTATATCATTTGTCGTTCTTGAGCTGCTCGAACTGTCTGAATTAGTGATTTTCCTTTGTTGTTACATGTCTCTGTCACTGCATCTATCCATCTTCTTCTTTTCTCTTTCTCACTGATACCTAAAAGGTGTTGTGGTTGATATCATTTATCGTTCTTGAACTGCTCGAACTGTCTGAATTAGTGATTTTCCTTTGTTGTTACATGTCAATGTCACTGCATCTATCCATCTTCTTCTTTTCTCTTTCTCACTGATACCTAAAAGGTGTCGTGGTTTATATCATTTGTCGTTCTTGAGCTGCTCGAACTGTCTGAATTAGTGATTTT
The DNA here is from genome assembly GCA_032433765.1 of Megaustenia siamemsis. Taxonomy (NCBI): domain Eukaryota; kingdom Metazoa; phylum Mollusca; class Gastropoda; order Stylommatophora; family Ariophantidae; genus Megaustenia; species Megaustenia siamemsis. The sequence goes on along the minus strand of JAVIAB010000104.1, from coordinate 30,503,855 downwards.
CCTTTGTTGTTACATATCTCTATCACTGCATCTATCCATCTTCTTCTGGGTCTTCCTCTTGGTCTTTTTCAATGCATTCTCGAGAAGAACGCCCTTGATGGTGATTGGTAAGGATTCATTCTGACCAGGCGGCCAAACCACAGACTTGGTTACAACTGGCAAAATACATGGAAAGAGAGGTAGCGAGCGACAAAGAGAAATGGTAATGTCTATAAACTTGATGTCGTGGCATGGCAAACAGTCAACAACAGAATTAATACGATGCATTATCACATAGAATTTGTGGAAGGACACGATAGCCTACGCCAACCGACATGGTACATAAATCATAAAGAATATATCATAAAGAAATATGTCTTATCTTACTTAACATAGAGAACAGTGTTGTCTTACTTAACATAGAGAACAGTGTTGTCTTACTTAACATAGAGAACAGTGTTGTCTTATTTAACATAGAGAATAGTGTTATTTTACTTAACATAGAGAATAGTGTTGTCTTACTTAACATAGAGAATAGTGTTATTTTACTTAACATAGAGAACAGTGTTGTCTTATTTAACATAGAGAATAGTGTTATTTTACTTAACATAGAGAACAGTTTTGTCTTATTTAACATAGAGAATAGTGTTATTTTACTTAACATAGAGAACAGTTTTGTCTTATTTAACATAGAGAATAGTGTTATTTTACTTAACATAGAGAACAGTGTTGTCTTACTTAACATAGATAATAGTGTTATTTTACTTGACATAGAGAACAGTTTTGTCTTATTTAACATAGAGAATAGTGTTATTTTACTTAACATAGAGAACAGTGTTATCTTACTTACATAGAGAACAGTGTTGTCTTACTTAACATAGCGAACAGTGTTGTCTTACTTAACAGAGAACAGTGTTGTTTTACTTAACATAGAGAACAGTGTTGTCTTACTTAACATAGAGAAAAGTGTTATCTTACTTAACATAGAAGACATTGTTGTCTTATAAACAAAGAACAAAGAAGAGAGACAGTGGCATCTCTATAACCCACCAGAGTAGAAAGACTGAAATATACTTTCTTGTAGTCGGAGAAAGGTGCACACATTGTAGACCAGGGGCAATGGCACTCCACACAGCCATAGAAACTCTCAGCGCGCAAGAGGTAACACGTCCACACAGCCATAGAAGCTCTCAACACACAAGAGGTCCCAAGTCCACACAGCTATATAAGTTCTCAACACACAAGAGGTCCCAAGTCCATACAGCCATATAAACTCTCAACACACAAGAGGTCCCAAGTCCATACAGTCATATAAACTCTCAACACATAAGAGGTCCCAAGTCCATACAGACATATAAACTCTCAACACACAAGATGTCCCAAGTCCATACAGCCATATAAACTCTCAACACACAAGAGGTCCCAAGTCCACACAGTTATAGAAGTTCTCAACACACAAGAGGTCCCAAGTCCACACAGCTATATAAACTCTCAACACACAAGAGGTCCCAAGTCCACACAGCCATATAAACTCTCAACACACAAGAGGTCCCAAGTCCACACAGCTATAGAAGTTCTCAACACACAAGAGGTCCCAAGTCCACACAGCTATAGAAGTTCTCAACACACAAGAGGTCCCAAGTCCACACAGCGATATAAACTCTCAACACACAAGAGGTCCCAAGTCCACACAGCTATATAAACTCTCAACACACAAGAGGTCCCAAGTCCACACAGTTATATAAACTCTCAACACACAAGAGGTCCCAAGTCAAAAAATTGTCATTCTCACCGATGCAAAGTCAGTCAATGTCAAACACAAAACAGGACAGACTATCCAAATACTGAAGGGAGGTCAAAAAGTAATGCACACCAATTTTTTTCTCGGAAACTATTCGGGCAAAATGTGTGGAAATTTTCACAGATTGTAGCTGAACATCCCCTTTACACTACCTATTTTTCTACATAATCTCCGTCCAAGCGTATTACCTTACGCCAACGCGAAACTAGGTCATGAATGCCTCGTTTGTACCAAGTTTTGTCCTGCTCGCGTAGCCATTTTTTAACTGCACGGATCACATCCTCATCATTGTCAAAGTGTGTCCCACGCAGGAATTTTTTGAGTGGTCCAAACAGATGGAAATCTGAGGGAGCCAGATCAGGGCTGTAAGGAGGATGGGACAGTACAGTCCAACCAAATTTGTTGATTGCTTCCCGTATCACCAGACTTGTGTGAGGGCGTGCATTGTCGTGTTGAAGCAACAAATCTGCAGATGGCTTATTAGGCCGAACTCTATGGAACCGATTTTTAGTTTTGTCAGTGTATTGATGTAAGCTGTCGAGTTGATTGTCTCACCTCTTGTCATTACATCAACAAGAATCACACCATCAATGTCCCAGAAGACAGTGATCATCACCTTTCCGGCTGATGGAGATGTTTTGAATTTTTTTCTTTTTGGTGACTGCGGATGATGCCATTCCATTGACTGCATTTTTGTTTCAGGCTCATAATGATGTGCCCACGTTTCGTCACCGGTAACAATTTTTGACAAAAACATTTCTCCTTCAACACCGAAACGCTCCAACAATTCAGAACAGAATGTTTTCCTTTGAATTCTGTGATCATTTGTTAGACACCGAGGAACCCATCGAGCGCAAATCTTTGAATATCCGAGAGTTTTAAAAATTGCGATGGCACTTCCCTTGCTGACTGTAAGCTGCAATGCCAATTGCTGACTAGTGATACGCCTATCCTTACGAATAATGGCATCAGCCCGGTTTAACATGTCTGTGCTGGTAGCCGAGGCAACACGTCCAGAACGCGGTAAATCATGCAGCTCCACTCGTACACTTTCTGCAGCTTAATTCTCTGAACCCAGCGACTAACTGTGCTCCTATCGACTGCAGAACATGTGTACACTGCACACAGTCGTTTATGAATGACCCAAGCTGGTCTAAATATCTAAATGTCTAAATGTCGTGACTCAAGCTGGTTTAAATATCTAAATGTCTAAATATCGTGACTCAAGCTGGTCTAAATATCTAAATGTCTAAATGTCCTGACTCAAGCTGGTCTAAATATCTAAATGTCTAAATGTCGTGAACCAAGCTGGTCTAAATATCTGAATGCACAGCAAGAGCTGATCGCTGAAGAAGAGGAAGGTATGTCACAAAAGGTGCTGCATTATTTGCTTTCTGGCTTCTGTCTCTTTAAGTTTCCATCGTTGGTTAAAAAATTAATACTACTTAAGTAATTGTACTCTTCAGCGTTCGAGTTTTGTGATAATGCGAAATTGGCTCTTTGTCATTGCCCCCAGTACACGGGCTGAGGAGGGCAGTGTGACCCACACCTACCTCCCTGGAAGAGAAACTCTACATGGCAACCGAATCACTGAAACAAACAGCTACCTTCATAAGACAGTCCGGAATCTTAGTCTGAATGAGCCACGATCGCAGAAGAAGATGGAGATATACCATGATAGAGGGGTAGACACAACATCGGGACACAAAATTGTAGACATTCTGGATAGTGTGGTTGTTCAGTCATTCGTTCTCGGACATTAGAAGAACATCAACAGTGTTACAGCGCCAGGTTGATATATTGTCAGCATCATGCGTTCAGATGTCAAGTTTGATTTTCACTGCATTTTTAATACCTTCACTGCGACTTCCGGTGCAAGGAAGGAAGATAATCGTAGTGCAGCATTACAGAAATGTATTTATTGAATTATGTCCCTTTGTCTACTTTCTATTATCAAATATTTTTTAAAAATGATATAGTTTGATTTGACATGATTTACGTAAGTAATGGGCGGCACAATATCAAACGAAGTTGCGTCTCATTAGTCCTTCTACATAAACAATAAACAGTACATACTCAAATATATAAAAGTAAATAAAATTAAACATCGCTGACTAATAATAAGATCCCATGACAACATGAATGTTAAAATTCACTTTGATGGGAGTTCATCAGAGCATTTTAAAGTCAACAACAGAGTGAAACAGGAATGTGTCCTCGCCCCCATCCATTTGGATATTTTTTTGCTGCCCGTCTAAATTACGCCTTTGAAAACAGTTCAGATAGTTACATTAGAACAAGATCAGATGGCTCACTGTTCAACTTAGCACAACTGGGAGCAAAAACAAAAACTGTATCTTCCACATGCAATCTCTCCGCAGAATAATGCACATCAAATGGCAGGCTGCAACGAGCTAAGACCCTAACAATCATGTCAATGCTCCGAAGCCGAAGGTTAAGTTATATGGTGAACTAACACACGGAAAAAGATAAATCGGCAGATCTAAACTACGATATAGAGATATCTGCAAATCATCTCTGAAATACTTCTCCATCTGTGAAAACGACTGGGAACATCTGGCAAGTGATCGCACATCATGGAGAGCATGTGTAAGGAACGGTATAACATCATTTGAGACTGTTCTAAGGCAAAACTTAGAAGAGAAAAGACTCATGAAAAAGGACGGAAAACCCTGTGGATCAGTGGGCCTGACTTGTTCATTATGTGGCCGTGTGTGTTTGTCAAACATTGGTAGAATTAGCCACTACAGAAGCTGTTCGACAAAAACAAAACCTCAAAAAATACACAATAGCCTGCACTAGACCGTCTGACAAGATGAAAGAGCCATATAATAAGATCTCAAAACAAAGTAATACTTTAATAATATTTAAATAATAATTTTATTTATTATTAGTTAATTATGTAGTGGTCATTTTATTTCCCTACATATCTGTGTATGTGTTGTTTATTGTTCCTGCTGAAGGCCTAATGAGCCGCAACGTCGTTCAATTCCATTTTGTCGATTACTTACGTAAACACTCTTACCAAACCATTTCTTTCTATTTTTTTCCCCTTTCTCATTTATAACCAGCTTTACCGCAACTTCTCATGTTGATGCATTTCTATGTCCGACCCTCTTGTTATTATCAGGGCGTTATCCCAGAGAACATCGGAGGCAACGGGAAGAGTGGAAAAGGTAAACATTTAAGTATGTTTACAACAGTCGGAAAAATCTGCAAATAACTTGTAGCAGAAAGCACACACACACACACACACAAATAACTTGTAGCAGAAAGCACACACACACACACACACACAAATAAATTGTAGCAGAAAGCACACACACACACACACACAAATAACTTGTAGCAGAAAGCACACACACACACACACACACAAATAACTTGTAGCAGAAAGCACACACACACACACACAAATAACTTGTAGCAGAAAGCACACACACACACACACACACACACAAATAAATTGTAGTAGAAAGCACACACACACACACACACAAATAACTTGTAGCAGAAAGCACACACACACACACACACACACAAATAAATTGTAGCAGAAAGCACACACACACACACACACAAATAAATTGTAGTAGAAAGCACACACACACACACACACACACAAATAAATTGTAGTAGAAAGCACACACACACACACACACAAATAAATTGTAGTAGAAAGCACACACACACACACACACACACACACACACACAAATAAATTGTAGTAGAAAGCACACACACACACACACACAAATAAATTGTAGTAGAAAGCACACACACACACACACACACACACACACACACACACACACAAATAACTTGTAGCAGAAAGCACACACACACACACACACACACACAAATAAATTGTAGTAGAAAGCACACACACACACACACACACACACACACACAAATAAATTGTAGCAGAAAGCACACACACACACACACACACAAATAAATTGTAGCAGAAAGCACACACACACACACACACAAATAAATTGTAGCAGAAAGCACACACACACACACACACACACACACAAATAAATTGTAGCAGAAAGCACACACACACACACACACACACAAATAAATTGTAGCAGAAAGCACACACACACACACACACACACAAATAAATTGTAGCAGAAAGCACACACACACACACACACACACACACACAAATAAATTGTAGTAGAAAGCACACACACACACACACACACACAAATAACTTGTAGCAGAAAGCACACACACACACACACACACACAAATAAATTGTAGCAGAAAGCACACACACACACACACACACACAAATAAATTGTAGTAGAAAGCACACACACACACACACACACAAATAAATTGTAGCAGAAAGCACACACACACACACACACAAATAAATTGTAGCAGAAAGCACACACACACACACACACAAATAAATTGTAGCAGAAAGCACACACACACACACACACACACAAATAAATTGTAGCAGAAAGCACACACACACACACACACACACACACAAATAAATTGTAGCAGAAAGCACACACACACACACACACACAAATAAATTGTAGCAGAAAGCACACACACACACACAAATAAATTGTAGCAGAAAGCACACACACACACACACACACACAAATAAATTGTAGCAGAAAGCACACACACACACACACACACACACAAATAAATTGTAGCAGAAAGCACACACACACACACACACACAAATAAATTGTAGCAGAAAGCACACACACACACACAAATAAATTGTAGCAGAAAGCACACACACACACACACACACAAATAAATTGTAGCAGAAAGCACACACACACACACACACACACACACAAATAAATTGTAGCAGAAAGCACACACACACACACACACACACACACACACACACACAAATAAATTGTAGCAGAAAGCACACACACACACACACACACAAATAAATTGTAGCAGAAAGCACACACACACACACACACACACAAATAAATTGTAGCAGAAAGCACACACACACACACACACACAAATAAATTGTAGCAGAAAGCACACACACACACACACACACACAAATAAATTGTAGCAGAAAGCACACACACACACACACACACACACACACACAAATAAATTGTAGCAGAAAGCACACACACACACACACACACACACAAATAAATTGTAGCAGAAAGCACACACACACACACACACACACAAATAAATTGTAGCAGAAAGCACACACACACACACACACACACAAATAAATTGTAGTAGAAAGCACACACACACACAAATAAATTGTAGCAGAAAGCACACACACACACACACACACACACACAAATAAATTGTAGCAGAAAGCACACACACACACACACACAAATAAATTGTAGCAGAAAGCACACACACACACACACACACAAATAAATTGTAGCAGAAAGCACACACACACACACACACACACACACAAATAAATTGTAGCAGAAAGCACACACACACACACACAAATAAATTGTAGCAGAAAGCACACACACACACACACACACACAAATAAATAGACAGCCTGAAGTAGGGTCGAACTCATACTCCTCAACACAGCGCCTTGCCTCGAATGTCCTAGTCCTGCATTTGAACACACTGGGTACGAGTTCAATCCTACTCCAGGCCGCTATTTATTCTCTGCCCTTTTATTTGTTTGTTATTTGTGGATTAGTCCGGGTGTTGCAAAAATGTGCATGATGGATTGAGGAAATTTACGACATAAAAAACAATACAATATCACTATGTGACAAGCCACAGAAAGTGCCTTGATAGAAAACACATCATTGACTTAAGCCTGTGACGACTACCGGCAAAAAGCAGAACAGAATAAAAGAAAGACAGAAACATGTGCTGATCTGTCGTCTTTGAAGTTTCCGTTCGTAATAATTATTATCAACACTGAGTGCCGCCTCCGCATCGAAGTTTAGCTAACATGGAGCGCCATTCTGCTGTCTCTTGCTTTGATAGTTCAGGTTGTTATAGGCTGACTTATCCATCTCCATATCGAAGGTTGGCTACCATGGAGCGCCATTCTGCTGTCTTTTGCTTTGATAGTGCAGGTTGTCATAGGTTGACTTGTCCATCTCCATATCGAAGTTTGGCTACCATGGAGCGCCATTCTGCTGTCTTTTGCTTTGATAGTGCAGGTTGTCATAGGTTGACTTGTCCATCTCCTTATCGAAGGTTGGCTACCATGGAGCGCCATTCTGCTGTCTTTTGCTTTGATAGTGCAGGTTGTCATAGACTGACTTGTCCATCTTTTGATATTACTCGTACATGTTAGTCTTGGTCTGCCTCTTTTACCTTGTATTTTTCCTTCCCAGATTAATTTTACTAGGCTGGTGTGTCTCTTATCATATTATCTTTATCTTCATTGCGTTGCCATGTTTGTGTTTTTGAAGAAGGCTACATGTAGGTCGACACGTCATGACTTTGCTTTATTCCTTTTTTGTTTGTGTTTTATATGTACGGAATTGAAGTCAAAACGATGTCCTAACATCATCAAGCGTTATACATTTTAAAAATATGACGATCATCATTTTCAGGAGGACGTGAACTTCCGGTCAATATGGTGGATAGGCGGCAGGAACCATTGAAGGCTATGTATTAAATGTGCTCCTTGTTGCAGTTTCCTTATATTCCAAGTACAGCCTGTTGCAGGAGCTACTGAGTTAAGTGCTCTGTGCACACCGTGAGCTGTGTGTTTCATCCGTTTTGATCGTGTTTCGATATTCCAATTGTTTACGATGAATGATGATATCGTATGATAAGAAACAGTTGGCTGTGTTCACTTTCTGTGCGGTTTCGCCTTATGTCTTTTGGCGTGTGCTGAGACTGCTATGATGGGGACTACAGTTACCTTTCTTTGTTTGGGAGATGAGTTAGTAATTCGGATGATTCCACTGGCACGGGCGGTTGAGCAATTATGGATTTTAATTCGTTTGCAGTGATACCGGGGCCTTCCATAATCATAACCATAGAGTAGCCTAAGTAGGTAAAGTAAAGGTTCCCTTCACGCCGTGCTAGGCGTATGGGGAGTATGGTGTTAGTGACCATATTTTTCTATAACCACGGCACATTTTTGGGTGATGTGGTCGGTATCACGCCAGGCGACTTTTTCTTCCCAGAAAAATCTCTGGTACCCATTTTTAGAGGCTGGATGAACCCCTGAGTCTTGTCAGTCAGAAACAAAATCCGCCAAAACTGGGGATCGAACCCGGACCCTTGTGGTCAGGAAGCGAGCACACTAACCACTCAGCCACCGAGGCTAACCATAGAAGGAAAGCTAAATGCGGCACAAGATGATGATGGTACTGGTAGAATAAAAAATTTAATAACAAACGAAACAAAACTTCCATTAACCGTGACCTCTGACCTCTCACCAGCGACATGGCCGCTGGAGGTCTTGTCCCCAACAGAAAATAAGAAATCAACAATTGACATCTTGGATTAAGTAAGTTTATATTGAAATACTACTCTGACTGAGTCATGATCGCAGACAGACAGACACAGGCATATTTAAATAGCTAATTGTGTTTTAGTTGTATGGATCATGTATGTAATGTTTGCTTAAATTTAAATAAGCTTCGATTTCTAAACAATTTAAAACATTGACTATTGACTCCAAAGGCAAAGGAGTTTCCTTTCCTGTAATTTATTTATTTTATTTTGAATGAACAAAGTTCTAATCTGAGACACTCCCCTACTAGACTAAGACTGCTCCATTTCATTGATAAGTTTAGATGATTGAATTGATTGATGCGATTGTGAATGAGAATATGAATAATTGAGGTTGTCTTAATGTTAATGTCTAGTGATTATCTGAATTATGATTGTCATTCATTTAATATGATTAAAATGATAGACAATATATTATATTATTATAGTAAAGGAAAGGAACTCTCTCTCTCTCTCTCTCTGCTATCAAGACTAAATCAGAGTAGGATTCCAGACTCTCTCATGAAGGCAGCTGTCTGTTTAAGTGATTCGATTGCCCATAAAGTTTCTCTTCCAGGGAGGTGGGCGTGGACCACATTGCTCTTCTCAGGTCTGTGTACTGGCGGCAATCCTGTAGAACATGTTTTGTTGTCATATTGTCCAGTGTACAGTGGCATAGGCTGGTTGTATCTATTTTGAATTTGGTGAACATGTGATTTCTCATTCTATTGTGGCCAGTGCGTAGGCGAAGTAAGATGACTTGATCCCTCCTTGATAGTTGATAGTATCCGTCCCTCTCGTTATGCTTTGGGTGTTCTTGTTTCCATTTTTCATGGAACTGACCTTTGAGGATGGATTTGGCTTCATCATAACTGAGCAGATGGTTCGCTTGTGGTAATCAGGAACAAGAAAGGTCTAAGTCTGACAGTGAATAGTTACAGTAAGAAAACAGAAGTAATGGTAATATCAATGAAACAATCTAAAGATAAAACAGGACAAATCTGAAACAAGTGCAACTCCAAATACTTGGGCACAATAAAAACATCAGATGGAAGACGCACCACAGAAATAAAAAGCAGAATAGCTAAGGCCAAAATAGCTTTTCAGAAAATGAAAAATATCTTATGCAACAAATCTATGTTAATAGAAGTGAGACAGAGAGTTCATCAGTGCTATATAGAACCAATTCTGATCTATGGAAGTGAATCATGGACAATAGACAAACAAATGAAAAGATGATTAGAGGCCACAGAGATGGGATTTCTCAGAAGAATGTTGAAAGTTCCCTGGACAGCTAAAAAGACCATAAGAAAGAAGCAATCAATATTTTTCAGGCACATCATGAGAAGAGGAAAGTTGGAATACTTGGTTACAACTGGCAAAATAAAAGGAAAGAGAGATCGCAGACGACAAAGAGAGAAGATACTGGATAGCTTGGTGTCATGGCATGGAAAACAGTCAACAACAGAACTGATACGATACACAGTGGGTAGAAGATTGTGGAAGGACATGATCGCCTATGACAACCGGTATAGTACACGATGATGATGTAAATGATTAATGCATATGTAAATTAAAATTGTATCATAAAAATCATTATTGACATATTTTATTATATTACTCTTTTGTTGTTGTGACCAGCCAGCCACGGCCCAATATTAATATAATTGATGAAATATTATGAACATGAGCTTTAGTAACTAAAACTATCACAAGCCATTCATGGGATTTGAACCCACAACCTCTCTGTCTCGAGGCCGACGTTTTGCCCCGAGACCAACCAGCCCCCCTTTATAATGATAAAGTAGGGTACAGATTGTGAAGTTAAATTAGGTCAGTACCAATTTTCTTCAGACAGTTAATGTGTAGGTGGGGTAGATCTTTCTTATGACTAAGTTATGAGTAATTGAAATAACATAACAGCTTATCATCACATATGTGTTAAGTTGTCAGGAGGGTCAAAGCAAAGAATTCAATATAAATGCATAAAAATATGGAGCTGTAGTGAAGCTAATTGTGAGAAGAAATGAAAAAATATATATATATATATATAAAATATATATATATATTTGTTCAAAAAACGTGGTCGACCACGAAAAAGATGGATGGATGGAATATTAGAAGCACTAGGAAACATAACAGCAGTAGAGGCAAACAGAGGAGTAAAAGACCACAAATGATATCTCCCCTCGATGTTGAAAGGGAAATGAGGAAGGAAAGAAGAAGAAGAATCAAGTATTCCAACTTTCCTCTTCTCATGATGTGCCTGAAAAATGTTGATTGTTTCTTTTTGATGTTTTTTAGTTTAGGTGCTCCCTTTTTGTGTTGGTCTCTTTGAGAACTTCCTCATTGGTCTTTTTAGCTGTCCAGGGAACTTTCATCATTCTTCTGAGAAATCCCATCTCTGTGGCCTCTAATCATCTTTTCATTCATTTGTTTACTGTCCATGATTTTTGTAAATACTTTTATATTTTTTTGTAGGTACAATATTTGTTGTGTCTGTCCCCACCCCACGAAGACCTACTGAGTCAAAATGTTCTTGGCTGCCCATGCTACAATAAGATCTGCTATTTTAACAACTTGCTGCATTAAATTGTTTATTTCAGGCTGTGAGAGATGTACAGATGGCTTGTTTGATGTCAAAGACACTGAATTGGTCAACAGCAAGGATGTCACAAGTTGTGAACCCGTTCTTCCACATGCAGCATTTTCTGTTTAGCAAGGATGCTGGCAACTTCCCTGTGACGTTTGAAAATGTGCTAAGTGGTGAGTGACATTTTGTTGTTGTCTTAATTGATGAATGTGGTTCACTTGGTTTAATTGGTGAATGGTGTTTAATTGTTTTAATTGATGAATAATGTTCACTTGTCTTAATTGATGAAAGGTGTTCACTTGGTTCAATTGATGAATGGTGTTCTCTTGTTTTAATTGATGAATGGTGTTCTCTTGTTTTAATTGATGAATGGTGTTCTCTTGTTTTAATTGATGAATGGTGTTCTCTTGTTTTAATTGATGAATGGTGTTCACTTGTCATGAATGATGTCTGGTTGTCTTTATTTATGAATGTTGGATGTTGTCTGATTGTTTTGATTGATGCACAATATTTGATTACTTAATTGATGTATTACATTCAGTTGTCCTAATTGATGGATAATGTTTGGATATCTTGACTGATGAATGATATTTGGTCACAAATTTAAAAACAATTGAAAGATGTAGAATTGGGTGTAGGGCCAGCTACCCCGCTCTAAATAAAAAAAGCTGAGGTTTAAAATCGTATCTGATACTAGCCTACTCAATAACACTTTATATTTTTTTGTTTCTTATACATTCTTCTTCCTCTTCTACCTTTCAGCTCCCTGTGGAGCATAGGTCTTCAACAAACACTTTCCAAGTCGTTCTGTTTCTTGTCATTCTATTAAGATCATTCCATGTCTTCCCCATCATCTTCATCATTTTGTATTTAACCTAATTTCTTTGGACTTCCATATGTTTCCCAGTGCAACAAAAGCTCCTCTTGTTTTGATATCCTTTTTTTGGTATCATTTTCTGTTCCTCCCTCTTTATCTATATTACTGTCCAGATATATGTAAGATTGTATGTCTAGTAGAGGTATTTCTCCTACTATTATTTGACTATTGCTAACTGCATTACTTATATATGTAATAATACATTACAGATGAGAATAAACTGAGAGCTCAGCAGAAGCTGACAAGTGAAACTCCTGTCCGCACCGTCAAGGAGTATCCTCTCAAAGAAGGCTACAGTTACGCTGCTGTGCTGGTACCTCTGTGTTTTGTTCAAGGAGAACCATCATTGCTTTTCATGCTGCGTTCGTCACAGCTTCAGAAACACAGAGGCCAGGTAAGGTAAGAATCATTAGTTCATCTGTGTCATTAGTTCATCTGTGCCATTAGTTCAGTCTGTCATCAATATAGTCAAGATATTTCCATATCCTTTCCACAACCCAATTCAGCAAACATCAAGATGTTCATCGACTGAATGCTCATGTCCTGTATTAATTGAATGTGTTGTTTTTTTCTTCGTCTGAGAAAGCTTTTCCTGCTTTCACCCTTTGTGGCACTTGTTCCACCATTGCTCTGGCGTGTATGCTGTCCTTCATTTTGTTGTCACTTGTTCCACCATTCCTCTAATGTGTTTGCTGTCCTTCATTTTGTTGTCACTTATTCCACCATTCCTCTAATGTGTTTGCTGTCCTTCACTTTGTTGTCACTTGTTCCACCATTCCTTTAATGTGTTTGCTGTCCTTCATTTTGTTGTCACTTGTTCCACCATTCCTCTAATGTGTTTGCTGTCCTTCATTTTGTTTTCACTTATTCCACCATTCCTCTGGCGTGTTTGCTGTCCTTCATTTTGTTGTCACTTGTTCCACCATTCCTCTGACGTGTATGCTGTCCTTCATTTTGTTGTCACTTATTCCACCATTCCTCTAACGTGTATGCTGTCCTTCATTTTGTTGTCACTTGTTCCACCATTCCTCTAACGTGTATGCTGTCCTTCATTTTGTTGTCACTTGTTCCACCATTCCTCTGGCGTGTATGCTGTCCTTCATTTTGTTGTCACTTATTCCACCATTCCTCTAATGTGTTTGCTGTCCTTCATTTTGTTGTCACTTGTTCCATTCCTCTAATGTGTTTGCTGTCCTTCATTTTGTTGTCACTTGTTCCACCATTCCTCTAATGTGTTTGCTGTCCTTCACTTTGTTGTCACTTGTTCCACCATTCCTCTAATGTGTTTGCTGTCCTTCATTTTGTTGTCACTTGTTCCACCATTCCTCTAATGTGTTTGCTGTCCTTCATTTTGTTGTCACTTATTCCACCATTCCTCTGGCGTGTTTGCTGTCCTTCATTTTGTTGTCACTTGTTCCACCATTCCTCTGGCGTGTATGCTGTCCTTCATTTTGTTGTCACTTGTTCCACCATTCCTCTAATGTGTTTGCTGTCCTTCATTTTGTTGTCACTTGTTCCACCATTCTTCTAATGTGTTTGCTGTCCTTCACTTTGTTGTCACTTGTTCCACCATTCCTCTAATGTGTTTGCTGTCCTTCACTTTGTTGTCACTTGTTCCACCATTCCTCTAATGTGTTTGGTGTCCTTCATTTTGTTGTCACTTGTTCCACCATTCCTCTAATGTGTTTGCTGTCTTTCATTTTGTTGTCACTTGTTCCACCATTCCTCTAATGTGTTTGCTGTCCTTCATTTTGTTGTCACTTGTTCCACCATTCCTCTAATGTGTTTGCTGTCTTTCATTTTGTTGTCACTTGTTCCACCATTCCTCTAATGTGTTTGCTGTCTTTCATTTTGTTGTCACTTGTTCAACCATTCCTCTAATGTGTTTGCTGTCTTTCATTTTGTTGTCACTTGTTCAACCATTCCTCTAATGTGTTTGCTGTCCTTCATTTTGTTGTCACTTGTTCCACCATTCCTCTGGCGTGTATGCTGTCCTTCACTTTGTTGTCACTTTTCTGTGAGAGTTCATCTCTAAAAGCTATCATGAGGTCAGTTAAAAAATCTGTATAACCACTGGTTGATCTTGAGGCAAGATGCTGGTCTTGAGACAGAAAAGTTGTGAATTCAAACCCCAAATGCTCCATATGTATGGAGATGGTAACGAAACTAACATGGATAAATATAGAACACTACATCATTACATTAGAAATATTTCAGCATATCACAGAAATATTAGAGACTTCACCAGTGCAATAGGGAAATCACTCTCAGGTACAAGAGTTATAATTTTAATTAATTTATATTATTGCGTATGAATCGGAGCGCAACAACTGATAGGTCAAGAGTTTCATCCAACTTTGTGGATCAAATTCTCAGAATATCATGACAAAACAAAATCAGCAAACTAGATCTGCTCAGAAGTTGCTAGCCAAGAGATGATAAACACATGATAATAGGGAGGAGATGGAACTGGATAGGTCATGTGTTGAGAATAGACTCAAAAACCACAAGTACTGCCATGCAGTGAAGCCTGGAGTAAGGCAGGGTCAAGGACAGTCTGTTGGAGGTCAATGGTAATGGAGATAAAATTGTATGAGCATGACCTGGGGCACTCTGCAAAGAATGACTGTCAACAACAGAAATGAAAGGACCTTGTTGCTGCCCATCAAGATACAAGACTTATTGATCACTGGCCTCTTTGCCAATAAAGAAAGACAAATAGACATATCTCTAGTGAAATCAAGGGACTGAATTTGACATGAATATAAGTCTTTTTATATGTTTCATACCGGCAGTGCTCAGGTGTCTCCCGCCATACAGGTAGATATTCTTCAAAGATACTCTCATTTGTTATCATTGACAGTTTTGACACATTTGGGTAGATTTTTTCCTATTAGTTTTGCCCAGGCAGCTGCCATTCTTGGCCTACTCATTTTGGTTTCCAACTAACAAGGGTTCTTTTAACATGCACAGGATGTACACATGATCTCCAGATTTTTGATGTTATCTAAGAGGGTTAGACATGGATCTCACTACCCAGAGAGGGCTAGACATGGATCTCACTACCCAGAGAGGGTTAGACATGGATCTCACTACCCAGAGAGGGTTAGACATGGATCTCACTACCCAGAGAGGGCTAGACATGGATCTCACTACCCAGAGAGGGCTAGACATGGATCTCACTACCCAGAGAGGGCCAGACATGGATCTCACTACCCAGAGAGGGCTAGACATGGATCTCACTACCCAGAGAGGGCTAGACATGGATCTCACTACCCAGAGAGGGCCAGACATGGATCTCACTACCCAGAGAGGGCCAGACATGGATCTCACTACCCAGAGAGGGCTAGACATGGATCTCACTACCCAGAGAGGGCTAGACATGGATCTCACTACCCAGAGAGGGCTAGACATGGATTTCACTACCCAGAGAGGGCTAGACATGGATCTCACTACCCAGAGAGGGTTAGACATGGATCTCACTACCCAGAGAGGGCTAGACATGGATCTCACTACCCAGAGAGGGCTAGACATGGATCTCACTACCCAGAGAGGGCTAGACATGGATCTCACTACCCAGAGAGGGCTAGACATGGATCTCACTACCCAGAGAGGGCTAGACATGGATCTCACTACCCAGAGAGGGCTAGACATGGATCTCACTACCCAGAGAGGGCTAGACATGGATCTCACTACCCAGAGAGGGCTAGACATGGATCTCACTACCCAGAGAGGGCTAGACATGGATCTCACTACCTAGAGAGGGCTAGACATGGATCTCACTACCCAGAGAGGGTTAGACATGGATCTCACTACCCAGAGAGGGCTAGATTGACCTCACTACCCAAAGAGGGCTAGACATGGATCTCACTACCCAGAGAGGGCTAGACATGGATCTCACTACCCAGAGAGGGCTAGACATGGATCTCACTACCTAGAGAGGGCTAGACATGGATCTCACTACCCAGAGAGGGCTAGATTGACCTCACTACCCAAAGAGGGCTAGACATGGATCTCACTACCCAGAGAGGACTAGACATGGATCTCACTACCCAGAGAGGGCTAGACATGGATCTCACTACCCAGAGAGGGCTAGACATGGATCTCACTACCCAGAGAGGGCTAGACATTACTCAGAGAGGGCTAGATGGATCTCACTACCCAGAGAGGACTAGACATGGATCTCACTACCCAGAGAGGGCTAGACATGGATCTCACTACTCAGATAGGGCTAGATAGACCTCACTACCCAGAGAGGGCTAGATGGATCTCACTACCCAGAGAGGGCTAGATGGACCTCACTACCCAGAGAGGGCTAGACATTACTCAGAGAGGCTAGACATGGATCTCACTACCCAGAGACCAGGGAAGGGTAAAGCCACAAATAAACCGCAGATTTAACGTGAAAAATTCCCCCAACCTGTGATGGGATTTAAACCCCAGGAGCTTCTTGTTCGGAGGCTAAAGTTTTGCCTCTAGACCACCCAGCCACCACCATCATTTTGAAATGCCATCTCACGATTGTTGTTTTTCAGTTTTCCCGGTGGAAATATGGACAAGACTGACAGAGATGCGATCCACACGGCTCTGAGGGAGACACAGGAGGAATTGGGCATAGATCCATCCAACTTTGATGTGTGGGGCCAGATGAACTCTTTACCTGGCTCTGTAAGTCTTCAGCTTCTGATGTCTAATGCTAGACTATAACAAACCACATAATATGTATGTAGAAACATTAGTGCCAACTTTGCATAATTTAAATGTACAGAGGACTGGTTGGTATCAAGGCAAGATGTCAGTCTTGAGACAGAGGTTGTGGGTTCAAATCCCGGCTACACCAGTTGGGATTTTTAATTGTAATTTCTCTGTAATGTGTATTGGTTTCACTGTTACAGATAATAATTATATCCTTAATTAACAATCATATCGTTAATATGACCACACTGGTAGTGCGAATGGGAGCTGATGAGGTGACCAGGGACAAGTTGGTGACATACCTCGGAGTTAAGTTTGATCGCAGCCTGTGTTTTCGGGACCACGTCGACCATGTGATAACAAAATCCCGCAAAGGATTAGCCGCCTTGAAGGTCATAGCAGCTGCCAACATCGAGCAGAGGCTACTTACTCTTCTGTTCCAGGGATTAGTCCTCGCACCAATCGAGTATGCCCTGGCCATTCTTACTGTCAGTACGACTCAAATTGATAGGCTGGAGAAAATACAAAATGAAGCCATGCGCATTATCTTGGGATGTACAAGGGACACTCCCTGTGTAGCAATGAGGTATCTTCTTGACTTTCCAACCATGGATGACAGAATCAAGATCTGGAGAGCACGAGCATACCTGAAGATTTGTACAGATACAGAGCATCCATTGCACCACATGCTCAACACAGGGAAAGGTGCCAGGCTAAAAAGAGGCAAATCATGGGTGGGCCGAGCAGAAGATGTCTTAAAAACAGGTCTGTGGGCTTACCAATATCAGCATTGGTGAGGAGTGGATACGGTGCCTACGTCATTCAAGGGAACTTTCTCGTGTATTGCCATACTAGGCAGGAAAAGTAGGGAACAGAACCCGGTCGTGGTTAATGCTGAGGTCAACGGTCTCATCTGCGATAACACCGATGAGAAAGATGCAGTCATCTATACAGACGGATCTGTAAGACGACACCAAAGAAGTGCATGGGCATTTACAGCACACTCGGCAGGCAGAATAGTTAAAGAAGACAGTGGTGCATACGTCATGACTACGAGTAGCATGACAATGGAGGTGATGGCAGTGACCAAGGCATTCAAATGGTTAGAGTCACAAGACTACACCCACGCATGTATACTGAGTGATTTGATGAGCATGATTTAAAAAGTGGAGGCGGGCTCTGTACGCATGCAATGGGTAGAGTCGTTGCAGAAGTCCAACATACGTAAGGTCACCTTTGTCTATGTCCCTGGACATGCGGGAGTACAGGGAAATGAAAGAGCAGACAGGTTGGCTAGCTGCGCTGTCGTTGAGGACGGACAACCAATGGATCGGGCGGACATCATCAATGCCCTCCGAGATGTGGGAAGAGCACAGGACTTCGACAAACACAGATCAACGTCACTTCTTCGGATGATGGAAATGGGAGTTAAGTTGGGCACAGCCAGAAATGAGAAACTTAGTGGCCGTATAAGAGGACTTATCAACCAACATAGAACTGGAGTCGTCAGTCGCTGGACACTGCGGGAATTGCTGAGGAGGGGATCTGAGCACCTATGGACATGTTCGGAGTGCAATGATGATGACCCGCAAATAACTCAATTATATCCTGTACTGTCATATCTTGAACTGTCATATCTTGAACTGTCATATCTTGAACTGTCATATCCTGTACTGTCATATCTTGAACTGTCATATCCTGTACTGTATATCTTGTCTGTAAACTCTCTGATTGAAGAATTTCTGTCTGAATTGATGTGACCTGTCTCTCGTGACCTGGTTGTAATAACTTTGACGTGTGGTTTGGCCTTCTTGGTTTGATCATGAACACACTACACTTGTTGTAACTATAACACAAATGTAAACATTGACGAACTCTAGTCCTTCCAGTAAGTTTATGGGGAATGGCTCCACCACCATCCCTCTACACTTTTGTTAACAGTAAAAAAGTAAAGAGCCCCCGTCATGCCAAGTGGTGTATAAAGAATATGGTGTTAGTGACCATCATTTTTACAGACCTTCAGCACATGATTTTGGGGTAATGTGGTCGGTATTACACCCCTGCCGCTTTACTTTCCCAGAAAAAAATCCGGTACCCATTTAAGGCTGGGTGAACCCGGAAGCCATCGGTTGGGATCAAACTCTACCCCTTGTACTTTGTAGTCCAGTTCACTAACCACTGAGCTATCGCAGCTCCTTTGTTAACACTACAAGAATAATAAAGAAAATTGTCTCCCTCACTAACCTTTCGTTCGAGTTCACATCCTATCTCTAACAATTCGAACCTCCACTTAAGTTTGGACATCCAACGCTTCCTAACAGATCTTCTGATTCATTCTATCTATCTTTGACTTCATTTCAGCGTCTTCATTCTGCTCTCTCTGGTCTGCTCTAAATAAATCCTATATCTAGAACGATATATTGTTCTTAAAAGCTAACTAGTTTTTCTCTCAGTCTAGACCGTCCTGATGTTGTGGCTACCTGCTTGGTGCACTAGTCTTGATCTGACCACTGATCTTGATCTAACCACTGGTCTTGATCTGACCACTGATCTTGGTCTGCCCTTCCATGGTCGGCTGGCCACTAACTATTCTACTGGTATGGATCTCTCTGTGATCACGTGTAGTGGACCTTGTTCCTTCTGGAATGTTCGCAAATATATGGCCCTTTTCATCTTGTCAGACGGTCTAGTGGAGGCTGTTGTGTATTTTTTTAGGTTTTGTTTTTGTCGAACAGCTTCTCTCGTTGCTAATTCTACCAATGTTTGGCAAACACATGCAGTCACATAATGAACAAGTCAGGCTCGCTGATCCACAGGGTTTTCCATCCTTTTTCATGAGTCTTTTCTCTCCTAAGTTTTGCCCTAGCACAGTCTCAAATGTTCGGAAATGTCAGCAATATAATTAGCTGTCCAAGTTCTAACGAATGGATACACATCAGCATTTTCTTCTTAACCTCATTACAGGGGCACCAAAATCCTTTAAATACTTAGGGTCTTAATCCAGCCCTGGGTGGATGTCAAGTGCTGAGCTCAATCAGTCTGGGTGTTCTCCCTTAGCCTTCATTCCCCAGCACCTACAAGGACTTGTTTTGATGGTGAGAATCGTGTGTTGTCATCGGAGAATATGATTATAGATATTGATATCAAAGGTTCATTAAGTAATTAAAGAGTAAAGTAAAGACCCTTACTATTTCCATATATTTTACACCTGTGTCCACTCCGTTAGTCGGCCTTTGTGATTTCAGTCCAGTCATTGTTTGACCAGGATTACAGGGAAAGGATTTACTTATTATCCCTTTAGGCATGAAGGGCATCTGCAGCGGAAAAGAACCCAACACATTCAATCAATGCATCATCATCATCATCATCATTGAATGTCGTCTTCGCATCGCAGGTTGGCTACCATGGAGCGCCATTCCGCTCTGTCTCTTGCTTTGATGGTACAGATTATCATAGGTTGACTTGTCCATCTTTTGATGTTGCTCGTCCATGTTAGTATTGGTCTGCTTCTGCCTCTTTTACCTTGTATTTTCCCCTCCAGGATTACTTTTAGTAGGCTGTTGTGTCTTTTAACATGGCCCAAAGATCGCATTTGTCTTGTTTGAATTGTGTTTAGTAGTTCACTTTTCATTTTTAGTTGTTATAAGACTTCATCGTTTGTTTTCTTTTCCTTCCATCCAATTCTACCCTTTCTTCTATATATCCACATTTCAAATGCTTCAATTCTCTGTTCTGTTTTCTTGTCTAATGTCCATGTTTCTGCACCATATAGGAATATTGAGAAGATGTAACATTTTGCTATTCTTAGATTTAGCCCTGGTGTTATTTGTTTTGATGTTAGTATGTTCTTCATGACATTAAAATTACTTTTTGCCATTCCTATTCTTTTGTTTATTTCAGTTGTACATTTTCCATCACTGGTTATAGTATGTCCAAGGTAGTTGTAGTTCTGAACTGTCTCCAGGTCTATTCCTTCAATTTTGACATCCATTTCTGGATTTTGAGTATTTCCTTTGTTTATGATCATAGTTTTAGTCTTTTGATATTCATATCTAGTCCATATTTTTTGCTTGTCATGTTTATTTCATTAAGTAATTGTTGTAGATCTTTAGGATTTTCTGCTAGTAGTACAGCATAATCAGCATATCTTAGGTTATTGATTATCTTTCCATTAATTTGTAGGCCTGGCATCTCTGTGATGTTTTTAAAAATTTGCTCAGTGTATAGATTGAACCCCGTGTGTTACCGGGGCCTCATTATGAGGGAGGTAAAGAATAGTGATACTGTGACCTTCCAGGCATGTCGTAAGAGGCGACTAAGGAGGTTGATCGATGGCTTGACAAGCAGTCATTGTAAAAAGTATTGTTATGGAAACAAGCCATAGATTTTAGAAGCAGTGATCTCTGCAATATGTGCCACTTTGGCACGCAAGGTTTCTGTTTTTGAGATTGTTCTTCTGCCCTATGTGCCGTCTTCGGCTCGAAAGGACAATAGATAGATAGATTGAACAAGCTTGGTGATAGGATGCATCCCTGTCTTACTCCTCTTTTTATATCAATAGGTGTAGAGTCTCTGTTATATCTTATGATTGCTGTTTGCTCCCAGTATAGATTACATATTAGTCGTATATCTATAGATATTTATTATCATAGTTTATGTGGATGCTTCAAGGGCCATGAAAAATAGACTGGCAGGCCGGATCTGGCCTGTGGGCTGTCTTTTGATCATCACTGCTCCAGACCATCATCATATTTATTTTATGTGACTAAAATATTTTGTTTTCCTGTTCTTGTGTTCTTTATCAACCAGTGTTCTGTGTACAACATGAAAGTGTTGTAAAATTAAGGTGACCAGACGTCCCATTTTTCCGGGACAGTCTTGATTTTTTACTGTTTTTTCAACCTTTATCCTGGATTTGTTGCTATCATGACTTTGGGCCAATTTTTGTAGATTTTTTAGCTTTTGCCCCGGATTTGTTAAAATACATTATGAACGCAAACGTTTACCAAATTTGCCAATATGGTAATGGTCTCTTCGACTTAAAAATATACATTATTCCATTGTTTTAAAGAAAATGTTTAAAAAGTTGAACTGGCTGTTCATTTGGCGAAACAGTAACAGTAAAATGTGCTCAAAGTTGAAAGTCAAATCTTGTCGACTGAAACTGAAATGCTGATCAGAAAAGTACAGCAACTCTGCTTCACTTTTCATTTAAGTCAGCATCACTAATGTTTTTTTTTTCTTTCCTGATATCGTTTGTAAAGCCTATATTGTTAGGTGTTTTAATTAGTTTTAAAATATATGTATTATTCATTGAAAAAGACGAAAGAAATGTCATTTTATTGATGGAAAATTTAAGTCAAATTAATCCGTCCCGGATTAAGGTTTCAAAATATGGTCACCTTATGTCAAATGGACTTGTTTGTTCTTCTCTCTATTCGTGGCATTCTTTTTGTAATAAATAGTGTCAGAGTGAACGTATACAAGAGCCTCAGTGGTTGAATAGCTAGTGTACTCACTTCATGATCAAAAAGGTCTGGGTTCACTTCCAGGAAGTGGTGGATTTTATTTTGACTGACAAAGCCTCCAGGGTTTCCCCCAGCCTCTAAAAATAGGTACCAGAGATTTTTCTGGGAAGTAAATGTTGCCTGGCTTGATACCGGCCACATCGTATGAACAATGTGCTGTCGTTATAAAAAATGATGCTTCACTAACACTATATTTCCATACACCTAGCAAGGCAGGGCAGGGAACTTATTATCATCAGGTATCAGGCCTGCTGGCGTAGGTGATCATGTTTCTCCTCAACCCTTGATCTCGACACTTATTTATCATTCCTGTTGTTGACCTTCTGCCAAGCCAGTCTCTTAAGCTGTCTGCTATCATTTCCCTTTCTTTCCCTCTGTCTCTTCGTCCTTCAATTTTCCCAGTTGTCACAATATATTCCAGCTGTTCTCTTCTCATTTCATGGCCAAAAAATGATGATTTATTCCCAATATTGGAAGTTAGCTCTTTTTTTGTTTTAGCCTCTTTCTGAACGTTTTCATTACTCTTCTTAGCTGCCCTTGTTAACATAAACATTCTTCTTTTAAACTTATAAAAGAAAGTAAAAAAACAGATAGAACATATCACTTGTGTTCTTTTTATCACATTAAAGGTTATTTACAATCCACAGGATGGGAAAAAAGTGATACATCCTATTCTGGCAAGAACTGGCGAAGTGGATGTTGCCAACCTGAAGGTCAACCATGATGAGGTGGAGGAAGCCTTTCATGTCCCCATTCGTCATTTGTGCAACAAAAAAAATATCGGATCAACCCACTTCTCCGAGGGGTCTGGGTATACACTTCCTGTCTACTTGGGGGCCTCTCACAGAATTTGGGGCCTCACTGCAATCATTGTTCATCAAGTGCTGAATATTTTGGCCCCTGGATTATACAATTTTAAATTGAAGCAGAAAAGACCAGTTCGTGTGAAAGATCTTTGCTCCAAATTGAAGAAGAATTCTACTAATGGCAATTGTTCTTGATGGTAAATACTTTGTACCTTTTTTACTTCACTCTGATGTGGAATTATATATATGACTCATGTGCCAATTGTTGAAATTTGAACCAAAACCATATCATTCGGGGCAGAGTTAGCCCATTTCAGCTGAGTGCAAAGGTTATATATCACAGCTGTTTGTTTTGTTTTCATCTCAAAGTGGCATTTTAGTTCTTATCTTTTAAGTTTTGCAGCATTTATAGATGGAGATATCCTAAACTTACAACATTCCTCTCATTCTAAATATTGTTATTTTATGGAAGTGGTTTAAATTTGTGAAGCAACACGCACACACACAAAGAAAAAGGAAACATTTTTATCAAAAATCAATATTTATGAATGTAAGATATTTTAGTAGTTAATGCTTGTAATAAAAAGATCAAAGTTTGGCAAAGCTAAGAGTCTCAAGGGAAGCAATAACCAATTTTTAGCCACAAAATCTTTTATATTATTTTCTATTACAGTTTCTTCTAATATCTTTTAATGTACTATAGAAGTATGTGCTTGAGAAAAGTAACAAACAACACAAGAAGAGATAGAATACCAAATGAAACCATAAGAAAAATGGTAGGAACAAAACCCTACCAAGAATATATAGAACAACAACAACTTAAATGGTTCGGCCATCTAGTCAGAATGAATCCTTACCCCAATCACCATCAAGGGCGTTCTTCTTGAGAATGCATGGGAAAAGACCAAGAGGAAGACCCAGAAGAAAATGGATAGATGCAGTGACAGAGACGTGTAACAACAAAGGAAAATCACTAATTCAGACAGTTCGAGCAGCTCAAGAACGACAAATGATATAACCACAACACCTTTTAGGTATCAGTGAGAAAGAGAAAGAAGATAGAAGTATATCTATTTTATCTTCATAAGTAAATGAACTAAAGTAATAGTGACAATGTGCTATGTTGACGTATCTTCTAGATAATTACTGGTTAAAATAACGCCTACTCAGTTTTGTTTTTAGACACCATTTCCGACCTGTGCCAGATATTCTTTTATAGATACCCATAATGCTTGGGAATTAAAGCTTCATAATTTCTTGATGTCTAAAACACATAAATTCTTGATGTCTAAAACACATAAATTCTTGATGTCTAAACACATAAATTCTTGATGTCTAAAACACATAAATTCTTGATGTCTAAAACACATAAATTCTTGATGTCTAAAACACATAAATTCTTGATGTCTAAAACACATAAATTCTTGATGTCTAAAACACATAAATTCTTGATGTCTAAATCACATAAATTCTTGATGTCTAAAACACATAAATTCTTGATGTCTAAATCACATAAATTCTTGATGTCTAAATCACATAAATTCTTGATGTCTAAAACACATAAATTCTTGATGTCTAAAACACATAAATTCTTGATGTCTAAAACACATAAATTCTTGATGTCTAAATCACATAAATTCTTGATGTCTAAAACACATAAATTCTTGATGTCTAAATCACATAAATTCTTGATGTCTAAAAAAACCCAGTGAACTTCAGTGTTTCCTACTTGTATAAATGTATTGTTTTCACTTACTTTTGTTTCCCTACCATTTTTCTTCGTAGCCTCTCACCTGCCAGGTAGGTGCTTGTTGAACTGTCTTCTAATTTACCGTAAAGCCACAATATATGCACCTTTACGCCCGCCTTCCTGTGCCCATTTAACCCTAAATTACGATACCTATCTGTAACTCTTCAAGTTACGATACTGTAGTAAAAATGACTACTACTTAAATGTAACATTAGGTGCTCTAAAAGTAGTAATTTCTCTGAAATTTTGACACAGTTCTGTGTTCCAACTAGGCAAAACACAGGGACTTGAAATTACTAGCTCAGGTAGATTTATGACTAGAGTTTCATCACTCGGGGACCAGACATGTTACAATGACTGTTGGTACAGTCGCAGTAAATCTGCCAATATGTTCGGCAACCACAAAGCCTTATTCGTTGTGTTTCAAAGTCTCAAACGGTTGTTTAAAGTCCAATTTTTGAAAATTCCTGCTGCTGCCAGTGGGGCAGGATCCAAACCCTGGAGCCTTCCAGTCCAGAGGCCAATATCTTACCTCTAGACCACCGAGTCCCCCATCTAAAGATTTGATAGCTCGATTCTTTCATATACAAGACTCAAGTCATTGAAGCCTTGATGTATTTTATATTCGTAATCAATCAAAGCCCTCTCTAGACCCCGTTTTGGAGCATAAAAACGCCCAGCACCATTTGAACAGACTTTATAAACAGTCCAATACACCGTCTTTGGTAACGGACCTCTGTCTCTACTAGTGTCGATATTATGTACACACGACTAGTGAAGTGTGTTGTTACTGCTCAGGCGATGATAACGTTTGATGAGGTACATGAGCCGTGCTATGGCAACCGCTCACTCACTCCCCGCCTCAGCTCGTACTTCCGTTGTAATCTGGTCCTGCTGAACTGGCTTCTTTAATCTCCACCTTAGATGTGCCGCGACAACTCCCAGTTTAGTCCAGCGCCCTGGCGTATATAACGACAGTTAGACAAATAAATGGCTACACACTGTTGATGTTGAAAAAGTCATAGATCTTTATTTCGACAGCCCTAACAATAGCAACTTTGTACAATTATTCACAGCGGCCAGTGGTCAATACATCTCGCTCGGCCCATTCACACGCCAGGTCACAGAATTCACATCTCTACTGGATAATCTCGCATTCTGTCTCTCTCAGCCTTACTAAGACTGTCCCTGCCAGTGGGGCAGGATCCAAACCCTGGAGCCTTCCAGTCCAGAGGCCAATATCTTACCTCTAGACCACCGAGTCCCCCATCTAAAGATTTGATAGCACTGTGTGCTCGATTCTTTCATATACAAGACTCAAGTCATTGAAACAATCAAGCCTTGATGTATTTTATATTCGTAATCAATCAAAGCCCTCTCTAGACCCCGTTTTGGAGCATAGACCCCTGACAAGTCTCACCACCCATCTATTTTCTTGGACATTCTCTCTCTATCGCTCCAGCTTAGGCCAGTGTTCTTAAGGGTTTCATGATTTCTTTTTTCCATGTATACTTGGGTCTTCCAGACTTCCTCTTTCCCTGTGGGTGCCGAACCCAGAATGTTGAGAATACCATGGACAGCTAAGAAGAGTAATGAAAACGTTCTGAAAGAGGCCAAAGCAAAAAGAGAGCTAATTTCCAATATTAGGGAGATACAATCATCATTTTTGGCCATGTAATGAGAAGAGAGCAGCTGGAATATATTGTAACAACTGGGAAAATTGAGGGACGAAGAGATAGAGGGAAGCAAAGAGAAAAGATACCAGACAGCTTAAGAGAATGGCTTGGCAGAAGGTCAACAATAGAAATGATAAATAGCCGCCGAGATCGAAAGTTGTGGAGAGGCATGATCACCTATGCCAGCAGGCCCAGTGCTTGATGATGATGATGATTTTATAATCAACATTAGTTGTCATTACTGTCGTGTATCCCGTCACTTCCCAAAATTACTTTCACTTAATTTTCTAGAGGTTTTATTATTCTTCCTTTGGTCAACATAATAATGAAGTAAAAAAAAAAAGTAAAGAGCCCCTGTTACGTCAAGTGGCGTATAGGGAATATGGTGTTAGTGACCATAAATTTTACAGACCTTAAGCGCATGATTTTTGGGGTATGGTTATCGGTATTACGCCCGTGCCGCTTTACTTTCCCAGAAAAAAATCCAGTGCCCATGTAAGGCTGGGTGAACCTGGAAGCTGTCGGTTGGGATCGAACCCTACCTCTTGTCCTTTGTAGTCCAGTTTACTAACCACTGAGCTATCACGGCTAATAATGAAGAAAGGTGACAATAATTAATATAATATTAATTCTTTTGGAGCAAATTAATTCCCTCTTGCGGTTCAGTCACGTTTATAATAATTATATATTTCTGATTTGTCAATTTGGCAAGAGCAGCAGGAATCGGCTTCCTCAATGAGATAGAGTTGCTTGCACAGAACAGAGACAAATGGCGAGATTTGATAAAAGATTTTTACAAGGATTAAAAACTGCTAGAATAAAATTTAGATAAGAGAAAGAGTATCTGGGTCTATGCCCTATGGGCCGGCTACGGCTCGAAAGGTCAATAGATAGATAGATAGTTTTGTCAATTGTTTTAGCGTTTTCTTAACTGGGTTGTTTATTCTGTTGTTATTTTTGTGTTCGATTTATGTTATGTTGAAGGTCTCTTGAGGGTGCTATAATTTAGCCCAGGATGTTGGTTTTCAACATAAAGTTGCAAGCAGACATTGTTTATTTTGAACATCTGACCTCAATTTGTTTTGCATTGTTTGTTTACACAACACTTTTCTGCTCCTAGGGTATGAGTTATGTAAATATTGTAGGTAAATTGTACTCCTTGTTCAAACACAATGTAGAAGAAGCAGTTTTAAATTTTATGTTTCCAGCCTTTTACTATAGCTTGTGTAGATTTCTTTCTTTCTTTCTGTCCATCTTTCTTTCTTTCTTTCCTTCTGTCCTCCTTTCTATCTATCTTTCTTTCTTTCTTTTCAGTATTAAAAAAAAATTTGTTTAAGTTTTAACACTTTTCCTTACTTGTAACTTTCTCAGATTTACTGACCGTTGTTTTACTAGCGCTAACTTTTCTCAAATGTTTGACTCAACATTTTATCACTACATTCTGTTTTAACTCATTCTCATTTATAGACTGCTGTTTTCCTACTCCTTTTCCTCATGTTTTACTCATTATTTTACTACTTACAGGAGGAAGATGAAGCTGTGATATATTTCATTTCGTAATTATTTTTAATCTGGAGTATTTTATAAAGGTATTATTTTGTAACCAATTCTGACCTATGGAAGCGAATCATGGACAGTAGAGAAACAAATGAAAAAACGATTAGAGGCCACAGAGATGGCATTTCTAAGAAAAATGTTGAAAGTTCCATGGACAGCTAAAAAGACCAATGAGGAAGTTCTCAAAGAAAAAAAAAAAAGTAAAGTACCCCCGTCACGCCAAGTGGCGGCGTATAGGGAATATGGTGTTAGTGACCATAAATTTTACAGACCTTCAGCACATGATTTTTGGAGTAATGTGGTCGGTATTACACCCGTGCCGCTTTACTTTCCCACAAAAAAATTGGTACCCATTAAAGGCTTGGTGAACCTGGAAGCCGTCGGTTGGGATCGAACCCTACCTCTTGTCCTTTGTAGTCCAGTTCACTAACCACTGAGCTATCACGGCTCCCGTTTAGCTATGTAGTGGTAACTTTATTTACTTACATAACTGTGTATGTGTTGTTTATTGTTTCCTACAGAAGACCTAATGAGCTGCAATATGGTTCAATTTTGTATTGTCCATTACTTATGTCGTTTCCGGTTGTTTCCAAAATGGAGGAATTATTTTTCTCCGGCTTGGTATAGAACCGTTGATCAGAGGTTTAACAAGCCGCTATCGTAAAAACGATGTTGTTAATGAAACGTAGACCTGATACAGAATGTGTAAACTAGCAGTAGATAGTAGTGATAGTTTTTTCGGCCCCAAAACAACAACAAAAATAGGATTCTGGAATGTGCGAACAATGGCCGCTCCGACGAAACATGCACAGGTCGCGAGCGAGATGGACAGATACGATCTAGATATTTTAGGATTAAGCGAAATGCGCTGGCTTGGAACAGGTAGGAGATCTGTTGATAATAAAATAGTAGTTTTTTCTGGAAGGGAAGATGGAAAACACCGTGAAGGAGTAGGCATAATGATGACAGACAAAGCTGCAAGAAGTTTATTAGAATGGGAACCGGTAAACAGCCGTCTGATACGAACACGATACAAAACAAAACATGGAAGACTTTCAATTATTCAATGTTATGCGCCTACTAACGAAGCTGATGATGAAGTTAAGGACGATTTTTATAACCAACTGCAACAACTTATAAACAAAATACCAAAACACGATCTTTTAATTGTAATGGGAGACTTCAACGCCAAAGTAGGACAAGATAACGCAGGAGTGGAACATGTGATGGGGAGAGAAGGCTGTAATACAACAAGTCAGAATGGAGAAAGATTAATAGAATTATGTTTAATAGAAAATTTAGTTATAGGTGGGACATTATTTCCACACAAAAATATTCACAAAACAACATGGATATCTCCTGATGATAGAACCTCAAATCAAATTGACCACCTATGTATTAAACAACAATTCAGATCATCATTAATAGATGTAAGAGCTTACAGAGGTGCTGATGTTAATAGTGACCACAACCTGTGCATTGGGAAAATAAGATTAAAATTTAGAAACCAACAGAAGAGGTCAATTACACATAAAATTGATAGTCATAAACTGAAAGATGAAGCCATAAAGGAAAAGTTTAACATAGAGCTAAGTAATTGTTATTCAGCACTCGGTGAAATAGACTTAGATATCAATGAAATGTGGGACTCACAGAGTAAAATACTAATGACAGCAGCAGAAGCAAGTGCCGGACTGAAGAAAATGGAAAAACGAGCTTGGATCTCAGACACCACATGGAAATACATCAAAGAAAGAAGAGAAGCAAAGAGAGCCGTGACTAATGTAAAGACAGATCTTGGAAAGGTTCTGGCAAAAGCAACATACAAAGAATTAGACAACAAAGTGAAAAGTTCGGCAAGAAGAGATACAAGAGCTTATATAGACAACTTGGCAGAGAAAGCAGAGACAGCTACAATTACAGGAGACAGCAGAACTCTCTATACTGTACAAAAGATGCTGACAAACACCTATACATCCAGTGGAACACCAATTCTAGACAAATCTGGATTAATGCTAACAACAAGCGCAGACATAAAAGCCCGTTGGGCGGAACACTTCAAAGAAATTCTTAACCGTCCACTACCTCACAGTTTAATAGATTTTGAAGCTGAAACACCAGCAGCAGAATTAGATGTAAATTTAGATGACTTCACCTTGAGTGAAATAGAAACCACCTTAAAGCTAATGACCAATAACAAGGCTGCTGGAGAGTATAAGTTAACAGCTGAGATCCTCAAGGCAATTGATAGCCATAATTTAATACATCTCCAAAAAATGTTCAACATCATTTGGAAAACAGAGAAGACGCCTCATAAATGGAAAAAAGGAATCATTGTTAAGATCCCAAAAAGGGCAATCTTAGAGATTGTAACAACTGGAGAGGCGTGACACTTTTGTCAGTTGCCTCAAAGTTATTCTGTAAAATCATCCTAAATAGAATAAAGGATTCAATAGATACAGTAATGCGTGAAGAACAGGCTGGGTTTAGAAAAGGGAGAAGCTGTCTTGACCACATTTTCACTCTACGACTTATATTGGAGGAACACATTGAAAAGCAAAAACCTTTTGTACTTAACTTCATCGACTTCAAAAAAGCATTTGATAGTATTCATAGAGATTCTTTGTGGAAAATTCTGAAGCAATATGGTTTACCATAAAAAATCATAAATATTATCAAAGACATGTATGATGGTTACACATGTGCAGTTCGAACAGAGGAAGGACTGAGCGAATGTTTCCCAATAGAAACTGGGGTTAAACAAGGATGTATTTTATCGCCCTTGTTATTTGGAATTGTTATGGACTTCATAATGAAGAAATGCTGCACTGGTAATAAAGGCATCGAATGGATACAAGGAGACCATTTGGAGGACCTCGACTTTGCTGATGACATAGTTCTCATCAGCAGTCAGATAAAAACGATGCAGGAAAACACAAATGAACTATCATCAATAGCCAGCAAAATTGGGCTTGAGGTCAATCATGAAAAGACTAAAGTCATGAAAAGTTTAATTTCCAACAAGTGACAAAATATACATGGAAAACAAACCAGTAGAAGAGTTCGATCACTTTATCTATCTTGGAAGTCACATTGATCGAGAAGGGGATACGAGCAAAGAAATTGGAATCAGACTGGCTAAAGCAGCAATGTCTTTCAGAAGCCTTGAAAAGTTGTGGAAATCAAAACTCATTAGCACAAACACAAAACTTAGGCTATTCAAATCAAATGTACTATCAACCCTTACGTATGCGTGTGAAAGCTGGAAAACAACAAGAGATATAGAAACAAAGTTGAACGCATTTGAAAATAAATGTCTAAGGAAAATACTTGGTATAGAATGGAACGAATTCAAAACAAACGAGGAAATTAGAGAAATCGCCAATCAACCACTAATATCTTCAGTAATAAAGAAAAGACGATGGTCATACGTTGGACATGTGATGAGAAGAGATAATAATCGAATAGCAAAGCAAGCCCTCATATGGGAAACAACAGGTAAAAGAAAAAGAGGAAGACCCAGGGAGACACTGAGAAGAACATTGATGAGAGAGGCAAGAGCAGCAGGAATCGGCTCCCTCAATGAGATAGAACTGCTTGCACAGAACAGAGACAGATGGCGAGATTTGATAAAATATCTTTAAAAGAAAACTGCTAGAACAAAAATTCATATAGGAGAAGGAGTATCTTGGTCTACGCCCTATGGGCCGGTTACGGCTCGAAAGGTCAATAGATAGATTACTTATGTCAAGCTATACCATACCATTTTTTTTTATCATTCTTTTTTAAATTTCATCTTTTGTAAACAACTTTACTGCAGCTTTGCATTTTGATACATTTGTATAACCTTGACCCTCCTCAAGTTAGTCTTTTCTTGTGTTCTTCATTTTCTGAACATTGGCCAGAAGGGCAAAGACCATTTCTCCAAGCCTAAAATCTTGGAACATATCTGGCCTAAATCTATTATGTTTAGAAGCCTGTTGAAATATTGCCAGTTAGTTCTTTCTTGAAATGTACATGACTTTGAGAAGGATCGTAATAAACAAGTCATTTTTCTCATGGAAATACACAGCTTCAACAATAAAATACCTTTCTGCTGATTTTATAAATGTCTGTCAATTATACCATCACATGTTGCATTATTTTGTACACACTAAAATATCCAAGGAAATATATTTATCTATTGAGCCCTCGAGCCGTAGGAGGACCCAACGGGCATCGACCCAGATCCTCTTTCTATTTTCTAAATGTTCTGTTCTAGCAGTCTCAATGCTTGCACAGATCTTTTATCAAATCTCACCATTTATCTCTGTTCTGTGCAAGCATCTCGATCTCATTGAGGGAGCCAATTCCTGTTACCTTTTCCTCTCTGTTCAATGTTCTTCTCAGTGTCTCTTTGGTTCGGCCTCTTTTCCTCCTACCTGTTGTTTCCCACATGAGGGCTTGCTTTGTTATTCTGTTATTATCTCTCATCATCACATGTCCAACATATGACCATCATCTTTTCTTGATTACTGAAGATATTAGTGGTTGATTGGTGATTGCTCTTATTTGTTGTGAATTCGTTCCACGCTAAACCGAGTATTTTCCTTAGACATTTATTTTAGAATGCGTTTAACTTTGTTTTATGTCTCTTGTTGTTATCCAGCTCTCGCATGCATAAGTGTGGATGGTTAGTTTGATTGTAATATTTTAAGTTTCATTTTTTGTGCTGATGAGTTTTGATTTCCACATCTTCTCAAGGAAATGTAGGGGTATACTTTTATATATACATTATACTGCTGCCTATATAATGTTGCATTCTGTGATCTATAAAATATTTGGATGAATAATTTGCCTTGTTGCTTTTTTAATTTGTATATAAATTTATTTTTGTTTTGTTTTGTACGACTCCTTATTAACAAAGTCTGACTTCAGCACTACTTCACTTTTTCCTGTAATGTGGAAGTGTTGTAAGTGTATGGCAGGAACCGTGGGGCTATACAGCATCGTATTAACCATGTCACTACCAGGGTTCTAACCTCGAGAGAAAAGAACAGAGCCACTGTCACATGCGACACATGTAGTAAATGATGACTAAAAAGGTTTGAATCATGGTCTTCGCAGGTGGCACAGAGTTCATGTATCTGAACTTAAACCATCTTTAGTACTTTCACTGGTCTGTGGTTGGTGTTCTTCACACTGGGGAAGATGCTGAGTAAGGAGGGTTACTGAAAACTATAGGGTTGTCCTTTATGCAATGAAGTTGATCAGATGACTAAATGAAGACGGTCAATAAAAGATGTACACATGTGTTAGAATGCTTGGTATAGATCTGAGACATGCAGAATACCATATCAGATCTTTAATTTAAAGATAAAACAGTTTTTATCTCGGGGGCTGATACACTGTCACATGGTTCACAACAATATCAGCAGTCATGGTTTACAACAATATCAGCAGTCATGGTTTACAACAATATCAGCAGTCTTGGTTTACAACAATATCAGCAGTCTTGGTTGACAACAATATCAGCAGCCTTGGTTTACAACAATATCAGCAGTCATGGTTGACAACAATATCAGCAGTCTTGGTTGACAACAATATCAGCAGCCTTGGTTTACAACAATATCAGCAGTCTTGGTTGACAACAATATCAGCAGCCTTGGTTTACAACAATATCAGCAGTCATGGTTGACAACAATATCAGCAGTCTTGGTTGACAACAATATCAGCAGTCTTGGTCGACAACAATACCAACAGTCTTGGTTGACAACAATATCAGCAGTCATGGTCGACAACAATATCAGCAGTCATGGTCGACAACAATATCAGCAGTCTTGGTCGACAACAATATCAGCAGTCATGGTTGACAACAATATCAGCAGTCTTGGTTGACAACAATATCAGCAGTCATGGTTGACAACAATATCAGCAGTCTTGGTCGACAACAATACCAGCAGTCTTGGTGTACAATATCAGCAGCCTTGCATGAATCGAGCACAACTTGCTGTATTTACATTCTAAAGATACCTCATGCAGTTAGGAGACAACAGCTAAACGTGCTACATGTTAATGAACCTTTTCCCTGGTTATTTGTCTTTTTCTTCAAGTAATATGTGGATTAACTCTTTCTGTATGTTTCAGGGCACTGAACACCACGCCGATTTTTGGACGCGCATATTTAGCCGCACAGTGCGTCACTCTCAATCTGATTAGTGGAAGCCGTCATCAAACCATATTCTTTTACCATCTTGGTATTGTTCTTCTACCTTTCAGCTCCCTGTGGAGCATAGGTCTTCAACAAACACTTTTCAAACCGTTCTGTTTCTTGCCATTCTTTTAAGATCCGTCCATGTCTTCCCCATCATAGTATTGGTGAAATATAATTCCATGTTTTTTTATATTTTTTTTTTCTGTTCGCCAGCTTTTACCTCTGACGAAGTCCCTAGAGACTAGGAACTGAATTTTGCGTGTTAATCCATTTTCACTGGCAGCCATGTGCACAAGGGTCCCTTACCGCACAGGCAGATAACTCCAACTTCGGAGATACTCATATTTTTTCCGTCGATAAGTAATTGACGTTTCAAGCCGGGCCTCGCTGTTGAGACCAGGGGTGGTTGCCGCAGAGAGAAATCATAAGCCGGGCCCCGCTGTTGAGATCAGGGGTGGTTGCCGCAGAGAGAAATCATAAGCCGGGCCGCGCTGCTGAGACCAGGGGTGGTTGTGGCAGAGAGAAATCGTAAGCCGGGCCCCGCTGCTGAGACCAGGGGTGGTTGTGGCAGAGAGAAATCGTAAGCCGGGCCCCGCTGCTGAGACCAGGGGTGGTTGTCGCAGAGAGAAATCATAAGTCGGGCCCCGCTGCTGAGACCAGGGGTGGTTGTCGCAGAGAGAAATCATAAGCCGGGCCCGCTGCTGAGACCAGGGGTGGTTGTCGCAGAGAGAAATCATAAGCCGGGCCTCGCTGCTGAGATCAGGGGTGGTTGCCGCAGAGAGAAATCATAAGCCGGGCCTCGCTGCTGAGACCAGGGGTGGTTGTCGCAGAGAGAAATCATAAGCCGGGCCCCGCTGCTGAGACCAGGGGTGGTTGTCGCAGAGAGAAATCATAAATAAAAACCTGGCGTCTTGCCTCGAGACCATCCAGTCCCCCGTTTAATTATCCAAAAATTCATATGTAATATGTTATGTGTTATATGTTCTGTGTTATATGTTCTGTGTTATATGTTCTGTGTTAGATAAATATAAACATGTAGATGGAATTTTAAAACCGTGACAATTGTGTCGTTGAAATCAATTTCTTTGCGTTGATAAAACCTGCCTTATTAAAAGAGTTGACTTTAACTGACATAACTCTTTAGGTGTTTATAGTCTTCAACAAATGAAAAGACGATTAGAGGCCACAGAGATAGGATTTCTCAGAAGAATGTTGAAAGTTCCCTGGACAACTAAAAAGTCTATTGAGGAAATTCTCAAAGAGGCTAACATAAAAAGGGAGCTCCTAAAAAAAACATCAGAAAGAAACAATCGACATTTTTCGAGCACATCATGAGAAGAGGAAAGTTGGAATACTTGGGTACAACAGGCAAAATACAAGGAAAGAGAGATCGTGGATGACAAAGAGAGGATAGCTTGGTGTCATGGTATGGAAAACAGTCAACAACAGAACTGATACGATGCACTGTAGATAGAAGATTGTGGAAGGACATGATCGCCTACGTCAACCAGTATTGCACATGATGATGATGACAGTCTTTTTCTTTCTTTAGCGGTCAGCTACTGCTATGCAGCTAGATGTTTAGACCAGCTTGGGTCACGATAAAGACGATGTGTTTGAGGTCCTCACTGGTTCCCCATAACTTGTCATCAAGAATTTATTTCTGGGGGCCATATTTGTGTTCTTTGGATGTTGAGTGTGCTGTAGGATATGTTCTGGAGTTTGGATGCTCCACAGTCACATGTTGCAAAGTCGCTGAGTCCTGTCTCGTGAAAGTGTGCTGTGAAGCCACAGTAACCTTAGTCGAACTGGCTGTTTGTCAAGAACGTTATGATTATGGACAGCCCCGGTATCACAACAAATGAATTAAAATCCATAATTGCTCAACCGCCCGTGCCAGTGGAATCATCCGATTTACTAACTCATCTCCCAAACAAAGAAAGCTAGCTGTATCCCCATCATAGCAGTCTCAGCACACGCCAAAAGACATAGGCGAAACCGCACAGAAAGTGAACACAGCCAACTGTTTCTTGTCATACGATATCATCATTCATCGTAAACAATTGGAATATCGAAACATGATCAAAACGGATGTAACACACAGCTCACGGTGTGCAGAGAACACTTAACTCAGTAGCTCCTGCAACAAGCCGGACTTGGAGTATGGGGAAACTGCAACGATTACACATTTAGCCAACGGTTAGCACGTGAATTCAAGCTGTTTGCCCACCACTACCCCCACCCCCAAACTCCCAAACAAGAACACATCTCGCATCTCCATCAGTTTGAACCTCCCTTCTCTACAATACCATGTCTTGTATCTCCATTAACTCTAACCTCCCTTCTCTACAATACCATGTCTTTTATATCCATTAACTCTAACCTCCATTCTCTACAATCCCATGTCTTTTATCTCCATTAACTCTAACCTCCATTCTCTACAATACCATGTCTTTTATCTCCATTAACTCTAACCTCCCTTCTCTACAATACCATGTCTTTTATCTCCATTAACTCTAACCTCCCTTCTCTACAATACCATGTCTTTTATCTCCATTAACTCTAACCTCCCTTCTCTACAATATCATGCGCTTTTTTTATCTCCATTAACTCTAACCTCCCTTCTCTACAATACCATGTTTTTTATCTCCATTAACTCTAACCTCCCTTCTCCACAATACCCAATCTCCCACAAACACCCACTGTATAACCTCCCTTCTCCACAAAACCCAATCTCCCACAAACATCCACTGTATAACTTCCCTTCTCCACAAACCCAATCTCCCACAAACATCCAATGTATAACCTCCCTTCTTCACAATCTCCCACAAACATCCACTGTATAACTTCTCTTCTCCACAAAACCCAATCTCCCACAAACATCCCTTCTCCACAAAACCCAATCTCCCACAAACATCCACTGTATAACCTCCCTTCTCCACAAAACCCAATCTCCCACAAACATCCACTGTATAACCTCCCTTCTTCACAATCTTCAACAAACATCCACTGTATAACTTCTCTTCTCCACAAAACCCAATCTCCCACAAACATCCCTTCTCCACAAAACCCAATCTCCCACACACATCCATTGTATAACCTCCCTTCTCCACAAAATCCAATCTCCCACACACATCCATTGTATAACCTCCCTTCTCCACAAAACCCAGTCTCCCACACACATCCATTGTATAACCTCCCTTCTCCACAAAACCCAATCTCCCACACACATCCATTGTATAACCTCCCTTCTCCACAAAACCCAATCTCCCACACACATCCATTGTATAACCTCCCTTCTCCACAAAACCAATCTCCCACACACATCCACTGTATAACCTCCCTTCTCCACAAAACCCAATCTCCCACAAACATCGACTGTATAACCTCCCTTCTCCACAAAAACACAATCTCCCACAAACATCCACTGTATAACCTCCCTTCTCCACAAAAACACAATCTCCCACAAACCTCCTTCTCCACAAAAACACAAATTCCTCTTCTCCAAAATCCCCTCTCCTACCTGGTCATCTCACCTGCGCCCCTCACGATATTACCTATTATTATTAGAGTTCTGGAATCGCCAGTAAGCGTGGCCTATGTTTTTACCTGCATTCTCTCAGTCCATGTAGGGCAGGTGGGCGTAATCGGCTGCCAGGTATGAAACAGTGTGCAGGTAACATATTTACCTGTGCTGGCATGTTCAGGAGAACTCGCGTTCGCTCTATTTGTGCTTCTCGCGCTCAGCGCACATCGTCACAGCGGATGTAAACACGCGCACGGCACGTTCTCTCGGAGTACACCCCTTGTATCTCAGACTGGTTAAGTACACAGATGCCATAAACACATCAGCTTACACAACACATATTTGTCGTAAGCACATCAGTTTAAAAACAAGGCGCATTGTCGTGATACATCTACAACACACATTTGTCGTAAACACATCTCCTACACACACCACACATTGGTCGTAAACACATGTACTACACAACACATGTGTCATAATTACATTAGTTTACACAAAACACACTTGTTATAAACACATCAGTGTACATATCGGCGTAAAATATGCACTAATTTACACACAACACATGTACACACACAACACACATTGATCATAAACATATCGATTTACACAAACTACATTTATTTACACATAACGTATTTCTTACGCATATAAAAAAAAAAAACGCTCCCATTAACAATATATTGGAGACAAGCACTTGATATCGACTCATAGCTGACCGTTTGCAGCAGGATCAGTGAACCAGAACTATCCTGATCCTACTCCACCTCTTCGCAGTGCTTCTAGAAACAAACTAATCAGTCTGGTATTACCAATAGATGTCACCGCAATGCACAATAAAGACAAGTGGAACAAGATGAAAACAGGGAAGTCAACTTAAATATCTGGGAGCAATAGCAACTTCAGATGGTAGGTGTACAACTGAGGTGAGATGCAGGATGGCTCAGGCAAAAGCAGCTTTCCAAAAATCAGGAAGATACTGTGCAATCCATTTTTGACAACAGAAACAAGAAAAATAGTTCTTAAATGTTATGTAGAGCCAGTCTTAACATATGGATGTGAATCATGGACAATAGGACAACAGACAAGAAAATCATTGAGTTGTAGAAATGTGGTTTTACAGAAGAATGTTAAGAATACCATGGGCAGCTGAGAAGTGCAATGAAAACGTTCTGAAAGAGGCCAAAGAAAAGAGATCTCATTTCCTAAATAAGAAGAAACAATTATCATTTTGGGGCCATGTAATGAGAAGAGAACAGCTGGAATATATTGTAACAACTGCGAAAATTGAGGGTCGAAGAGACAGAGGGAAGCAAAGAGAAAAGATACCAGACAGCTTAAGAGAATGACTTGGCAGAAGGTCAACAACAGAAATGATAAATAACTGTCGAGATTGAAAGTTGTGGAGAGACATGATCACCTACGCCAGCAGGCATTGAACTTGATGATGATGATGATGATGACTAAGTGAGTAGGGTAGGGATGTAGTTGCGACTTCTGCGTATTCCGACCTAAACATAGTCAGTTACAACAAGGCATTTGTTAACAAACAATAAGTGGGTGATGCATATTTTTCTTTTACTTTTTATTCTTCCTAGTGAAATCTTACTGGCTATGGTCTAGGCCGGTGCTCGTTTACGTACTGGGACACAAACTGTCAGCTATGGGTCGGTGACCGCCTTCAGCCAATTACGATTTTGGTCTCACAGACCAATCTTAACATGGACAAGTAGCTTCAAAAGATAGACAAATTCAGACTATGACAACCTGCACTATCAAAGCAAAAGACAGAGCGGAATGGCGCTCCATGGCAGCCAACCTTCGATGCGGAGACTGCACTCAATAATGAATACTAGGAAGAGCCCCAAACGCGAGAGCTATGGATACACCCATGTGAAGTATCCACTGAAATGTGGATTGAGGAGTGTAACAACGATCACGCTTAATGCTGGTGCAATACAAACACCCAGGCTTCAGACAGGAAATGATAGCCTTTCAAAACAAATGTCTTCGTATGATCTCAAACATAAGCTGGAAGTATGATCTTAAACATAAGCTGGAAGTATGATCTCAAACATAAGCTGGAAGTATGATCTCAAACATAAGCTGGAAGTATGATCTCAAACATAAGCTGGGAGTATGATCTCAAACATAAGCTGGAAGTATGATCTCAAACATAAGCTGGAAGTATGATCTCAAACATAAGCTGGAAGTATGATCTCAAACATAAGCTGGAAGTATGATCTCAAACATAAGCTGGAAGTATGATCTCAAACATAAGCTGGGAGTATGATCTCAAACATAAGCTGGAAGTATGATCTCAAACATAAGCTGGGAGTATGATCTCAAACATAAGCTGGAAGTATGATCTCAAACATAAGCTGGAAGTATGATCTCAAACATAAGCTGGAAGTATGATCTCAAACATAAGCTGGGAGTATGATCTCAAACATAAGCTGGGAGTATGATCTCAAACATAAGCTGGAAGTATGATCTCAAACATAGCTGGGAGTATGATCTCAAACATAAGCTGGAAGTATGATCTCAAACATAAGCTGGAAGTATGATCTCAAACATAAGCTGGGAGTATGATCTCAAACATAAGCTGGGAGTATGATCTCAAACATAAGCTGGAAGTATGATCTCAAACATAAGCTGGAAGTATGATCTCAAACATAAGCTGGAAGTATGATCTCAAACATAAGCTGGAAGTATGATCTCAAACATAAGCTGGAAGTATGATCTCAACATAAGCTGGGAGTATGATCTCAAACATAAGCTGGAAGTATGATCTCAAACATAAGCTGGAAGTATGATCTCAAACATAAGCTGGAAGTATGATCTCAAACATAAGCTGGGAGTATGATCTCAAACATAAGCTGGGAGTATGATCTCAAACATAAGCTGGAAGTATGATCTCAAACATAAGCTGGGAGTATGATCTCAAACATAAGCTGGGAGTATGATCTCAAACATAAGCTGGAAGTATGATCTCAAACATAAGCTGGAAGTATGATCTCAAACATAAGCTGGGAGTATGATCTCAAACATAAGGGAGTATGATCTCAAACATAAGCTGGAAGTATGATCTCAAACATAAGCTGGGAGTATGATCTCAAACATAAGCTGGGAGTATGATCTCAAACATAAGCTGGAAGTATGATCTCAAACATAAGCTGGAAGTATGATCTCAAACATAAGCTGGGAGTAGGATCTCAAACATAAGCTGGAAGTATGATCTCAAACATAAGCTGGAAGTATGATCTCAAACATAAGCTGGAAGTATGATCTCAAACATAAGCTGGAAGTATGATCTCAAACATAAGCTGGAAGTATGATCTCAAACATAAGCTGGGAGTATGATCTCAAACATAAGCTGGGAGTATGATCTCAAACATAAGCTGGAAGTATGATCTCAAACATAAGCTGGAAGTATGATCTCAAACATAAGCTGGAAGTATGATCTCAAACATAAGCTGGAAGTATGATCTCAAACATAAGCTGGGAGTATGATCTCAAACATAAGCTGGGAGTAGGATCTCAAACATAAGCTGGAAGTATGATCTCAAACATAAGCTGGAAGTATGATCTCAAACATAAGCTGGAAGTATGATCTCAAACATAAGCTGGAAGTATGATCTCAAACATAAGCTGGAGTAGGATCTCAAACATAAGCTGGAAGTATGATCTCAAACATAAGCTGGGAGTAGGATCTCAAACATAAGCTGGAAGTATGATCTCAAACATAAGCTGGGAGTATGATCTCAAACATAAGCTGGGAGTAGGATCTCAAACATAAGCTGGGAGTAGGATCTCAAACATAAGCTGGAAGTATGATCTCAAACATAAGCTGGGAGTATGATCTCAAACATAAGCTGGAAGTATGATCTCAAACATAAGCTGGGAGTAGGATCTCAAACATAAGCTGGAAGTATGATCTCAAACATAAGCTGGGAGTATGATCTCAAACATAAGCTGGCAGTAGGATCTCAAACATAAGCTGGAAGTAGGATCTCAAACATAAGCTGGAAGTATGATCTCAAACATAAGCTGGAAGTATGATCTCAAACATAAGCTGGGAGTATGATCTCAAACATAAGCTGGAAGTATGATCTCAAACATAAGCTGGGAGTATGATCTCAAACATAAGCTGGAAGTATGATCTCAAACATAAGCTGGGAGTATGATCTCAAACATAAGCTGGGAGTATGATCTCAAACATAAGCTGGGAGTATGATCTCAAACATAAGGTGGGAGTATGATCTCAAACATAAGCTGGAAGTATGATCTCAAACATAAGCTGGAAGTATGATCTCAAACATAAGCTGGAAGTATGATCTCAAACATAAGCTGGAAGTATGATCTCAAACATAAGCTGGGAGTATGATCTCAAACATAAGCTGGGAGTATGATCTCAAACATAAGCTGGGAGTATGATCTCAAACATAAGCTGGGAGTATGATCTCAAACATAAGCTGGGAGTATGATCTCAAACATAAGCTGGAAGTATGATCTCAAACATAAGCTGGAAGTATGATCTCAAACATAAGCTGGAAGTATGATCTCAAACATAAGCTGGGAGTATGATCTCAAACATAAGCTGGAAGTATGATCTCAAACATAAGCTGGGAGTAGGATCTCAAACATAAGCTGGAAGTATGATCTCAAACATAAGCTGGGAGTATGATCTCAAACATAAGCTGGAAGTATGATCTCAAACATAAGCTGGAAGTATGATCTCAAACATAAGCTGGAAGTATGATCTCAAACATAAGCTGGAAGTATGATCTCAAACATAAGCTGGGAGTATGATCTCAAACATAAGCTGGGAGTATGATCTCAAACATAAGCTGGGAGTATGATCTCAAACATAAGCTGGGAGTATGATCTCAAACATAAGCTGGGAGTATGATCTCAAACATAAGCTGGAAGTATGATCTCAAACATAAGCTGGAAGTATGATCTCAAACATAAGCTGGAAGTATGATCTCAAACATAAGCTGGGAGTATGATCTCAAACATAAGCTGGAAGTATGATCTCAAACATAAGCTGGGAGTAGGATCTCAAACATAAGCTGGAAGTATGATCTCAAACAAAAGCTGGGAGTATGATCTCAAA
Organism: Megaustenia siamemsis; assembly: GCA_032433765.1. Lineage (NCBI taxonomy): Eukaryota > Metazoa > Mollusca > Gastropoda > Stylommatophora > Ariophantidae > Megaustenia > Megaustenia siamemsis. Next base: position 30,460,270 of record JAVIAB010000104.1, on the reverse strand, counting down.
CATAAGCTGGAAGTATGATCTCAAACATAAGCTGGGAGTATGATCTCAAACATAAGCTGGAAGTATGATCTCAAACATAAGCTGGGAGTATGATCTCAAACATAAGCTGGGAGAATGATCTCAAACATAAGCTGGGAGTATGATCTCAAACATAAGCTGGAAGTATGATCTCAAACATAAGCTGGGAGTATGATCTCAAACATAAGCTGGAAGTATGATCTCAAACATAAGCTGGGAGTATGATCTCAAACATAAGCTGGAAAGATTATATTTCAAATGAACAGATAAGAGATATATAATCAAAACAAGAGTACGTGTGTATAAGAAAATGCGTTGGAAGTACATCGGCCATGTGCTGAGAATGAATGAAAGACTTCCCTGTCAGACATTCATGTTGGAACTATCTGGTACAAGAGAACAAGGTAGACCAAGAGAATCACTACGCAGAATTATTACTAGGGAGGCTCAACCATGGGACCAAAAAACAATCAGGAACTAGGGAGGCTCAACCATGGGACCAAGAAACAACCAGGAACTAGGGAGGCTCAACCATGGGACCAAGAAACAACCAGGAACTAGTGAGGCTCAACCATGGGACCAAGAAACAAGCAAGAACTAGGGAGGCTCAACCATGGGACCAAGAAACAAGCAAGAACTAGGGAGGCTCAACCATGGGACCAAGAAACAAGCAAGAACTAGGGAGGCTCAACCATGGGACCAAGAAACAAGCAAGAACTAGGGAGGCTCAACCATGGGACCAAGAAACAAGCAAGAACTACAAGAACTTGGGAGGCTCAACCATGGGACCAAGAAACAAGCAAGAACTAGGGAGGCTCAACCATGGGACCAAGAAACAAGCAAGAACTACAAGAACTAGGGAGGCTCAACCATGGGACCAAGAAACAAGCAAGAACTACAAGAACTAGGGAGGCTCAACCATGGGACCAAGAAACAAGCAAGAACTACAAGAACTAGGGAGGCTCAACCATGGGACCAAGAAACAAGCAAGAACTACAAGAACTAGGGAGGCTCAACCATGGGACCAAGAAACAAGCAAGAACTACAAGAACTAGGGAGGCTCAACCATGGGACCAAGAAACAAGCAAGAACTACAAGAACTAGGGAGGCTCAACCATGGGACCAAGAAACAAGCAAGAACTACAAGAACTAGGGAGGCTCAACCATGGGACCAAGAAACAAGCAAGAACTACAAGAACTAGGGAGGCTCAACCATGGGACCAAGAAACAAGCAAGAACTACAAGAACTAGGGAGGCTCAACCATGGAACCAAGAAACAAGCAAGAACTACAAGAACTAGGGAGGCTCAACCATGGGACCAAGAAACAAGCAAGAACTACAAGAACTAGGGAGGCTCAACCATGGGACCAAGAAACAAGCAAGAACTACAAGAACTAGGGAGGCTCAACCATGGGACCAAGAAACAAGCAAGAACTACAAGAACTAGGGAGGCTCAACCATGGGACCAAGTAACAAGCAAGAACTACAAGAACTAGGGAGGCTCAACCATGGGACCAAGAAACAACCAGGAACTACAAGAACTAGGGAGGCTCAACCATGGGACCAAGAAACAAGCAAGAACTAGGGAGGCTCAACCATGGGACCAAGAAACAAGCAAGAACTAGGGAGGCTCAACCATGGGACCAAGAAACAAGCAAGAACTAGGGAGGCTCAACCATGGGACCAAGAAACAAGCAAGAACTAGGGATGCTCAACCATGGGACCAAGAAACAAGCAAGAACTAGGGAGGCTCAACCATGGGACCAAGAAACAAGCAAGAACTAGGGAGGCTCAACCATGGGACCAAGAAACAAGCAAGAACTAGGGAGGCTCAACCATGGGACCAAGAAACAAGCAAGAACTACAAGAACTAGGGAGGCTCAACCATGGGGCCAAGAAACAAGCAAGAACTACAATCACTAGGGAGGCTCAACCATGGGATCAAGTAACAAGCAAGAACTACAAGAACTAGGGAGGCTCAACCATGGGACCAAGAAACAAGCAAGAACTACAAGAACTAGGGAGGCTCAACCATGGGACCAAGAAACAACCAGGAATTACAAGAACTAGGGAGGCTCAACCATGGGACCAAGAAACAAGCAAGAACTACAAGAACTAGGGAAGGCTCAACCATGGGACCAAGAAACAAGCAAGAACTACAAGAACTAGGGAGGCTCAACCATGGGACCAAGAAACAACCAGAAACTAGGGAGGCTCAACCATGGGACCAAGAAACAAGCAGGAACTAGGGAGGCTCAACCATGGGACCAAGAAACAAGCAAGAACTAGGGAGGCTCAACCATGGGACCAAGAAACAAGCAAGAACTACAAGAACTAGGGAGGCTCAACCATGGGACCAAGTAACAAGCAAGAACTACAAGAACTAGGGAGGCTCAACCATGGGACCAAGAAACAACCAGGAACTACAAGAACTAGGGAGGCTCAACCATGGGACCAAGAAACAAGCAAGAACTAGGGAGGCTCAACCATGGGACCAAGAAACAAGCAAGAACTAGGGAGGCTCAACCATGGGACCAAGAAACAAGCAAGAACTAGGGAGGCTCAACCATGGGACCAAGAAACAAGCAAGAACTACAAGAACTAGGGAGGCTCATCCATGGGACCAAGAAACAAGCAAGAACTACAATCACTAGGGAGGCTCAACCATGGGACCAAGAAACAAGCAAGAACTACAAGAACTAGGGAGGCTCAACCATGGGACCAAGAAACAAGCAAGAACTAGGGAGGCTCAACCATGGGACCAAGAAACAAGCAAGAACTACAAGAACTAGGGAGGCTCAACCATGGGACCAAGAAACAAGCAAGAACTACAAGAACTAGGGAGGCTCAACCATGGGACCAAGAAACAAGCAAGAACTACAAGAACTAGGGAGGCTCAACCATGGGACCAAGAAACAAGCAAGAACTACAAGAACTAGGGAGGCTCAACCATGGGACCAAGAAACAAGCAAGAACTACAAGAACTAGGGAAGGCTCAACCATGGGACCAAGAAACAAGCAAGAACTACAAGAACTAGGGAGGCTCAACCATGGGACCAAGAAACAACCAGAAACTAGGGAGGCTCAACCATGGGACCAAGAAACAAGCAGGAACTAGGGAGGCTCAACCATGGGACCAAGAAACAAGCAAGAACTAGGGAGGCTCAACCATGGGACCAAGAAACAAGCAAGAACTACAAGAACTAGGGAGGCTCAACCATGGGACCAAGAAACAAGCAAGAACTACAATCACTAGGGAGGCTCAACCATGGGACCAAGAAACAAGCAAGAACTACAATCACTAGGGAGGCTCAACCATGGGACCAAGAAACAAGCAAGAACTACAAGAACTAGGGATATTCAACCATGGGACCAAGAAACAAGCAAGAACTACAAGAACTAGGGAGGCTCAACCATGGGACCAAGAAACAAGCAAGAACTACAAGAACTAGGGAGGCTCAACCATGGGACCAAGAAACAAGCAAGAACTACAAGAACTAGGGAGGCTCAACCATGGAACCAAGAAACAAGCAAGAACTACAAGAACTAGGGAGGCTCAACCATGGGACCAAGAAACAAGCAAGAACTACAAGAACTAGGGAGGCTCAACCATGGGACCAAGAAACAAGCAAGAACTACAAGAACTAGGGAGGCTCAACCATGGGACCAAGTAACAAGCAAGAACTACAAGAACTAGGGAGGCTCAACCATGGGACCAAGAAACAACCAGGAACTACAAGAACTAGGGAGGCTCAACCATGGGACCAAGAAACAAGCAAGAACTAGGGAGGCTCAACCATGGGACCAAGAAACAAGCAAGAACTAGGGAGGCTCAACCATGGGACCAAGAAACAAGCAAGAACTAGGGAGGCTCAACCATGGGACCAAGAAACAAGCAAGAACTAGGGAGGCTCAACCATGGGACCAAGAAACAAGCAAGAACTAGGGAGGCTCAACCATGGGACCAAGAAACAAGCAAGAACTAGGGAGGCTCAACCATGGGACCAAGAAACAAGCAAGAACTACAAGAACTAGGGAGGCTCAACCATGGGACCAAGAAACAAGCAAGAACTACAATCACTAGGGAGGCTCAACCATGGGACCAAGAAACAACCAGGAATTACAAGAACTAGGGAGGCTCAACCATGGGACCAAGAAACAAGCAAGAACTACAAGAACTAGGGAAGGCTCAACCATGGGACCAAGAAACAAGCAAGAACTACAAGAACTAGGGAGGCTCAACCATGGGACCAAGAAACAACCAGAAACTAGGGAGGCTCAACCATGGGACCAAGAAACAAGCAGGAACTAGGGAGGCTCAACCATGGGACCAAGAAACAAGCAAGAACTAGGGAGGCTCAACCATGGGACCAAGAAACAAGCAAGAACTACAAGAACTAGGGAGGCTCAACCATGGGACCAAGTAACAAGCAAGAACTACAAGAACTAGGGAGGCTCAACCATGGGACCAAGAAACAACCAGGAACTACAAGAACTAGGGAGGCTCAACCATGGGACCAAGAAACAAGCAAGAACTAGGGAGGCTCAACCATGGGACCAAGAAACAAGCAAGAACTACAAGAACTAGGGAGGCTCAACCATGGGACCAAGAAACAAGCAAGAACTAGGGAGGCTCAACCATGGGACCAAGAAACAAGCAAGAACTACAAGAACTAGGGAGGCTCATCCATGGGACCAAGAAACAAGCAAGAACTACAATCACTAGGGAGGCTCAACCATGGGACCAAGAAACAAGCAAGAACTACAAGAACTAGGGAGGCTCAACCATGGGACCAAGAAACAAGCAAGAACTACAAGAACTAGGGAGGCTCAACCATGGGACCAAGAAACAAGCAAGAACTAGGGAGGCTCAACCATGGGACCAAGAAACAAGCAAGAACTACAAGAACTAGGGAGGCTCAACCATGGGACCAAGAAACAAGCAAGAACTACAATCACTAGGGAGGCTCAACCATGGGACCAAGAAACAAGCAAGAACTACAAGAACTAGGGAGGCTCAACCATGGGACCAAGAAACAAGCAAGAACTACAAGAACTAGGGAGGCTCAACCATGGGACCAAGAAACAAGCAAGAACTACAAGAACTAGGGAAGGCTCAACCATGGGACCAAGAAACAAGCAAGAACTACAAGAACTAGGGAGGCTCAACCATGGGACCAAGAAACAACCAGAAACTAGGTGAGGCTCAACCATGGGACCAAGAAACAAGCAGGAACTAGGGAGGCTCAACCATGGGACCAAGAAACAAGCAAGAACTAGGGAGGCTCAACCATGGGACCAAGAAACAAGCAAGAACTACAAGAACTAGGGAGGCTCAACCATGGGACCAAGAAACAAGCAAGAACTACAATCACTAGGGAGGCTCAACCATGGGACCAAGAAACAAGCAAGAACTACAAGAACTAGGGAGGCTCAACCATGGGACCAAGAAACAAGCAAGAACTACAAGAACTAGGGAGGCTCAACCATGGGACCAAGAAACAAGCAAGAACTACAAGAACTAGGGAGGCTCAACCATGGGACCAAGAAACAAGCAAGAACTACAAGAACTAGGGAGGCTCAACCATGGGACCAAGAAACAAGCAAGAACTACAAGAACTAGGGAGGCTCAACCATGGAACCAAGAAACAAGCAAGAACTACAAGAACTAGGGAGGCTCAACCATGGGACCAAGAAACAAGCAAGAACTACAAGAACTAGGGAGGCTCAACCATGGGACCAAGAAACAAGCAAGAACTACAAGAACTAGGGAGGCTCAACCATGGGACCAAGTAACAAGCAAGAACTACAAGAACTAGGGAGGCTCAACCATGGGACCAAGAAACAACCAGGAACTACAAGAACTAGGGAGGCTCAACCATGGGACCAAGAAACAAGCAAGAACTAGGGAGGCTCAACCATGGGACCAAGAAACAAGCAAGAACTAGGGAGGCTCAACCATGGGACCAAGAAACAAGCAAGAACTAGGGAGGCTCAACCATGGGACCAAGAAACAAGCAAGAACTAGGGATGCTCAACCATGGGACCAAGAAACAAGCAAGAACTAGGGAGGCTCAACCATGGGACCAAGAAACAAGCAAGAACTAGGGAGGCTCAACCATGGGACCAAGAAACAAGCAAGAACTAGGGAGGCTCAACCATGGGACCAAGAAACAAGCAAGAACTACAAGAACTAGGGAGGCTCAACCATGGGACCAAGAAACAAGCAAGAACTACAATCACTAGGGAGGCTCAACCATGGGATCAAGTAACAAGCAAGAACTACAAGAACTAGGGAGGCTCAACCATGGGACCAAGAAACAACCAGGAACTACAAGAACTAGGGAGGCTCAACCATGGGACCAAGAAACAAGCAAGAACTACAAGAACTAGGGAAGGCTCAACCATGGGACCAAGAAACAAGCAAGAACTACAAGAACTAGGGAGGCTCAACCATGGGACCAAGAAACAACCAGAAACTAGGGAGGCTCAACCATGGGACCAAGAAACAAGCAGGAACTAGGGAGGCTCAACCATGGGACCAAGAAACAAGCAGGAACTAGGGAGGCTCAACCATGGGACCAAGAAACAAGCAAGAACTACAAGAACTAGGGAGGCTCAACCATGGGACCAAGAAACAACCAGGAACTAGGGAGGCTCAACCATGGGACCAAGAAACAAGCAAGAACTACACGAACTAGGGAGGCTCAACCATGGGACCAAGAAACAACCAGGAACTAGGGAGGCTGAACCATGGGACCAAGAAACAAGCAGGAACTAGGGAGGCTCAACCATGGGACCAAGAAACAAGCAAGAACTAGCGAGGCTCAACCATGGGACCAAGAAACAAGCAAGAACTACAAGAACTAGGGAGGCTCAACCATGGGACCAAGAAACAAGCAAGAACTAGGGAGGCTCAACCATGGGACCAAGAAACAAGCAAGAACTAGGGAGGCTCAACCATGGGACCAAGAAACAAGCAAGAACTAGGGATGCTCAACCATGGGACCAAGAAACAAGCAAGAACTAGGGAGGCTCAACCATGGGACCAAGAAACAAGCAAGAACTAGGGAGGCTCAACCATGGGACCAAGAAACAAGCAAGAACTAGGGAGGCTCAACCATGGGACCAAGAAACAAGCAAGAACTACAAGAACTAGGGAGGCTCAACCATGGGACCAAGAAACAAGCAAGAACTACAAGAACTAGGGAGGCTCAACCATGGGATCAAGTAACAAGCAAGAACTACAAGAACTAGGGAGGCTCAACCATGGGACCAAGAAACAAGCAAGAACTACAAGAACTAGGGAGGCTCAACCATGGGACCAAGAAACAAGCAAGAACTACAAGAACTAGGGAGGCTCAACCATGGGACCAAGTAACAAGCAAGAACTACAAGAACTAGGGAGGCTCAACCATGGGACCAAGAAACAACCAGAAACTAGGGAGGCTCAACCATGGGACCAAGAAACAAGCAGGAACTAGGGAGGCTCAACCATGGGACCAAGAAACAAGCAAGAACTAGGGAGGCTCAACCATGGGACCAAGAAACAAGCAAGAACTACAAGAACTAGGGAGGCTCAACCATGGGACCAAGTAACAAGCAAGAACTACAAGAACTAGGGAGGCTCAACCATGGGACCAAGAAACAACCAGGAACTACAAGAACTAGGGAGGCTCAACCATGGGACCAAGAAACAAGCAAGAACTAGGGAGGCTCAACCATGGGACCAAGAAACAAGCAAGAACTACAAGAACTAGGGAGGCTCAACCATGGGACCAAGAAACAAGCAAGAACTAGGGAGGCTCAACCATGGGACCAAGAAACAAGCAAGAACTACAAGAACTAGGGAGGCTCATCCATGGGACCAAGAAACAAGCAAGAACTACAATCACTAGGGAGGCTCAACCATGGGACCAAGAAACAAGCAAGAACTACAAGAACTAGGGAGGCTCAACCATGGGACCAAGAAACAAGCAAGAACTACAAGAACTAGGGAGGCTCAACCATGGGACCAAGAAACAAGCAAGAACTAGGGAGGCTCAACCATGGGACCAAGAAACAAGCAAGAACTACAAGAACTAGGGAGGCTCAACCATGGGACCAAGAAACAAGCAAGAACTACAATCACTAGGGAGGCTCAACCATGGGACCAAGAAACAAGCAAGAACTACAAGAACTAGGGAGGCTCAACCATGGGACCAAGAAACAAGCAAGAACTACAAGAACTAGGGAGGCTCAACCATGGGACCAAGAAACAAGCAAGAACTACAAGAACTAGGGAAGGCTCAACCATGGGACCAAGAAACAAGCAAGAACTACAAGAACTAGGGAGGCTCAACCATGGGACCAAGTAACAAGCAAGAACTACAAGAACTAGGGAGGCTCAACCATGGGACCAAGAAACAACCAGGAACTACAAGAACTAGGGAGGCTCAACCATGGGACCAAGAAACAAGCAAGAACTAGGGAGGCTCAACCATGGGACCAAGAAACAAGCAAGAACTAGGGAGGCTCAACCATGGGACCAAGAAACAAGCAAGAACTAGGGAGGCTCAACCATGGGACCAAGAAACAAGCAAGAACTAGGGATGCTCAACCATGGGACCAAGAAACAAGCAAGAACTAGGGAGGCTCAACCATGGACCAAGAAACAAGCAAGAACTAGGGAGGCTCAACCATGGGACCAAGAAACAAGCAAGAACTAGGGAGGCTCAACCATGGGACCAAGAAACAAGCAAGAACTACAAGAACTAGGGAGGCTCAACCATGGGACCAAGAAACAAGCAAGAACTACAATCACTAGGGAGGCTCAACCATGGGATCAAGTAACAAGCAAGAACTACAAGAACTAGGGAGGCTCAACCATGGGACCAAGAAACAACCAGGAACTACAAGAACTAGGGAGGCTCAACCATGGGACCAAGAAACAAGCAAGAACTACAAGAACTAGGGAAGGCTCAACCATGGGACCAAGAAACAAGCAAGAACTACAAGAACTAGGGAGGCTCAACCATGGGACCAAGAAACAACCAGAAACTAGGGAGGCTCAACCATGGGACCAAGAAACAAGCAGGAACTAGGGAGGCTCAACCATGGGACCAAGAAACAAGCAGGAACTAGGGAGGCTCAACCATGGGACCAAGAAACAAGCAAGAACTACAAGAACTAGGGAGGCTCAACCATGGGACCAAGAAACAACCAGGAACTAGGGAGGCTCAACCATGGGACCAAGAAACAAGCAAGAACTACACGAACTAGGGAGGCTCAACCATGGGACCAAGAAACAACCAGGAACTAGGGAGGCTGAACCATGGGACCAAGAAACAAGCAGGAACTAGGGAGGCTCAACCATGGGACCAAGAAACAAGCAAGAACTAGCGAGGCTCAACCATGGGACCAAGAAACAAGCAAGAACTACAAGAACTAGGGAGGCTCAACCATGGGACCAAGAAACAAGCAAGAACTAGGGAGGCTCAACCATGGGACCAAGAAACAAGCAAGAACTAGGGAGGCTCAACCATGGGACCAAGAAACAAGCAAGAACTAGGGATGCTCAACCATGGGACCAAGAAACAAGCAAGAACTAGGGAGGCTCAACCATGGGACCAAGAAACAAGCAAGAACTAGGGAGGCTCAACCATGGGACCAAGAAACAAGCAAGAACTAGGGAGGCTCAACCATGGGACCAAGAAACAAGCAAGAACTACAAGAACTAGGGAGGCTCAACCATGGGACCAAGAAACAAGCAAGAACTACAAGAACTAGGGAGGCTCAACCATGGGATCAAGTAACAAGCAAGAACTACAAGAACTAGGGAGGCTCAACCATGGGACCAAGAAACAAGCAAGAACTACAAGAACTAGGGAGGCTCAACCATGGGACCAAGAAACAAGCAAGAACTACAAGAACTAGGGAGGCTCAACCATGGGACCAAGTAACAAGCAAGAACTACAAGAACTAGGGAGGCTCAACCATGGGACCAAGAAACAACCAGGAACTACAAGAACTAGGGAGGCTCAACCATGGGACCAAGAAACAAGCAAGAACTAGGGAGGCTCAACCATGGGACCAAGAAACAAGCAAGAACTAGGGAGGCTCAACCATGGGACCAAGAAACAAGCAAGAACTAGGGAGGCTCAACCATGGGACCAAGAAACAAGCAAGAACTAGGGAGGCTCAACCATGGGACCAAGAAACAAGCAAGAACTAGGGAGGCTCAACCATGGGACCAAGAAACAAGCAAGAACTAGGGAGGCTCAACCATGGGACCAAGAAACAAGCAAGAACTACAAGAACTAGGGAGGCTCAACCATGGGACCAAGAAACAAGCAAGAACTACAATCACTAGGGAGGCTCAACCATGGGACCAAGAAACAACCAGGAATTACAAGAACTAGGGAGGCTCAACCATGGGACCAAGAAACAAGCAAGAACTACAAGAACTAGGGAAGGCTCAACCATGGGACCAAGAAACAAGCAAGAACTACAAGAACTAGGGAGGCTCAACCATGGGACCAAGAAACAACCAGAAACTAGGGAGGCTCAACCATGGGACCAAGAAACAAGCAGGAACTAGGGAGGCTCAACCATGGGACCAAGAAACAAGCAAGAACTAGGGAGGCTCAACCATGGGACCAAGAAACAAGCAAGAACTACAAGAACTAGGGAGGCTCAACCATGGGACCAAGTAACAAGCAAGAACTACAAGAACTAGGGAGGCTCAACCATGGGACCAAGAAACAACCAGGAACTACAAGAACTAGGGAGGCTCAACCATGGGACCAAGAAACAAGCAAGAACTAGGGAGGCTCAACCATGGGACCAAGAAACAAGCAAGAACTACAAGAACTAGGGAGGCTCAACCATGGGACCAAGAAACAAGCAAGAACTAGGGAGGCTCAACCATGGGACCAAGAAACAAGCAAGAACTACAAGAACTAGGGAGGCTCATCCATGGGACCAAGAAACAAGCAAGAACTACAATCACTAGGGAGGCTCAACCATGGGACCAAGAAACAAGCAAGAACTACAAGAACTAGGGAGGCTCAACCATGGGACCAAGAAACAAGCAAGAACTACAAGAACTAGGGAGGCTCAACCATGGGACCAAGAAACAAGCAAGAACTAGGGAGGCTCAACCATGGGACCAAGAAACAAGCAAGAACTACAAGAACTAGGGAGGCTCAACCATGGGACCAAGAAACAAGCAAGAACTACAATCACTAGGAGGCTCAACCATGGGACCAAGAAACAAGCAAGAACTACAAGAACTAGGGAGGCTCAACCATGGGACCAAGAAACAAGCAAGAACTACAAGAACTAGGGAGGCTCAACCATGGGACCAAGAAACAAGCAAGAACTACAAGAACTAGGGAAGGCTCAACCATGGGACCAAGAAACAAGCAAGAACTACAAGAACTAGGGAGGCTCAACCATGGGACCAAGAAACAACCAGAAACTAGGTGAGGCTCAACCATGGGACCAAGAAACAAGCAGGAACTAGGGAGGCTCAACCATGGGACCAAGAAACAAGCAAGAACTAGGGAGGCTCAACCATGGGACCAAGAAACAAGCAAGAACTACAAGAACTAGGGAGGCTCAACCATGGGACCAAGAAACAAGCAAGAACTACAATCACTAGGGAGGCTCAACCATGGGACCAAGAAACAAGCAAGAACTACAAGAACTAGGGAGGCTCAACCATGGGACCAAGAAACAAGCAAGAACTACAAGAACTAGGGAGGCTCAACCATGGGACCAAGAAACAAGCAAGAACTACAAGAACTAGGGAGGCTCAACCATGGGACCAAGAAACAAGCAAGAACTACAAGAACTAGGGAGGCTCAACCATGGGACCAAGAAACAAGCAAGAACTACAAGAACTAGGGAGGCTCAACCATGGAACCAAGAAACAAGCAAGAACTACAAGAACTAGGGAGGCTCAACCATGGGACCAAGAAACAAGCAAGAACTACAAGAACTAGGGAGGCTCAACCATGGGACCAAGAAACAAGCAAGAACTACAAGAACTAGGGAGGCTCAACCATGGGACCAAGTAACAAGCAAGAACTACAAGAACTAGGGAGGCTCAACCATGGGACCAAGAAACAACCAGGAACTACAAGAACTAGGGAGGCTCAACCATGGGACCAAGAAACAAGCAAGAACTAGGGAGGCTCAACCATGGGACCAAGAAACAAGCAAGAACTAGGGAGGCTCAACCATGGGACCAAGAAACAAGCAAGAACTAGGGAGGCTCAACCATGGGACCAAGAAACAAGCAAGAACTAGGGATGCTCAACCATGGGACCAAGAAACAAGCAAGAACTAGGGAGGCTCAACCATGGGACCAAGAAACAAGCAAGAACTAGGGAGGCTCAACCATGGGACCAAGAAACAAGCAAGAACTAGGGAGGCTCAACCATGGGACCAAGAAACAAGCAAGAACTACAAGAACTAGGGAGGCTCAACCATGGGACCAAGAAACAAGCAAGAACTACAATCACTAGGGAGGCTCAACCATGGGATCAAGTAACAAGCAAGAACTACAAGAACTAGGAAGGCTCAACCATGGGACCAAGAAACAACCAGGAACTACAAGAACTAGGGAGGCTCAACCATGGGACCAAGAAACAAGCAAGAACTACAAGAACTAGGGAAGGCTCAACCATGGGACCAAGAAACAAGCAAGAACTACAAGAACTAGGGAGGCTCAACCATGGGACCAAGAAACAACCAGAAACTAGGGAGGCTCAACCATGGGACCAAGAAACAAGCAGGAACTAGGGAGGCTCAACCATGGGACCAAGAAACAAGCAGGAACTAGGGAGGCTCAACCATGGGACCAAGAAACAAGCAAGAACTACAAGAACTAGGGAGGCTCAACCATGGGACCAAGAAACAACCAGGAACTAGGGAGGCTCAACCATGGGACCAAGAAACAAGCAAGAACTACACGAACTAGGGAGGCTCAACCATGGGACCAAGAAACAACCAGGAACTAGGGAGGCTGAACCATGGGACCAAGAAACAAGCAGGAACTAGGGAGGCTCAACCATGGGACCAAGAAACAAGCAAGAACTAGCGAGGCTCAACCATGGGACCAAGAAACAAGCAAGAACTACAAGAACTAGGGAGGCTCAACCATGGGACCAAGAAACAAGCAAGAACTACAAGAACTAGGGAGGCTCAACCATGGGACCAAGAAACAAGCAAGAACTACAAGAACTAGGGAAGGCTCAACCATGGGACCAAGAAACAACCAAGAACTACAAGAATTAGGAAGGCTCAACCATGGGACCAAGAAACAACCAAGAACTAGGAAGGCTCAACCATGGGACCAAGAAACCACCAAGAACTACAATAACTAGGGAGGCTCAACCATGGGACCAAGAAACAACCAAGAACTAGGGAGGCTCAACCATGGGACCAAGAAACAACCAAGAACTAGGGAGGCTCAACCATGGGACCAAGAAACACAAGAACTACAAGAACTAGGGAGGCTCAACCATGGGACCAAGAAACAAGCAAGAAACTACAAGAACTAGGGAGGCTCAACCATGGGACCAAGAAACAAGCAAGAACTACAATCACTAGGGAGGCTCAACCATGGGACCAAGAAACAACCAAGAACTACAAGAACTAGCAGCAGATCGTCAATCGTGAAGAACTATGACTTCCGGTCTACGTGCCGGCTTTGGCTCTAGAAGAAAATGATGATGAACACACACACATACACACACACACACATACACACATGTCACAGCGACAAACAAACACACAACACACGCAAACAACACACACACACAAAACACACAACGCACATAAAACACACACACAACACACACACAATACACACACAAAACACACACACACACAACGCACACAAAATACACACAAACACACACAAAACACGCACATAAAACACGCACACAACACACACACACACACACACATGTCACCTCAACCAGAGTTCCGACACTCTACCTGGAAGTTGCCCTCATCAAAGCTCGACTAATGTAAAACACACACTCACTTTCAAATGTGTATCCTGCACGTTTGAATACACCCTCAACATTCCTCCGTGCCCTGCCACTTCACTCGTTTGAATGCACCCTCAACATTCCTCCGTGCCCTGCCACTTCACTCGTTTGAATGCACCCTCAACATTCCTCCGTGCCCTGCCACTTCACTCGTTTGAATGCACCCTCAACATTCCTCCGTGCCCTGCCACTTCACTCGTTTGAATGCACCCTCAACATTCCACCGTGCCCTGCCACTTCACTCGTTTGAATGCACCCCCAACATTCCTCCGTGCCCTGCCACTTCACTCGTTTGAATGCACCCCCAACATTCCTCCGTGCCCTGCCACTTCACTCGTTTGAATGCACCCCCAACATTCCTCCGTGCCCTGCCACTTCACTCGTTTGAATGCACCCCCAACATTCCTCCGTGCCCTGCCACTTCACTCGTTTGAATGCACCCCCAACATTCCTCCGTGCCCTGCCACTTCACTCGTTTGAATGCACCCCCAACATTCCACCGTGCCCTGCCACTTCACTCGTTTGAATGCACCCTCAACATTCCACCGTGCCCTGCCACTTCACTCGCACTCAGAAACCACCAAGTCTATGGTACACCCCACTCATTCGCCTGTCTATCATGGACATCTGATCCCATGTTTTGTGAAGAGCATGGACATCGTGCCCTTCTATGCACCTTATGCATCGTCATCATGTACCGTGCCGGAGTGATCCTTCCACAATTCTCTATCACAGTGCATCGGATCTATTCTGTTGTTGACTGTTTTCCATGCCATAACACCAAGCTATCAAGTATCTTCTCTCTTTGTCGCCCACGATCTTTCTTTCCCTGTAATTTGCCAGTTGTAACCAAGTACTCCAACTTTCCTCTTTTCGTGATGTCTCAGGAAAATGTTGATTGTTTTTTTCCTGTTTTTTAGGAGCTCCCTTTTTATGTTGGCTCTTTGATAATTTTCTTGTTGGTTTTTTTAGCTGTCCAGGGTACTTTCAACATTTTTTTCAGAGAAATTGCGTCTCTGTTGCCATAAACCATATTTTCATTTGTTTGTCTACTCTCCATGATTCACTTCCATACGTCACAAATGGTTCTATAAAGCACCGATGAACTCTCTTTCTTACTTCTATCGACATACACTTGTTGCATAATATATTTTTCATTTTCTGAAATGCTATTTTGGCCTGAGCTATTCTTCTTTTTTATTTCCGTGGTGCGTCTTCCATCTGACGTTATTATTGTGCCCAAGTATTTGACGTGTTGCACTTGTTTCAGATTTATGCCGTTTACTTTTATGTTGCATCTTGGTGAATGCATCAGAGGCAGACCAAGAGGAGGTGATTTTAAGATATCAAGGAGACCGTGAACTCTCTCTCTCTCTCTCTCTCTCTCTCTCTCTCTCTCTCTCTCTCTCTCTCTCTCTCTGCGATCAGGACAATATCAGAGTAGGATCCCAGACTCTCACGTGAAGTCAGCTGTCAGGTTAAGTGTGTTGATCACCCTCACAGACAGAACATCACAATTTGAGTCTGCCAGATCCACTCTGATTGAACACCCGTTAAAACATTGCACTATGTTCTGCGCCAGTGGTCCAGAGTACGATCAGTCTGATCCGTAGTACGTTCCCTTGCATGTAAAGTCTGTACTTTCCGGGTCACATATGATGTCACAGCCATCAGAACACGTCTGTTTGCACTGTAGCCCAAAATTACCATCGGGACAAGTGTCACTACAGGTTTGGCCAGGACGTTTACATTGTAGGCATTTTCCGGATTTTTCCTCACATAAAGGACAGACGCTAAGACAAGACCCGGAGCCGTCGTGTCCATAGATTCCATGTGAACAGTTGCCGTGACACGTACCGATGATGACGTTGTAGCCTTTGCAGCACTCACTACACACTTCACAAAACGACCAAGAATGCCCATCCAGACAATAGGTGTCTGTAAATGTTTGCACCTCACTCACCGTCAGTGCACTGTCGGCCTGCGAAATGGTCGGTGAGAACTCAATCTTAATGTGTGCCATTGTCGCTTGTGTGGTGACTACAATAGTGTTTACATACATGTTTGGGTATGATATATCATTATACTGGAACACTACACCGTCACTGTCAGAGAAAGCCCTTAGAGTGGCATTCTTTACCCGAATCATAGTGCTAGCTCGATGATAAATTCGAATGGTGTGAGTCTTCTTGGGCGTGGCAAAGTTCAGATACCAGTAAACAGATTTGGTTTCACTTCTCAATTGTGTGTGTGTGCAGTCATTGTCATAGAGATTGGTCTTTATTTTGCCATTAACTGCGGCCTCTGGTCCACATCCGTCTCCTGTATAGCAAGCATTAAATGTGTCGGTCTAGTTTGTGTTTTGTTTGAGAGCCACATTTCGACCCCGCCAATGTAGATGGAGCAGATATTTGCATCTATCGCCACTTCAATCCGCAACTTGTTGATCAGACCAGCCCCAGAGCAAAAGACATAAATCTCGTGCGAACTAACTACAAACCTTGATTCATTGTTACATGAGGCAGAACCATTTAGTTTTACCGTGAAACTGTCCGGATAATTAATGCATTCACATAAATCCTAAACCAGGAGAACGACAAAGATTGATTGAGAGTTGCCTCAACTGATGTAGAATCTGTGTCCGGATTACATGGGGTGTCGTTGTTATAAAACAGTAAAGTAGGTTCAGATTTTTTGGCGTATTTGTAAACGAGATCCAAGTACTGACACAGGGGTCCGAAATATTCGTGCTGACAACTGTCATTGTTTGGGCATATCCCTGTAGTTTTGTCACAAACTGAGTCATTATAGCAGTGAAATTGTAACGTACAATTCGTCCCAAACCAACCGGCTGCACAAATTAGGTCATTAACTTCCAAGGTCGCGAACGAAGCCAGCAGAATACAACCTTGATCTACAGCGGTGGTTAACGAACTGTGTACAAACATTTATTATCAATCCCATGGTTACATTTCTAAAAATCCGCCAACTCGCTGTGATAACAAATAGCGTGATGTTCAAAGTCAACATTGTTTACACCATGGCACGGACGCGAATAAGCTTCCATCTTGGTGCGTCCCATTACGTCATTCTCAGACCGTGAACATAATAATAGTAAAAGTGGGAGATCTGGCTAGAGACAGAGATTCTTTCAGACGGGCTGTGGTGAATGTAACGTTCTGTGGAAGATCTGGCTAGAGACAGAGATTCTTTCATACGGGTTGTGGTGGATGCAACGTTCTGTGGGAGATCTGGCTAGAGACAGAGATTCTTTCAGACGGGTTGTGGTGAATGTAACGTTCTGTGGGAGATCTGGCTAGAGGCAGAAATTCTTTCAGACGGGCTGTGGTGAATGTAACGTTCTGTGGGAGATCTGACTAGAGGCAGAGATTCTTTCAGACGGGCTATGGTGAATGTAACGTTCTGTGGGAGATCTGGCTAGAGACAGAGATTCTTTCATACGGGTTGTGGTGGATGCAACGTTCTGTGGGAGATCTGGCTAGAGACAGAGATTCTTTCAGACGGGCTGTGGTGGATGCAACGTTCTGTGGGAGATCTGGCTAGAGACAGAGATTCTTTCAGACGGGCTGTGGTGAGTCCAACATTCTGTGGGAGATCTGGCTAGAGACAGAGATTCTTTCAGAGGGGCTGTGGTGAATGCAACGTTCTGTGGAAATCTGGCTAGAGACAGAGATTCTTTCAGACGGGCTGTGGTGAATGCAACATTCTGTGGGAGATCCGGCTAGAGACAGAGATTCTTTCAGACGGGCTGTGGTGATTATCCTAAGGGCAGTGCAGATACGAAAAAGAGATTCTCGTTTTCGATCTTGTTATATTGAAGTAAATCATGGACAAACAGGTAACCTTGAAAATAGTCGGAAGCCATGGAAATGTAGTTTTACAGAAAAGTGTTGAGTACCAAGGTCAGCTATAAATAGAGTATCGAGAACGTTCTAGAAGAGGTCAAGGTTAATGGAAAATTCACTGCCAGTGTCAGGAGGAGACAATCATGATTGTAGCCGGAGATCTTTGCGAGAGCTGGAAAAAAAAATAAGGTAAGAAAGGAAAGGAGGGAAAGAGAATTGCAATACGACACAGTTTAAGAGGAGGCTTGTACGAGGTCAACACCAAAGTTGAATACAAAAGTATAGAGATAAATCGTTCTTAGTATGCAGGAGGCACGGGAGCGGCGATAACTCAGTGGTTAGTGAACTGGACTACAAAGGACAAGAGGTAAGGTTCGATCCCAACCGACGGCTTTCGGCTCATCCAGCCTTTAATTGGTACCGGATTTTTTTTCTGGGAAAGTAAAGCGGCACGGGCGTAATACCAACCACATTACCCCAAAAATCATGTGCTGAAGGTCTGTAAAATGTATGGTCACTAACAGCCTATTCCCTGTACGCCACTTGGCGTGAAGAGGCA
Source organism: Megaustenia siamemsis (assembly GCA_032433765.1). Taxonomy (NCBI): domain Eukaryota; kingdom Metazoa; phylum Mollusca; class Gastropoda; order Stylommatophora; family Ariophantidae; genus Megaustenia; species Megaustenia siamemsis. Next base: position 30,441,782 of record JAVIAB010000104.1, on the reverse strand, counting down.
CTTTCCTTTTTTTTTTTTTTTACTATGCATCAGGCACGGCGCTTGATAATGATGGTATAATGTCTGTTTTATCTATTATTGTTTAGAAAAAGAAAGAAAGAAGAATATTTCTCATTAGAGAAATATCATGTTAGTGCCCATATTTTTTAATCGGACTTCGCTATGTTTTTCTTGAGGTGTTTGGTCAGCATAACGCCAGGGCCTGCTTTTTTTCTCAGAAAAATCCAGTTCACATTTATGGCAGGTTGGACCTAGAAGTCATCGGTCTGGTCGACTCTTGTCCTTGGTAGTCCAGTCCTCTAACCACGGAGTTATCGTGGCTACTTTTCATCGTTTGTATTCTCTTCTATAACAGATTCGTAATTCGTGTGTCCACGTTGAATAATGAAAAATGACGTTATTTTCTTTTATTCTATTAACTTACGTTATTTTCCTTTCTTCTATTAACTTACGTTATTTTCCTTTCTTTTTTTAAACTAACGTTATTTTCCTTTCTTTTTTATTTTCCTTTCTTTTTTTAAATTTACGTTATTTCCCTTTTTTATAAAACTTATGTTATTTTCCTTTCTTCTATAAACTTACGTTCAATTTTCCTTTTTTTTTAAAACTTACGTTCATTTCCTTTCTTCTATTAACTTTCGTTATATTCTTTTCTTCAATTAACTTTCGTTATTTTCCTTTCTTTTATAAACTTACGTTATTTTCCTTTGTTCTATTAACTTACGTTAGTTTTCTTTCTTCTATTTAACTTACGTTAGTTTCCATTCTTTATTAACTTACGTTAGTTTCCTTTCTTTATTAATTTACGTTAGTTTCCTTTCTTTATTAACTTACGTTAGTTTCCATTCTTTATTAACTTACGTTAGTTTCCTCTCTTTATTAACTTACGTTAGTTTCCTTTCTTTCTTAACTTAACGCTAGTTACCATTATTCTATTAGTTAGGAGTGTTTAAGCATCTGGATTATTTTCCTTTTCGATACTTAATCGTTTAGTCGGACTTTTTGGTCAGACTGGCTGGCTAGACTGGTTGGTCAGACTGGTCGGCTAAACTGGTTGGTCAGACTGGTTGATGTAATTCCAGACTCACAACGAGGAGGTTTAGCAAAGCATTGTGTCAGCACTGGTTCTCAAATATCAACTCAAACAATCAGACTATAATTCACTAACCACTTCTTGGCCAGGTGGTTTCTGCGTCCTGCATCCAAAACTATTTAATCTGTTATTTCTCAATATAGCCCAGCCCTCATGTTACACCAGCTCTTGCCAAACACATCGTTTGTCTTCTCCATGTTCAATCATTGCTCACATTTCAATTCCAAACATCGTAGAATCCAAATTTCACAATCCTCATTCCCAAAGTATGAACCCACTTTGCCTAGATTGTGCTATTGCAATTTTTTCTGCGTTACCAATCTATTTTTAACTTTATCGTTCTAGTGGCACGTCGCGCTAAAATCTCTACCCCTAGTCAAAGCTGGCTTGCCTACCTTTTCATTCCCAATAGGCTGCTAAATTTCTGATTACGTTCAACAAACAAATACATGAACAAAACAGTGGTTCGCAAACCGGATGTTTTGCCATATCTTCTCCACTTCTTCTTATTATTATTCTTTTATTTTTTGGACAAAATTGATACCAAATTTGCTTTCGTAGAAAAGGAGATCGGATTGATGTATTGCCGGATACTTTATACATAAGTGTGATGGTAGTTGTTGAGAAATGTTGGCATTAGCGTTAGGTTTGTTCACCGTACGCTTGAAGGCGTAAAGGAGGGTTTATTCTGGGAACATCGTTCTTTAAAGCCATGATTATGTACTAACTCTTTAAGTAGTACATGGACTGATGGTAGTTGGCACTGGGACATAGCAAGTTTGTGGGTTGTCAACGTTTGGGACATAGCAAGTCTGTGGGTTGTCAACGTTTGGGACATAGCAAGTTTGTGGGTTGTCAACGTTTGGGACATAGCAAGTTTGTGGGTTGTCAACGTTTGGGACATAGCAAGTTTGTGGGTTGTCAACGTTTGGAACATAGCAAGTTTGTGAGTAGTCAACGTTTGGGACATAGCAAGTTTGTGGGTTGTCAACGTTTATGACATAGCAAGTTTGTGGGTTGTCAACGTGTGGGACATAGCAAGTTTGTGGTTTGTCAACGTTTGGGACATAGCAAGTTTGTGGGTTGTCAACGTGTGGGACATAGCAAGTTTGTGGGTTATCATCGTTTAGGACATAGCAAGTTTGTGGGTTGTCAACGTGTGGGACATAGCAAGATTGTGGGTTGTCAACGTTTGGGACATAGCAAGTTTGCTGGTTGTCAACGTTTGGAACATATCAAGTTTGTTGGTTGTCAACGTTTGGAACATAGCAAGTTTGTGGGTTGTCAACGTGTGGGACATAGCAAGTTTGTGGGTTGTCAACGTTTGGGACATAGCAAGTTTGTGGGTTGTCAACGTTTGGGACATAGCAAGTTTGTGGGTTGTCAACGTTTGGGACATAGCAAGTTTGTGGGTTGTCAACGTGTGGGACATAGCAAGTTTGTGGGTTGTCAACGTTTGGGACATAGCAAGTTTGTGGGTTGTCAACGTTTGGAATATATGAAGTTTGTTGGTTGTCAACATTTGGGGCATAGCAAGTTTGTGGGTTTTTAGCGTGTGGACAATAGCAAGTTTGTGGGTTGTTAGCACACCCGGGACATAGCAAGTTTGTGGATTGCCAGGAAACCTGGGACACAGCAAATTTGTTGGTTGTTGGCGTCGTAAACCTAGCAAGTTGGTGGGTTGTTGGTGTCTTGGACATAGCAAGTTGGTGGGTTGTTGGTGTCTTGGACATAGCAAGTTGGTGGGTTGTTGGTGTCTTGGACATAGCAGGCGGGTTGTTGGTGTCTTGGACATAGCAAGTTGGTGGGTTGTTGGTGTCTTGGACATAGCAAGTTGGTGGGTTGTTGGTGTCTTGGACATAGCAAGTTGGTGGGTTGTTGGTGTCTTGGACATAGCAAGTTGGTGGGTTGTTGGTGTCTTGGACATAGCAAGTTGGTGGGTTGTTGGTGTCTTGGACATAGCAAGTTGGTGGGTTGTTGGTGTCTTGGACATAGCAAGTTGGTGGGTTGTTGGTGTCTTGGACATAGCAAGTTGGTGGGTTGTTGGTGTCTTGGACATAGCAGGCGGGTTGTTGGTGTCTTGGACATAGCAAGTTGGTGGGTTGTTGGTGTCTTGGACATAGCAAGTTGGTGGGTTGTTGGTGTCTTGGACATAGCAGGCGGGTTGTTGGTGTCTTGGACATAGCAAGTTGGTGGGTTGTTGGTGTCTTGGACATAGCAAGTTGGTGGGTTGTTGGTGTCTTGGACATAGCAAGTTGGTGGGTTGTTGGTGTCTTGGACATAGCAAGTTGGTGGGTTGTTGGTGTCTTGGACATAGCAAGTTGGTGGGTTGTTGGTGTCTTGGACATAGCAAGTTGGTGGGTTGTTGGTGTCTTGGACATAGCAAGTTGGTGGGTTGTTGGTGTCTTTGACATTGCAAGTTGGTGGGTTGTTGGTGTCTTGGACATAGCAAGTTGGTGGGTTGTTGGTGTCTTGGACATAGCAAGTTGGTGGGTTGTTGGTGTCTTGGACATAGCAAGTTGGTGGGTTGTTGGTGTCTTGGACATAGCAAGTTGGTGGGTTGTTGGTGTCTTGGACATAGCAAGTTGGTGGGTTGTTGGTGTCTTGGACATAGCAAGTTGGTGGGTTGTTGGTGTCTTGGACATAGCAGGCGGGTTGTTGGTGTCTTGGACATAGCAAGCTGGTGGGTTGTTGGTGTCTTGGACATAGCAGGTGGGTTGTTGGTGTCTTGGACATAGCAAGTTGGTGGGTTGTTGGTGTCTTGGACATAGCAGGTGGGTTGTTGGTGTCTTGGACATAGCAGGTGGGTTGTTGGTGTCTTGGACATAGCAGGTGGGTTGTTGGTGTCTTGGACATAGCAGGTGGGTTGTTGGTGTCTTGGACATAGCAGGTGGGTTGTTGGTGTCTTGGACATAGCAGGTGGGTTGTTGGTGTCTTGGACATAGCAGGCGGGTTGTTGGTGTCTTGGACATAGCAGGTGGGTTGTTGGTGTCTTGGACATAGCAGGCGGGTTGTTCTCGTCCGGAGCACAGTAAGTGTATGGGTTGCCAGAGCCTGGGACTAGGCATATTTTGCAATTGCTATTCCTTTCGTCACTTTTACACTACGTTTTTTTATCGTTTGAAAATGTGGGCCCCTAAGAACTCTGCAGCTGGGCCGACTGGCCGTTCCCATGCTCCCTTTAAACTACATGACTTCCTCTATGCCTAGTACCGGAAGTGTCCCGCTTTAGTTTTAGTGTCCATGTTTGTTTTTTTTCAAATGTCAACGGCTTATTTAATGGGCGGTATCACGACCAGGTCGTTTTACGTTTTCAGAATAATCATATTTCCATTTAAGTTTGTATGAATTAACGAACCCTCGATAGGGATCGACCCCGAACCCGATGTCCTCAGTGTAATAATATATAGACAGGGATATAATCGATAACACAATGGGAGATATAGATATAGCTTGGGTTGGATAGCTTAGTAGTTACCCATAACTCAGTGGATTATAGCAGTAACAGAATTGTGAAGGATTTACAGACACAGACACTGAATAACAGCAAGTTTTGGGAATGGAAAATTGTAGCTTTTATTGGAAAAGTGGAGGAATAGATGTAAACTTGGCTGTTACATGTCACATGTCAATTGGTTGATAAACAAACTCGGGGGCAGGTTAAGTTTATGAGAGAGTTGTCACTCTTAGGGTACATGTTAGCGTCATTTTTTAAAACTCAGAGGTTAACTAAATGTCAAGAGGGGGTTGTTTTGCGAAATTTGAGACAATAGTCATATAGAGTTGAAGTTTGTATTCACCTATTTACTGAGAAATAACTAAGCCAATAAATTATGCAAATGAGACAGAGGTATTTAACCTCATGCATTAGCAGAATTAGGGAGTTTAGTTAAGAATGATTTGAGAAACACCAGAGCAACCCCCAGAAACACTGAGGAAGATAAACACCTAGAGTTAAAAACATAGAGATAGAGAACCGGATCAATAAAGATATAAGTTAAGTAGAAGATTGAAGGAAGACTCAGAAGTTCAGAAAATGTAAAATAGACGAGTTTATCCGTACTTCTACCGAAACTACATGAAGACAGACGTGAGTTTTTATAGCTATGCATTAAATAAGTTAAGAGTAGCATTGAATAAGTCAAGACATAGATATAGAATAGCAAGTATAAAGGAAGACGAGCTGTAATATTTGATAGAATAAAACATAGAATTAGAAATGTCACAGACAATATGTGGTAAGAGGTGCCTGAAAAAAAACAAAGGTGATAACCTCTTGAGCGCATCCAGATCAAGAACATTAATTTTAGCATTGGAATTTATAATTTGAGAGATACTCCACTATACATCACGTGTACAACCAATGATAAAATAAAAATGAATAATAAAATTTCATAGTCTGTGATTATTGACCACACAAAACCTTGTCAAGACATTGTTAGTACGCCGTGTTGTGATGTGTGTGTGTGTGTGATAATTAGGAAAATATCTAAACATTGCTGTGCTTGCGACATTGCTATGTGTGCTACGTCATCGTAATGGCCCATCATAAATCCCTAGACCGGCCTTACGCTAACATTACGGTCTGTTGCTTGATGTGCGGCGGGGATAATCTGACGATTAACTGTGTGTTTGTATGTTCGGAATTGGAGTCAACAACGATGGCCTAACAGCATCAAGCGCTATACATTTTTTCAGGAAATATGACGATCATCATTTTCGGGAGGACGTGGGCTTCGGGGTATATGGTGGATAGGCGGCGGGAACCATTGAAGGTTATGTATGAAAAGTGTTCCTCGTTGCAGTTTCCTCATATTCCCAGTCCATGGGGGACTTGTTGGTCTCGAGGCAAGACGCCGGCCTCGGGACAGAGAGATTGTAGGTTCAAATCTCGGCTACTCCAGTTGGGATTTTTATTTATGATTTCTCTCTGCGACCCTGGTCTCAGCAGCGAGGCCCGGCTTGAAACGTCAGTTACTCATCGACGTAAAAAAAAAATGAGTACCTCCGAAGTCGGAGTTATCTGCCTGTGCGGCGAGGGACCCCTGTGCACACGGCTGCCAGGGTAAATGGATTAACACGCAAAATTCAGTTCCTAGTCTCTAGGGACTTCGTCAGAGTTGAAAGCTGGCGAACGCAACAACAACAACAACAACAACAACAACACAACAACAACAACAACAAACTCTATATAATAAAATATGTAGCAGCAGTTCCCAGTCTGAAGACATGACTCAGGGGTAAACTAACAAACAAGATACTATATTGACCAACCACTGCTATGCTCTAGCTTCAGTTACGATGAGAAAGGACGGCACAACACGCTCTAACGTTGCCGCCTATTACAAACCTTCTGTTGAGACACAGCAATACGCACAAACAAAAGTTATTGAGTTACTAGCGGGTCATCATCATTGCACTCCGGACATGCCCATAGGTGTTCAGATCCCCTCCGCAGTTATTGAGTTACTAGCGAGTCATCACCACTGCACTCCGGACATGTCCATAGGTGCTCAGATCCCCTCCTCAGCAAATCTCAAAGTGTCCAGCGACTGACGACTCCAGTTCTGTGTTGGTTGATAAGTCTTCTTACACGCCCACTAAGTTTCTCGTTTCGGGCTGTGCCAATCTTAACTCCCATCTCTTTCATCCGAAGGACAAATAAAAGTGTCGTATTCTCATCATCATCGAGTGCCATCTCCGCAACGAAGGTTGGCTACCATGGAGCGCCATTCCACTCTGTCTCTTGCTTTGATGGTGCAGATTGTCATAGGTTGACTTGTCCATCTTTTGATGTTACTCGTCCATGTTAGTCTTGTTCTGCCTCTGCCTCTTTTACCTTGTATTTTTCCATCCAGGAGTACTTTTAGTAGGCTGTTGTGTCTTTTAACATGGCCCAAAATTGCATTTGTCTTGTTTGAATTGTGTTTAGTAGTTCTCTTTTCATTTTTAGTTGTTTTAAGATTTCATCGTTTGTTTTATTTTCCTTCCATCCAATTCTACCTATTCTTCTATATATCCACATTTCAAAGGCTTCAATTCTCTGTTCTGTTTTCTTGTCTATTGTCCATGTTTCAGCACCATATAGGAATGTTGAGAAGACATACCATTTTGCTATTCTTAGTTTTAGCCCTGGTGTTATTTGTTTTGATGTTAGTATATTTTTCATGACATTAAAATTACTTTTTACCATTCCTATTCTTTTGTTTATTTCAGTTGTACATTTTCCATCACTGGTTATAGTATGTCCAAGGTAGTTGTAGCTCTGAACTGTCTCCAGGTCTATTCCTTCCATTTTGATATCCGTATTCATATTCTAAGGGGCGGTTTCCTGCAATGCTGAGAACCTCTTGTAGTGAACAAACTTACCTGGACGACAGGCTAGTAGTTTCCTCTGCAGGTGTCTAAAACCTGCATAGACTTCGCTATGTTAGTCTGAGGAGACGCCAAACATTCTGCAGGGTGGTTAGTTTTATTTGGCCGTCATTAGGAGTCAGACATTTCGAAATTGTGTATTCTCTCTTTATATTTTATTTTAAGATTTGATATTATTTTGGAATGTCGTTTTCCCTTTTAGAGTATTTATTGATTTCTAATAACGAATATTTGAAATAAGTTAAACGTTTTTCGTGAGTTGTTTAAATTAGTTGAGTAATAATTAATTTATGGATGCGTAATTGCCTGCACACCGTAAGATGGTGATCAAGGGTTTAATTGACCTGTTTTCATGCGGTTAGGCGTGTATGTGTGTATGTACGATTACAGGTTTCTAAAAGTTATACTTTTAAAATAAATAATAGTGTGTACGTATGTGTGTGTGCGTGTTATCGGCACTTTTATTATCTTTTAAAATTAGGCGTGAGTTTCATATTAATCGGATAATGATACTAGAGACTGATTGAGTTTCTGACATTCTAAAAGGCAGTAGTAGAGAAGATTGTAAGTTTAGCACATTTTGATAAATATTGCTTTAACGTGAGTGAGTTTCTTACTTTCTTGGAGGTAATGTTATAAATGTAGTGAGTTCTATACCTTCTGAAACATTGTGCATGCGAATGAATGTGTTTTTAACTTTTGGTCAAGAATATTGGGGAACAAATGTTTCATTCGCTGATTGTTTTTTAAAGGAAGAAATTCGACGCAGGAATAGCTTATGTTGGGGGGTGGGGGGGGGGGGGGTGGGACAGAAGGTTCGAGCTAGTGGCGTGAGCGAGGTTAGAACATCTGTATCGTCAATTTTAGAGCTATAGTGGCGATAGATAAAGGGATAAGGAAGGGTAAGATGGAGGGAGGGAAGGATGAGAGAGAGAGAAGAAGGTTCGAGCTAGTGGCGTGAGCGAGGTTAGAACATCTGTATCGTCAATGTTAGAGCTATAGTGGCGATAGATAAAGGGATAAGGAAGGGTAAGATGGAGGGAGGGAAGGATGAGAGAGAGAGAGGGAAAGAAGGATGTGAAAGAGAGAAGAGAGATGGAAAGATGAGAGAGAGAAGGAAGGATGAGAGGGAAAGAATGTAGGAAGGGTGAGATGGAAGGAAGGAAGGAAGGGGGAGAGAGAAGGAATAAAGAGAGGAAGGAAGGAAGGAAGAAAGAGAGAGAATGTAGGAATTAATTAGGAAGGAAGGAAGGAAGGAAGGAAGGAAGGAAGGAAGGAAGGAAGGAAGGAAGGAAGGAAGGAAGGAGAAGTATTCTATTCTCCTTCCTTCCTTCCTTCTGAGAGAGAGTGAGAAGTGGAAGGATGAATATGCGAGGATAGGGTGAGAAAGAAAATATATGTATAAAGAGAGAGAGAGAGAGAGAGAGAGAGAGAGAAGAGAGAGAGAGATAACTAGATTTTTGCACCGTTTCTTGACATGAAAGTATATCAGAAAAGTTTGCATTATCTCAAGACATATTGTAGGCGCGGTATAAGCTCCTGCTGTTGACATTTAGAAATTATTCTGACTCTGGACGAGCAATTTTCAAACTCTGATCAAGGAAGCATTTGTTGGTAACTTCACACATCGTGATGGCGTCAGGAGCAACAGAGTCCGTCGCACTGAGGCGGAGGGAAACAAGCCAACCCTGGGGATTTAAGATACAAGGAGGCAGGGATGCCGGGCTGCCTTTATTTCTTGTTCAGGTCAGTGGCAGTTTGGCTTTGTTTTGTTTGGTCAGTGGCAGTTTGGCTTTTTGGTTTTGTTTTGTTTGGTCAGTGCTAGTTTGGCTTTTTGGTTTTATTGTTTTGGCTGGTCAATGCCAGTTTGACTTGTTTTGTTATTGTTTGGCTGCTAGTGTCAGTTTGGCTTTATTAGCACATTCAGCACACCGCTAGTGCGGTCTTCTCTCTCGTCAATTTTAAGGCGGAGTGAACTTAGAACCTGTGGACTGGGATCGAATTCGATCTCTTGCCCTCTACATACAGTTGCTGCTCCATCGCAGCTCGTATCGTTGGGTTCAAGTCTTCTGAACAACGTTCCCGTCTGAAAGAATCTCTCTCTAGCTAGGTCTCTAACAGAACATTACATTCACCACAGACCGGCTGAAAGAAAATCTGTCTCTAGCCAGATCTCCCACAGAACGTTACATTCACCACATCACGTCTGAAAGAATCACTGTCTCTAGCCAGATCTCCCACAGAACGTTACATTCACCACATCACGTCTGAAAGAATCACTGTCTCTAGTCCGATCTCTCACTTCTTTTATTGACATGTTCAATGTATCTTTGACATTTTGAAACAATATTCTTCTTGGTCTGTCCCTTTTTATTAATTGCAAGTCACGTGTACTTGTATTAAGCATCAGATGAAAGGGAAAATAATGCAGCTCCGTAATCAGCAAAACTAATTTCAGAAAGTAAAAAGTAAACAATATTTTCAGAAAAAAAGCATAATTGTTTTCTTGTCACCAAGCGTGTAACGTCATCCTACAATTTGATCATCGGTGTTGCAATCACTGCTAGTCCTGCGCATTAAAATTGTTTGAATATCATTCTCTAGACTTTTCTGCAGTTTGTATGGTACCTATTAGATATTAAAACATGGATAGTAGACAAACAGATGGAAAGACTACTAGAGACTACAGAGATGAAATTTCTCAGAAGAATATTGAAAGTTCCCCTGGATAGCTGAAACGATCAACGGAGAAATTCTCAAAGAGGCCAACACAAAAAGGGAGCTCCTAAAAATAAAAAAAATAAAAAACAATTGACAAGTTTTTTCAAACACATCATGCAAAGAGTAAAGTTGGGATACTTGCTTATAACTGGCAAAATAAAGTGAAAGAGAGATCGCGGACAACACTGAGAGAGGATACTAGATAGCTTGGTGTCATGACTCGGAAAACAGTCAACAACGGAATTGATACGGTGTAGTCTTAATAGAGAATTTAGGGAGAACATGATCGCCTACGCCAAACGGTGTGGTACACGATGATGATAATGATGATGATAAAACATTAAGGGACACTTCGTTCATTCTCAGCACATGACCGATGTATGTCCAATGTCTTCTTACAAAGCTCGACGCGTATTCTGGTTTTTATTCGTCTCTTATTTGTTCGTTTGTAATGTATTCTTTCCAGCTTATGTTTGAGATCCTATGGAGACATTTGTTTTCAAAGGCATTTAATTTCCTTTCTAAAGTCTGGGTGTTTGTATTAAACTAGCAATAAGCGTGATCGTTGTTATACTTCTCAATCAACACTACAGTAGATATTTGACAGGAGTGTATCCATAGCTCTCCCATTTGTGGCTCCACTTAGTGTGTTGTAGTTTGTTGTTGTTTTTTTTATCCCAAAAATCGTAATGGACTGAAAGTGGTCACCGACTCATAGCTGATCGTTTGTGTCACAGTTTGTAAACGAGAACCGACCAAGATCATAGCCAGTCAGACTAGGCAAGAAAAAATCAAAAGTAAAGGACAAATCTGGCACACCCACCCTATTTTGTGGCCTACTGGTAAATAGAATGTTGGAGTATATTACCGAGGAGAACTGGCCACCCGTGGTCTCATGGTAATAGAATGTTGGAGTATATTATCGAGGAGAACTGGCCACCCGTGGTCTCATGGTAAATAGAATGTTGGAGTATATTATCGAGGAGAACTGGCCACCCGTGGTCTCATGGTAAATAGAATGTTGGAGTATATTACCGAGGAGAACTGGCCACCCGTGGTCTCATGGTAAATAGAATGTTGGAGTATATTATCGAGGAGAACTGGCCACCCGTGGTCTCTTGGTAAATAGAATTTTGGAGTATATTATCGAGGAGAACTGGCCACCCGTGGTCTCATGGTAAATAGAATGTTGGAGTATATTACCGAGGAGAACTGGCCACCCGTGGTCACATGGTAAATAGAATGTTGGAGTATATTACCGAGGAGAACTGGCCACCCGTGGTCTCATGGTAAATAGAATGTTGGAGTATATTACCGAGGAGAACTGGCCACCCGTGGTCTCATGGTAAATAGAATGTTGGAGTATATTACCGAGGAGAACTGGCCACCCGTGGTCTCATGTTAAATAGAATGTTGGAGTATATTATCGAGGAGAACTGGCCACCCGTGGTCTCATGGTAAATAGAATGTTGGAGTATATTATCGAGGAGAACTGGCCACCCGTGGTCTCATGGTAAATAGAATGTTGGAGTATATTACCGAGGAGAACTGGCCACCCGTGGTCTCATGGTAAATAGAATGTTGGAGTATATTATCGAGGAGAACTGGCCACCCGTGGTCTCTTGGTAAATAGAATTTTGGAGTATATTATCGAGGAGAACTGGCCACCCGTGGTCTCATGGTAAATAGAATGTTGGAGTATATTACCGAGGAGAACTGGCCACCCGTGGTCTCATGGTAAATAGAATGTTGGAGTATATTACCGAGGAGAACTGGCCACCCGTGGTCTCATGGTAAATAGAATGTTGGAGTATATTACCGAGGAGAACTGGCCACCCGTGGTCTCATGGTAAATAGAATGTTGGAGTATATTACCGAGGAGAACTGGCCACCCGTGGTCTCATGTTAAATAGAATGTTGGAATATATTACCGAGGAGAACTGGCCACCCGTGTCTCATGGTAAATAGAATGTTGAAATATATTACCGAGGAGAACTGGCCACCCGTGGCCTCCTGGTAAATAGAATGTTGGAGCATATTATCGAGGAGAACTGGCCACCCATGGCCTCCTGGTAAATAGAATGTTGGAGCATATTATCGAGAACTGGCCACCCGTGGCTTCATGGTAAATAGAATGTTGGAGCATATTATCGAGGAGAACTGGCCACCCGTGGCCTCCTGGTAAATAGAATGTTGGAGCATATTATCGAGAACTGGCCACCCGTGGCCTCCTGGTAAATAGAATGTTGGAGTACATTACCGAGGAGAACTTGCCACCCACAGTTGATGTAATATACGGGGGGGGGGGGGATATGGCTAAAAAATTCGAGATGAAAAGGCATCGCGGTACAGTTGAACCATCAACCGTGCCGTTGAACCACCATCCGTGCCGTTGAACCATCAACCGTGCCGTTGAACCATCAACCGTGCCGTTGAACCACCATCCGTGCTGTTGAACCATCATCCGTACCGTTGAACCACCATCCGTGCCGTTGAACCACCATCCGTGCCGTTGAACCACCATCCGTGCCGTTGAACCACCATCCGTGCCGTTGAACCACCATCCGTGCCGTTGAACCATCAACCGTGCCGTTGAACCACCATCCGTGCTGTTGAACCATCATCCGTACCGTTGAACCACCATCCGTGCCGTTGAACCACCATCCGTGCCGTTGAACCATCAACCGTGCCGTTGAACCACCATCCGTGCCGTTGAACCATCAACCGTGCCGTTGAACCACCATCCGTGCCGTTGAACCACCATCCGTACCGTTGAACCACCATCCGTGCCGTTGAACCACCATCCGTGCCGTTGAACCACCATCCGTGCCGTTGAACCACCATCCGTGCCGTTGAACCACCATCCGTGCCGTTGAACCATCAACCGTGCCATTGAACCACCATCCGTGCCGTTGAACTACCATCCGTGCCGTTGAACCACCATCCGTGCCGTTGAACCATCAACCGTGCCATTGAACCATCAACCGTGCCGTTGAACCATCAACCGTGCCATTGAACCATCAACCGTGCCGTTGAACCATCAACCGTGCCATTGAACCATCATCCGTGCCGTTGAACCATCAACCGTGCCGTTGAACCATCATCCGTGCCGTTGAACCACCATCCGTGCCGTTGAACCACCATCCGTGCCGTTGAACCATCAACCGTGCCGTTGAACCATCATCCGTGCCGTTGAACCATCATCAGTGCCGTTGAACCATCATCCGTGCCGTTGAACCATCATCCGTGCCGTTGAACCATCATCCGTGCCGTTGAACCATCATCCGTGCCGTTGAACCATCAACCGTGCCGTTGAAGCTAGCAGAAACGTCAGCATTAACAGATGATGGATTCGAGTAGAAAATAAATGGGGTTGGGAAGGGTTGGATTGAGTTCATATTGGGAGTATTCAAGTTTTCGCTACACACGGCTGTTTCTCGCTGATATTTTAGTTTCTTCAACCATTTGCTCATAACAGAATGTCAGTCTGTGTATGATTCTTCTATGATCGACTAGAGAAAGGTACGGCTTTGATTGTTAATTGTGCTGCTGGAACATTTCTTATGAGACCCTTTCACATTTGGACAGATTTGACATTTTTGTGAGTTCGTACTGGCGTCATCACAGTAGGAGAATTCCCATATCCGCTCTGCTGGCCGTTCCAGCAACCATCGAAGTGATCGTCTACTGATTATTCATGTCCTGTATTGATTGAGAAGGAATACATCTAGAGACAGTTCAGAACTACAACTACCTGGGACATACTATAACCAGTGATGGAAAATGTACAACTGAAATAAACAAAAGAATAGGAATGGTAAAAAGTAATTTTAATGTCATGAAAAATATACTAACAACAAAACAAATATCAGCAGGGCTGAAACTAAGAATGGCAAAATGTTACATCTTCTCAATATTACTATATAGTGCAGAAACATGGACATTAGACAAGAAAACAGAACAGAAAATTGAAGCCTTTGAAATGTGGATTTATAAAAGAATATGTAGAATTTGGATGGAAGGAAAAGAAAACAAACGATGAAGTCTTAAATCAACTAAAAATTAAAAGAGAACTACTAAACACAATTCAAACAAGACAAATGTGATTTTTGGGCCATGATAAAAGACACAACAGCCTACTAAAAGTAATATTGGAAGGAAAAATACAAGGTAAAAGTGGCAAAGGCAGACCAAGACTAACATGGACGAGTAACATCAAAAGATGGACAAGTCAACCTATGACAATCTGCACCATCAAAGCAAGAGACAGAGTGGAATGGCGCTCCATGGTAGCCAACCTTCGATGCGGAGACGACATTCAATGATGATGATGATGTTGATGATGATGATGCATTGATTGAATGTGTTGCGTTCTTTTCCGCTGCAGATGCCCTTCATGCCTTCACGCTTTGTGCCGCCACGTTCCACTGTGTCCTTAAGATGTGGGCTATCATCAGCTTCATTGTCGCCTTCCTGTGAGAGTTATTCTTCTAAAGCCTGTGCCATGTCATATATGCCATTTTAAGGTGTCTTGTACAATGTCTGTGATGCCACAAAGTGGATCTACCCTATTAACATACCACTTTAAGAGAGTGAAATTTACTAGTCTCTTAATATCATCATACACTAATGCTGCACAGTTAGTCCGTTCAGAAATTCATAATCACACCTGAATTAGTTTTGCGTGATAACCGCTTGTTATTTTGGTTTCAAATTTTGCATGTAATCTTAGAATATTGATGACGCAAAGATTTTGGTATTTTTTTCATTCCACAAACACAACAGATTTTGCACATCAGCGAATTCCTTTGATCTTTTATGACGACATCACACAAGTTGATTCAAATTTTAGAGTTTACAGTAATCGTGTTAAATTTTCCAGTTTACTGCAATTCTTGTCAGAGGCGTATCTACATAGTGCTTAATTGTGGGTGTTGTTCGTTATGTGTATTTGCAAACATGAATTCAATTGGTTACAATTAGTCTTGTCCTTCGGTCACCATTAGACCCCAGGACGTCCTAACTGCAGCTGGAATTGAATTCATCTTAATTTTAATCATTCCGAATCTGACGATTCCAAGAGGTTGATAATCATTACTGGCTGAACAAATAGTAATCCATCTCGTTTCCAGTACTCATCTTCCACCCGCAGCACATGTTCAACACACTTCTTCCAGAACGGAATGTCTATTTTTGCGAGAAACTCGCGTGTCAGAACTTCAACATCACACATTTTAAACGTCCTGTTCTGTTCTGCAACTTGTCCTTTGACGTGAGCCCAGACAAGTTCGATTGGATTAAGGTGCGCATGATATACAGGGAGTCGAAAAGAGGTGTGGCCGTATTTCTCAATGATTTTGTCAACATGGTACACCTTTTTCTTATTCGTATTCTTCACAAGTTGTAACAATTCGGGTTTTAAATATGTGTCGTCAAATTTGACATTTTCATTCACAAGCCATGTCCTAATTTGCTCTTTTGTATTTGATGCAGTAGGCACTTTGTCTTCCTCTGATACGACATTGTGGTATGATGCATTATCCATGACTGTGCATGAAGGTCTCTCCAGGATTGGTAAAAGATCGTTCTCCAACCAGTGCCTGAAAATGTTTCCATTCATTTCAGTATGGTAGTCCCTACCGTCGGTACTTTTTGATTGGAAAATAAGTCCCACATCATGGACAAGGCCGTTTTCAGTGCTTTCAGCGTGCGTTAATATAATGCGCTGACCTTTGCTGCTCGGAATTGTTCTTTTGAGTTTGCCATTTACTGACTACCATTCTTTAGCATAGGTGTGGTGTGCGTTGACCCATGATTCGTTCAAATATACAATATCATACCGTTCACTCTGCCGCTCACGGATCTGTCTCAGGTATTTGCTTCGAGCAATGACCAAGTGTGGTTTTATGACATCCATGTCAAAGCTGTCGACTTTCCTTGATTGACATGAGTGCACTCTGAGTCTTGTTTAATCCAACGAGAAAATGACGATTTATTAAGACCAAGCGCGAGTTGCGTTCGTCTCTCTTGGTCATGAATATCACAATATAAATGCCCCATCTTGGATTCCCTAAGGAAGTGGTGATATAGTAAAAAAGTAACTTTTTGCATAGTTATAAATTTGCATTTCAAACTCATTGTAATTTAGATATAAATGTTGGTATTTAAAGTCAACAAATTGTCTACTGAGTCTTCACAAAATTAATAAAGATACGCCTTCCCTTCGGTAATTAATGCCAAGGCCGTGGTGCGTCATGTCGTTCAATAACAATTAAGTTTTGTGCACGGGATTTTCCTGAAGTTAGTGTTTCTGCAATCTTCTTCTTCTTTTTTCTTTCACTGATACCTAAAAGGTGTCGTGGTTTCTATCATTTGTCGTTCTTGTGCTGCTCGAATTGTCTGAATTAGTGATTTTCCTTTGTTGTTACATGTCTCTGTCACTGCATCTATCCATCGTCTTCTGGGTCTTCCTCTTGGTCTTTTTCCATGCATTCTCGAGAAGAACGCCCTTGATGGTGATTGGTGAGGATTCATTCTGACCAGGTGGCCAAACCATTTAAGTTGTTGTTCTATATATTCTTGGCAGGGTTTTGTTCCTACCATTTTTCTTATGGTTTCATTTGGTATTCTATCTCTTCTTGTGTTGTTTGTTACTTTTCTCAAGCATCGCATCTCACATGTATTGATCTTTCTTAAATGTGATTTAGAAAGGGTCCATGTTTGACTTTCATAGCACAAAGTTGGTATGAAAATGCTATTTATCATTTGTTGTTTAGCTGGCATAGAAATGTTTGGATGTCTTAGCAATGGTGAAAGCTGGTATGTGACAACATTCGCTTTTTGTATTCTCATGTCAATTTCTCTGTCTAGTTTTCCATCTTCTGTGAACATTGTGCCTAAATACTTGAATTCCTCTACTTGTTTTATTTCTTTATCTTTGATCTTGATGTTTAATGGGTGTCTTAATTTGCTTATTCTTATAGCCTCTGTTTTTGCTGTGTTAATTTTAATACTGTAGTTTGTACAGCTTTTATCTAGAGATGTTAAATGCTGTTATAGCAGGTTTTCATCCTCATATATTAGGCATTGGTCATCTGCGAAGAGTAGCTCATTGATGTTGGAGTTTTCTACCTCTATGTTATTATTTGATTTGTACTTGTTGTTGGTTGTTTCCTGATTTATTTTGTCCATATATATGATGAAGAGGAATGGTGAGAGGACACATCCTTGTCTTACTCCTGTTGTAACCTGAAACCATTTCTGCAATAGCCAAACTATTTTACGTGAACGACCGCACCAAATTAATGTATATATCATAAAATGGTGTCAAATTCGAACAGGGTGAATTTAATATAGCCTAAAGAAGAAAACTTTTAAACTAGATCAAATTTCTCAGAGCAAAAAATATTTCTATAACGTCATCAATATTCTAAGATTGCATGCACATTTTGAAAGCAAAATAACAAACGGTTATCACACAAAACTAATTCAGGTGTGATTATGAATTTCTGAACGGACTATAGTATAACATTAGAAAGGTAATTTAAGCTTTTATGGAAGCGAATCATGGACAGTAGACAAACAAATGAAAAGACGATTAGAGACCACAGAGATTGCATTTATCAATAAAAGTATTTCCATGGATAGCTAAAAAGACCAAAGAGGGAATTCTCAAAGAGGTCAACTGTCTTTCTGCCTGTCAGTCTGTTAGTCAGTCAGTCTGTTAGTCAGTCAGTCAGTCAGTCAATCTGTCTGTCTGTCAGTCTGTCTGTCTGTCTGTCTGTCTCTCATTCTGTCTGTCTGTCTGTCGGTCTGTCTGTCTGTTGTACCTTGGAGCCGACGACGTCACATAGATAAATTCTAGAGTCTCCATGACCAACGATCTTTGTTATCACGTGTCAGACTTTGCACGGGATCCGCATTATTATCGCATCACGTCTCAGTTCTGGACGAACTGCTCAATCTTGGAAGGTAGTTGATATCTACTGTTGTTGCTATCGACTCGGCGTTCCTCTTAGTGTTTTTATAGGTCATCCTCTTTTTTAGTTACACCTTCCCCGTCACCGGGTTTCAATTTGCAAGGCCTGCTTTGAGATTCTCCTGTTGTCGCTTCTCATCACATGACCAACATATGACCACCTTCTTGTCTGGTTGTCACTTGTCATCACATAACCAACATATGACCCCCTTTAACTCTTGTTGTCTCTTCTCATCACATGACCAACATATGACCACCTTTAACTCTTGTTGTCTCTTCTCATCACATGACCAACATATGATCACCTTCTTCTCTTGTTGTCACTTCTCATCACATGGCCAACATATGACCACCTTCTTCTATTGTTGTCTCTTCTCATCACATGGCCAACATATGACCACCTTCTTCTCTTGATGTCTCTTCTCATCACATGGCCAACATGTGACCACCTTCTTCTCTTGTTGTCTCTTC
Organism: Megaustenia siamemsis; assembly: GCA_032433765.1. Lineage (NCBI taxonomy): Eukaryota > Metazoa > Mollusca > Gastropoda > Stylommatophora > Ariophantidae > Megaustenia > Megaustenia siamemsis. The sequence goes on along the minus strand of JAVIAB010000104.1, from coordinate 30,423,144 downwards.
TCATCACATGGCCAAAATATGACCACCTTCATCTCTTGTTGTCTCTTCTCATCACATGGCCAACAAATGACCACCTTCATCTCTTGTTGTCTCTTCTCATCACATGGCCAACATATGACCACCTTCTTCTCTTGTTGTCTCTTCTCATCACATGGCCAACATATGACCACCTTCTTCTCTTGATGTCTCTTCTCATCACATGTCCAACATATGATCACCTTCTTCTCTTGTTGTCTCTTCTCATCACATGGCTAACATATGACCACCTTCTTCTCTTGTTGTCTTTTCTCATCACATGGCCAACATATGACCACCTTCTTCACTTGTTGTCTTTTCTCATAACATGGCCAACATATGACCACCTTCTTCTCTTGTTGTCTTTTCTCATAATATGGCCAACATATGACCACCTTCTTCTCTTGTTGTCTCTTCTCATCACATGGCCAACATATGACCACCTTCTTCTCTTGTTGTCTCTTCTCATCACATGGCCAACATATGACCACCTTCTTCTCTTGTTGTCTCTTCTCATCACATGGCCAACATATGACCACCTTCTTCTCTTGTTGTCTCTTCTCATCACATGGCCAAAATATGACCACCTTCATCTCTTGTTGTCTCTTCTCATCACATGGCCAAAATATGACCACCTTCTTCTCTTGTTGTCTCTTCTCATCACATGGCCAAATATGACCACCTTCTTCTCTTGTTGTCTCTTCTCATCACATGGCCAACATATGACCACCTTCTTCTCTTGTTGTCTCTTCTCATCACATGGCCAACATATGACCACCTTCTTCTCTTGTTGTCTCTTCTCATCACATGGCCAACATATGACCACCTTCTTCTCTTGTTGTCTCTTCTCATCACATGGCCAACATATGACCACCTTCTTCTCTTGTTGTCTCTTCTCATCACATAGCCAACATATGATCACCTTCTTCTCTTGATTATAGATGATATTTTTTATCCTTTGTCATTTCTCTTATTTTTGCATTGCCTTATTTTCCCTAACAAAAATGTGTCTCTTATGCTAGCCCCTGTCATACATTGTCACCTTTATTTCTTGTGATAATTTTCTCATTGGGTTTTTACATGTTGGAATCATGTGTCCAACTCTGACATTAAAAGTGCAACTTTCGGGCAATTGTTGCAACAGTCTTTTCCAAGCAACAAGTGTCCGCCTACACTACGTTTAAGTGGCATTATCACGCACAAAAATCTTGCCAGATTTTCTGTTTAACAAGCCACTGGGAGCCTATAACGATTCCTTTCACGCTGTTATTTCTGGCACACTGTTCTTGAATGTAAAGTGCTTATTTGTGCCACCGAACACAGCCTGTGATTCAAGACCTCCTCTTCCTGTCAGCTGTGACCTCATCATGTACCGCACCCTCCACACACGTAAATGTAAACACCAGGGAGGCATGTGTGCTGGCGGAGTGGTGTGTCAAATCTGGCTATTTGCATTACCAAACACAGTAACGTGTAACGGTAGAGTCAGGCACAGCAGTGTGTTTTGGTACTTAAGGAAAAGTATATAGATACCACACGAGGAAAGAGCTGAATGGGATAAACATTTGTACGGCTTTTGTATCATTCACTACGAATTGTAAGGAAATCACAGGGTGAATGTAGAATTGTGGTTTTACAGAATGTTGAGAATACCATAGACAGCTAAGAAGAGTAATGAAAATGTTCTGAAAGAGGCCAAAGCAAAAAGAGAGCTAATTTCCAATATTAGGAAGAAACAATCATCATTTTTTGGCCATGTAATGAGAAGGGAACAACTGGAATATATTGTGACAACTGGAAAAATTGAGGGACGAAGAGATAGAGGGAAGCAAATAGAAAAGATACCAGACAGCTAAAGAGAATGCCTTGGCAGAAGGTCAGCAACAAAAATGATAAATAACTGTCGAGATCGAAAGTTGTAGAAAGACATTATCACCTACTCCACCAGGCATGGTACTTGATGATGATGGTTATAAATTGTAAAATGCTACATTTACTCAAAAGTTCCTGAATGATGGAGAGACATGGACATGGGTCTATAGGAAAAAGAGAAGAATTGGGTGCAAGGAAAAGGAGACAAACAATGAAGTTCTGAATCAGCTGAAAATGAAAAAAAAACTAAAAAAAAAACACTTAAAACAATTCGAAACAGACAACTGAAATTTGTTGGACATTTAAAGAGACATACCACCTTTCTAACAGTCATCTAGGATGGGAAGGTACAAGATAGACGAGGCAGAGACAGATCTAGTAGATGAGGCAGACCAAGACTAACATGGACGAGTAACATCAGAAGATGGACAAGTCAGCCTATGACAATGTTCACCATCGAGATAAGAGGCAAAGCGGAATGGCGCTCCATGGTAGCCAACCTTCGATGTGGAGACGGCCCCCAATGAATGACGTTACATGGTAGCCAACCTTCGATGTGGAGACGGCCCCCAATGAATGACGTTACATGGTAGCCAACCTTCGATGTGGAGACGGCCCCCAATGAATGACGTTACATGGTAGCCAACCTTCGATGTGGAGACGGCCCCCAATGAATGACGCTCCATGTAACCACACTTGGATGTGGAGACGGCCCCCAATGAATGACGCTCCATGGTAACCAACCTTCGAAGTAGAGACGGCCCCCCAATGAATGACGCTCCATGGTAGCCAACCTTCGATGTGAAGACGGCCCCCAATGAATGACCGTCCATGTTAGCCAACCTTCGATGTGAAGACGGCCCCCAATGAATGACGCTCCATGGTAACCAACCTTCGAAGTAGAGACGGCCCCCCAATGAATGACGCTCCATGGTAGCCAACCTTCGATGTGAAGACGGCCCCCAATGAATGACCGTCCATGTTAGCCAACCTTCGATGTGAAGACGGCCCCCAATGAATGACGCTCCATGGTAGCCAACCTTCGAAGCAGAGACGGCCTCCCAATGAATGACGCTCCATGGTAGCCAACCTTTGATGTGGAGACGGCCCCAAATGAATGACGCTCCATGGTAGCCAACCTTCGATGTGGAGACGGCCCCCCAATGAATGACGCTCCATGGTAGCCAACCTTCGATGTGGAGACGGCCCCCCAATGAATGACACTCCATGGTAGCCAACCTTCGATGTGGAGACGGCCCCCAATGAATGACGCTCCATGGTAGCCAACCTTCGATGTGGAGACGGCCCCCCAATGAATGACGCTCCATGGTAGCCAACCTTCGATGTGAAGACGGCCCCCAATGAATGACCGTCCATGTTAGCCAACCTTCGATGTGAAGACGGCCCCCAATGAATGACGCTCCATGGTAGCCAACCTTCGAAGTAGAGACGGCCTCCCAATGAATGACGCTCCATGGTAGCCAACCTTTGATGTGGAGACGGCCCCAAATGAATGACGCTCCATGGTAGCCAACCTTCGATGTGGAGACGGCCCCCCAATGAATGACGCTCCATGGTAGCCAACCTTCGATGTGGAGACGGCCCCCAATGAATGACGCTCCATGGTAGCCAACCTTCGATGTGGAGACGGCCTCCCAATGAATGACGCTCCATGGTAGCCAACCTTCGATGTGGAGACGGCCTACCTATGAAGGACGTTACATGGCAGCCAACCTTCGAAGTAGAGACGGCCCCCAATGAATGACGCTCCATGGTAACCAACCTACGATGTGGAGACGGCCCCCAATGAATGACGCTCCATGGTAGCCAACCTTCGAAGTAGAGACGGCCCCCCAATGAATGACGTTACATGGTAGCCAACCTTCGAAGTAGAGACGGCGCCCAATGAATGACGTCCCATGGTAGCCAACCTTCGAAGTAGAGACGGCGCCCAATGAATGACGCTCCATGGTAGCCAACCTTCGAAGTGGAGACATCACCCAATGAATAACGCTCCATGGTAGCCAACCTTCGAAGTAGAGACGGCGCCCAATGAATGACGTCCCATGGTAGCCAACCTTCGAAGTGGAGACGACCTCCAATGAATGACGTCCCATGGTAGCCAACCATCGAAGTAGAGACGGCTCCCAGTGAATGACGCTCCATGGTAGCCAACCTTCGATGTGGAGACGGCCCCCAATGAATGACGTACCATGGTAACCAACCTTCGAAGTAGTGACGGCCCCCAATGAATGACTCTTCGTGGTAGCCAACCTTCGATGTGGAGACGGCCCCAAATGAATGACTATCCATGGTAGCCAATCTTTGATGTATTGACGGCCCACAATATGACTTGAAGGTTTGAGAACCTTTCCTCAAAATGTCAAGGACGTCATTTTTACTCCAGTTATCTCCCTGAAATCAAGGGCGTATATAAATATGATATCACCAGACGAAATACGACGGTATGTTACTAGCCGCTGATATCCCAGTGACGCGAGCGGGTATTCTTCAGCTGAGCTCGTCGTGCTGTTTTCTTCATTGATTGTATTTAACTAGATGCCTATCAATAAAAAATAAAGACAGTCACGCGAAGTAATGAAATAGTAGCAAATTGTTGCACTTTTAGCAAGTTTCCACAATTACTTAAAAAAATTAATAAGTACATCAATTATTATATAGTCTTTTTTTTAAATTGATGATGCATAAAATCAAAAGGCAACCCAAAAAATTGATTTGTAATTTAAGAAATATAATCTTAAACAAAAATTAAGACAATCATAATTATTCCCCCTGATGGTGCTCACAAACCAAGGATTTACAGCCTCATATTGTATTTGAAGCAGTGGCGTATACTGTTTTTGGAGTCTGGGCTACCGCTGACATAATAAATAAAGACGTACATTATATTCAGTAGGCTAACATGAAGTAATATTTGCTAATGACTTCACTACATTTTAAATTACTTACTTATTTATATGTAAACTCTATCCGTCTTGTTTGGGACGAAAATGTCTCGATGACTTTGTCATTGAAAGTACTGTTGGGTTGGTTTCTAAGTTTCTGAGGGAATGATTTCTCAATGGATATTAATGCCAAACCAGATAAGCGTTCTTGTGGCTGAGTTGAGCGACAATAATATTTGATTCTCTTGAGAGCAGAAGAAGTTCTTTCTACAGATGCTGAAGCGCATAACGTAGTTATAAATAGCTAAGGAAGTTCCGGTAATAAGGCATTTTCACTTTCACTTTGTGATGATTATGATGGCTAGAGCTAAAAATAACCAATGAACCCGCATTAGTGTAGAAGTAACAACTGGTACATTATTTTCACGGAAATTTTTGAATGTCAAGATAGAGGAAAAATGTACCGCTGGCTCCTAGAGGTTTCAATGCAGAATAGTTATAACATTCACAAACGTTATAGTGGCCAGAAGAAAACCTCGCTTTAATAAATGCAAATCAAAGCAAATAAATCATATTGGCCTACGAAATGTGTAATAGAATATTCGAAAATTTGTAATATAATTATTAAAAAAAAAAAAAAAAATTATCATTTCCTTTTGTATTTCGTTAATATTTTCAGGCTACCGGCGGTAGCTGCGGTATCATAGAGAATACGCCACTGATTTGAAGTACTTGTTCTATATAGATGTTGCTATTTTTAAATTTGACCTACATTATACATGGGGAGCACACAAACAGTCCTTGATTTCTAATTGATATAGAATTTAACTTTATTAGAATATTCATACACATCAGTGGCAACAGTTGCATGTGGTGTAAGTTGGTATCACATACCCTTGATGTGCGCCATAACAGTTACACGGTAAACATCAATAATCTAGCTCGGGCCAGACTCTCTGCAGTATATCGGGCGTGATCAAATTTACACTCAATCGGTATGGCACATGATGATAATGATCAGGGACCTCAATAGAGATCTTCTTTTTCTTCTTTCCATAAACCTAGATGGGTCTTTGGGTCACCACCGACAGACTTTGTTAACCTGGGTGGGCCGTTGGGTCACCACTGACAGACTTCGTAAACCTGGGAGTAGTTGTGGTACCACTGACAGACTTCGTAAACATAGTGCTCGTTGTGACACCACTGACAGACTTCGTAAACCTAGTGCTCGTTGTGGTACCACTGATAGGCTTCGTAAACCTAGAGGTCGATGTGGTACCACTGACAGACTTCCGCAAACCTAGTGGTCGTTGTGGTACCACTGACAGACTTCGTTAACCTAGAGGTCATTGTGTTACCACTGACAGACTTCGTCAACCTAGTGCTCGTTGTGGTACCACTGACAGACTTCCGTAAACCCAGAGGTCATTGTGTTACCACTGACAGACTTCGTCAACCTAGGGATCGTTGTGGTACCACTGACAGACTTCGTCAACCTGGGGATCGTTGTGGTACCACTGACAGACTTCGTCAACCTGGGGATCGTTGTGGTGCCACTGACAGACTTCGTCAACCTAGAGGTCATTGTGTTACCACTGACAGACTTCGTCAACCTGGGGATCGTTGTGTTACCACTGACAGACTTCGTCAACCTGGGGATCGTTGTGTTACCACTGACAGACTTCGTCAACCTAGAGGTCATTGTGTTACCACTGACAGACTTCGTCAACCTGGAGATCGTTGTGTTACCACTGACAGACTTCGTCAACCTAGAGGTCATTGTGTTACCACTGACAGACTTCGTCAACCTGTGGATCGTTGTGGTACCACTGACAGACTTCGTCAACCTGGGGATCGTTGTGTTACCACTGACAGACTTCGTCAACCTAGAGGTCATTGTGGTACCACTGACAGACTTCGTCAACCTGGGGATCGTTGTGTTACCACTGACAGACTTCGTCAACCTGGGGATCGTTGTGTTACCACTGACAGACTTCGTCAACCTGGGGATCGTTGTGTTACCACTGACAGACTTCGTCAACCTAGAGGTCATTGTGTTACCACTGACAGACTTCGTCAACCTAGAGGTCATTGTGTTACCACTGACAGACTTCGTCAACCTAGAGGTCATTGTGTTACCACTGACAGACTTCGTCAACCTAGAGGTCATTGTGTTACCACTGACAGACTTCGTCAACCTGGAGATCGTTGTGTTACCACTGACAGACTTCGTCAACCTAGAGGTCATTGTGTTACCACTGACAGACTTCGTCAACCTGTGGAGCGTTGTGGTACCACTGACAGACTTCGTCAACCTGGGGATCGTTGTGGTACCACTGACAGACTTCGTCAACCTAGAGGTCATTGTGGTACCACTGACAGACTTCGTCAACCTGGGGATCGTTGTGTTACCACTGACAGACTTCGTCAACCTGGGGATCGTTGTGTTACCACTGACAGACTTCGTCAACCTGGGGATCGTTGTGTTACCACTGACAGACTTCGTCAAACTGGGGATCGTTGTGGTACCACTGACAGACTTCGTCAACCTGGGGATCGTTGTGTTACCACTGACAGACTTCGTCAACCTGGGGATCGTTGTGTTACCACTGACAGACTTCGTCAACCTGGGGATCGTTGTGTTACCACTGACAGACTTCGTCAAACTGGGGATCGTTGTGGTACCACTGACAGACTTCGTCAACCTAGAGGTCATTGTGTTACCACTGACAGACTTCGTCAACCTGGAGATCGTTGTGGTACCACTGACAGACTTCGTCAACCTAGAGGTCATTGTGTTACCACTGACAGACTTCGTCAACCTGTGGAGCGTTGTGGTACCACTGACAGACTTCGTCAACCTAGAGGTCATTGTGTTACCACTGACAGACTTCGTCAACCTAGAGGTCATTGTGTTACCACTGACAGACTTCGTCAACCTAGAGGTCATTGTGTTACCACTGACAGACTTCGTCAACCTAGAGGTCATTGTGTTACCACTGACAGACTTCGTCAACCTAGAGGTCATTGTGTTACCACTGACAGACTTCGTCAACCTGGGGAGCGTTGTGGTACCACTGACAGACTTCGTCAACCTAGAGGTCATTGTGTTACCACTGACAGACTTCGTCAACCTAGAGGTCATTGTGTTACCACTGATAGAATTCGTCAACCTGGAGATCGTTGTGGTACCACTGACAGACTTCGTCAACCTAGAGGTCATTGTGTTACCACTGACAGACTTCGTCAACCTAGAGGTCATTGTGTTACCACTGACAGACTTCGTCAACCTAGAGGTCATTGTGTTACCACTGACAGACTTCGTCAACCTAGAGGTCATTGTGTTACCACTGACAGACTTCGTCAACCTAGAGGTCATTGTGTTACCACTGACAGACTTCGTCAACCTGTGGATCGTTGTGGTACCACTGACAGACTTCGTCAACCTAGAGGTCATTGTGGTACCACTGACAGACTTCGTCAACCTGGAGAACGTTGTGTTACCACTGACAGACTTCGTAAACCTAGTGCTCATTGTGTTACCACTGACAGACTTCGTCAACCTAGAGGTCATTGTGTTACCACTGACAGACTTCGTCAACCTAGAGGTCATTGTGTTACCACTGACAGACTTCGTCAACCTGGAGATCGTTGTGTTACCACTGACAGACTTCGTCAACCTAGAGGTCATTGTGTTACCACTGACAGACTTCGTCAACCTGGAGATCGTTGTGTTACCACTGACAGACTTCGTCAACCTAGAGGTCATTGTGGTACCACTGACAGACTTCGTCAACCTAGAGGTCATTGTGGTACCACTGACAGACTTCGTCAACCTGGGGATCGTTGTGTTACCACTGACAGACTTCGTAAACCTAGTGCTCATTGTGGTACCACTGACAGACTTCTTCAAACTTCTCCATTTCTCTCTATCTCAGTCATTGTTTTAGAAGAAAACGAAGAAGAAAGTTTACAAATTAGGAATTGCGACCAATCAAATTATTCTCGTTGCATCACGTGTTAATTCCGCCATTCCTGCTGACTAAAGCAATTAAATCTATAATTTCCCGCCAACCGGTCCCCAAACTTTTAACCACAGCCAAGCACTAACAATCTCATCACATCAGGAAAGTTTATTATTCGATTACATCCTGTATTTTCTTTTTAATTTTAATTTGATAATATAATTCTTGAGTTACAGAAGACTTATCGATTGATTATGGCTGTAGATTTATGAAATAAAAAACGCAATAATAATCGGTTAAAAAATGACGAAATAAAATAGAAAAAAATGAAGAGACGATAATGATACTTTTAAAAAATAATTGTTCCACAATTTGGTTGCGAAAGTGCTCCAACTTTTTACACAATTGATTTTATCATCATCATCAAGTACCGGGCCTACTGGCGTAGGTGATCGTGTCTCTCCACAACTTTCGATCTCGGCAGCTATTTATCATTTCTGTTGTTGACCTTCTGCCAAGCCATTCTCTTAAGCTGTCTGTTATTTTTTTCTCTTTGCTTCCCTCTATCTCTTCGTCTCTCAATTTTCCCAGTTGTTACAATATATTCCAGCTGTTCTCTTCTCATTACATGACCAAAAAATGATGATTGTTTCTTCCCAATATTGGAAATTAACTCTCTTTTTGCTTTGACCTCTCTCAGAACATCTTCATTACTCTTCTTAGCTGTCCATGGTACTCTCAATATTCTTCTGTAAAATCACATTTCTACAGACTCCAGTGATTTTCTTGTCTGTTGTCTTATTGTCCATGATTCGCATCCATATGTTACGACTGGCTCTACATAACATTTAAGAACTCATTTTCTTGTTTTATAATTGATTTTATAATTTAGCAAAAAGGATATAATGTATTAAAAATCATAATGGAAGGGATATGAAACAAAATAAATTATTTAAAATAAATACATTTCTGGGGGCACTTTTTGTGGTCATCACCGGTACCATACCTAGACAAGCTGTGTGGGGATGTCACCAGCCTTGAGCTTTCTTCTAACTTTTTAATAGTGACGTCTAGATGTGTAAGAAGGAGAAAACTAACATATTAATATTCACGTCTAGAGGTGTAAGCAGAAGAAAACTAACATATTAATATTGACGTCTAGATGTGTAAGCAGAAGAAAACTAACATATTAATATTGAAGTCTAGAGGTGTAAGCAGGAGACATATTGACGTGCAGTGGTGTAAGCAGAAGAAAACTAACATATTAATATTCACGTCTAGAGGTGTAAGCAGGAGAAAACTAACATATTAATATTGACGTGCAGTGGTGTAAGCAGGAGAAAACTAACATATTAATATTTACGTGTAGTGGTGTAAGCAGAAGAAAACTAACATTTTAATATTGACGTCTAAATGTGTAAGTGGAAGAAAAATAACGTAGTAATACTGACGTCTAGAGATGTACTAATCGACGGCTTCTGGGATCACCCAGCCTTAAATGGGTACCGTATTTTTTAAATAGGAAAGTAAAGCGGCACGGACGTAATACCGACCACATTACCCCATAATCATGTGCCGAAGGTTTATAAATATTTACGGTCACTAACACCATATTCCCTATACGTCACTTTGCGTGACTGGGCTCTTTACATTTTTAACTTACTAGAGATGTAGGAGAAGAGGAAAAGGTAGAAGAAGAAGAAGATAAGAAGAAGGGGAAGAAGAAGAAGAAGAAGAGGAAGAGGAAGAGGAAGAAGAGGAAGAGGATAAGGAGGAAGAAGATAAGAAGAAGAGGAAGAGGAAAAATCAGAAGAAGATAAGAAGAAGAGGAAGAGGAAGAAGAAGAGGAAGATAAGAAGAAGAGGAAAGGAAGAGGAAGAAGAAGATAAGAAGAAGAGGAAGAAGAAGAGGGAAAAGAAGATAAGAAGAGGAAGAGGAAGAAGAAGAGGAAGAAGAGAAAGAGGAAGAAGAAGATAAGAAGAAGAGGAAGAGGAAGAAGAAGAAGAAGAAGAGGAAGAAGAAGATAAGAAGAAGAAGAAGAAGATGAAGAGGAAGAAGAAGATAAGAAGAAGAAGAAGAAGATGAAGAGGAAGAAGATGATAAGAAGAATAGAAACAAGAAGAAGAAGAAGAAGAGGAAGAGGAAGAAGAAGATAAGAAGAAGATGAAGAGGTAGAAGATAAGAAGAGGAAGAGGAAGAAGATAAGAAGATAAGAGGAAGAGGAAGAGGAAGAGGAAGAAGAAGATAAGAAGAAGAGAGAAGAAGAGGAAGTGGAAGAGGAAGAAGAAGAGGAGGAAGAGGAAAAGGAAGAAGAAGATAAGAAGAAGAGGAAGAAGAAGTAGAAGAAGATAAGAATAAGAAGAAGAGGAAGAGGAAGAGGAAGAAGAAGATAAGAAGAAGATAAGAGAAGAAGAAGAAGAAGAGGAAGAGGAAGAAGAAGATAAGAAGAAGATAAGAGGAAGAGGAAGAAGAAGAAGAAGAGGAAAAGGAAGAAGAAGATAAGAAGAAGAGGAAGAAGAAGAAGATAAGAAGAGGAAGAGGAAGAAGAAGATAAGAAGAAGAGGAAGAAGAAGAAGATAAGAAGAGGAAGAGGAAGAAGAAGATAAGAAGAAGAGGAAGAAGAAGAAGATAAGAAGAAGAGGAAGAGGAAGAAGAAGATAAGAAGAAGAGAAAGAAGAAGAAGAAGAAGAGGAAGAGGAAGAAGAAAATAAGAAGAAGAGGAAGAGGAAGAAGATAAGAAGGAAGAGGAAGAAGATAAGAAGATAAGAGGAAGAGGAAGAAGAAGATAAGAAGAAGAGAAAGAAGAAGAGGAAGAGGAAGAGGAAGAAGAAGAGGAGGAAGAGGAAGAGGAAGAAGAAGATAAGAAGAAGAGGAAGAAGTAGAGAAGATAAGAATAAGAAGAAGAGGAAGAGGAAGAGGAAGAAGAAGATAAGAAGAAGATAAGAGGAAGAAGAAGAAGAAGAGAAGAGAAGAAGAAGATAAGAAGAAGATAAGAGAAAGGGAAGAAGAAGAAGAAGAGGAAAAGGAAGAAGAAGATAAGAAGAAGAGGAAGAAGAAGAAGATAAGAAGAGGAAGAGGAAGAAGAAGATAAGAAGAAGAGGAAGAAGAAGAAGATAAGAAGAGGAAGAGGAAGAAGAAGATAAGAAGAAGAGGAAGAAGAAGAAGATAAGAAGAGGAAGAGGAAGAAGAAGATAAGAAGAAGAGGAAGAGGAAGAAGAAGATAAGAAGAAGAGGAAGAAGAAGAAAAAGAAGAGGAAGAGGAAGAAGAAGATAAGAAGAAGAGGAAGAGGAAGAAGAAGATAAGAAGAAGAGGAAGAAGAAGAAGAAGAAGAAGAAGAAGAGGAAGAAGAAGATAAGAAGAAGAGGAAGAAGAACAAGAGGAAGAAGAGGAAGAGGAAGAAGATAAGAAGAGGAAGAGGAAGAAGAAGAAGAAGAAGAAGAGGAAGAAGAACAAGAGGAAGAAGAACAAGAGGAAGAAGAACAAGAGGAAGAAGAACAAGAGGAAGAAGAGGAAGAAGAGGAAGAGGAAGAAGATAAGAAGAGGAAGAGGAAGAAGAAGATAAGAAGAAGAGGAAGAAGAAGAAGAGGAAGAAGAGAAGAGGAAGAAGATGATAAGAAGAAGAAGAAGAAGAGGAAGAGGAAGAGGAAGAAGAAGATAAGAAGAAGAGGAAGAGGAAGAAGAACAAGATAAGAAGAAGAGAAAGAAGAAGAAGAAGTTAAGAAGATAAGAAGAAGAGGAAGAGGAAGAAGAAAAACGAAGAGATCAAGAAGTTGAAAAGTATGAGGAAACAGATAAAGAAGGAGAAAACAAATGAGAAGGAGTGGGAAGTGGATGAAGAGGAAGAAGAATAAGAATATGAGAAGGATGAAGAAATAGATGATGAAGAAGAAGAAGATGCATTTCTGTAAAATTAGTCCGATAAAGGTTAACGTTATGTTACAGACCGCAATTTGCGTACGTGGGCAGTTTCAAAAACGTCACCAGCCATAACCTGTGTCCTTTATAATTAATACTTAATCTAATACTTCTTACAACTGGCAAAATAAAAGGAAAGAGAGATCGCAGACGACAAAGAGAGAAAATACTGGATAGCTTGGTGTCATGGCATGGAAAGCAGTCAACAACAGAACTGATACGATGTACTGTAGATAGAAGATTGTGGAGGGACATGATCGCCTACGCCAACCGGTATGGCACATGATGATGATGAATACGTCATCTTCTTCTTTCCTTCCTCATCTGCCTTTCAGCGTCGAGGGAGATATAAATTGCGGTTGTTTAGTCTTCCGTTCGCCTCTGCTGTTGCTATGTTTCCTAGTGTTTCTAATATTCCGTTAATCCATCTTTTCTTTTTTTTTGTGGTCGGCCCTTGGGTCTGGTGATCGTACAACGTTTATTGATGTCTCGTTGTGTTATGCTTTGATCACTCTGCCTTATCACTTGGCTAAACCATTTTATCTGTTGTTTCCTTATACATTCCATGGCGGGACTTATTCCTAGCTTTTTTCTCAGTTCTTCATTTCTGACCTTATCTCTCAGACTGTTTCCTATCATTTGTCTAACACATTTCATCTCTGTAGAGGTTATTTTTCTTATTGTTCTTGCATCTAGGGTCCAGGACTGGCATTGGTAGCACAACGTTTAAAAAGAAGGTTGTACTGTAGAGTGCCCGTTTTGCCTCGAGTTATTTCCTTTTTCCGTTTTTTTTTCTTTCTATATTTCTTTTGCATTTCTCCTTACAGCCACAATATTTGGATTTATGTGTTTATTTTATAATACTTTGTGTTTGTTACCTAATTAAGGCTTTTTGCCGAAACGTCGTAGTTTTTTGTCATCTCTTTATTAGTTTAGCTGCTTTGTACCATTTTTTGGGTGTTTATTTTACTCATACTTGCCATGCACTGGATCTGGTAACCAACGTTACGACACCGAATTGTTTTACTATTTGAACAATTCGTCGGCGCTTCCAAGAATCTTGTTTAATGAACAAAGAAAGCAGATGAAAGACGGAAGGAAAGATAGGCAGTCCCTAATTTATTAAACTCACTACCTGGAGTCACACAGAGAAAGAGAGAGAGAGAGAGAGAGAGAGAGAGAGAGAGAGAGAGAGAGAGATGGGGGAATCTGGCTGTAGCATCGATGCTTTTCCAACGACCGTGAGGTAATGAGATATTGAGATGGAGAGAAAGATAGAGAGATGGGAAGAAATGAAGAAACAAAGAAAAAGTATATTTATGTGTTTATTATTTTTCTCTTTTGCTAAATTCTCTGCATCACTAAAAGTAGCGAGCAATTCTTGACAACAGAAATACAAGAAGTATTTTATTTGTATCCAGTTATTAAGCAATTCTGCAGCAGTTTCTACTTCAGAAATACAAGAAGTATTTTATTTGTATCCAGTTATTAAGCAATTCTGAAGCAGTTTCTACTTCAGAAATACAAGAAGTATTTTATTTGTATCCAGTTATTAAGCAATTCTGAAGCAGTTTCTACTTCAGAAATACAAGAAGTATTTTATTTGTATCCAGTTATTAAGCAATTCTGAAGCAGTTTCTACTTCAGAAATTCAAGAAAGAAGGAAACATATATATTCATCAAATAAAAATGAAAAAAAAAGAGAAAAGAAAGAAGTCCATCACGCCACATGACGTATTACAGTTTATGAAATATTGTGGTAGTGCCCGTTTTATTTATAGACCTTCGGCACATTATTTTTGGGTGACGTCGTCAGTTTCACGCCAGTCCGTTCTGTTTTTTTTTTTTTTTCAGAAATAATTTTACACCCATTTTAGGCTGGGTGAACCTGAAAGCTATCGACCAGGATAGCTTGGTCCACTAAAATGACCGCTGAGCACGGTTATACCATATTTGCGGTCAGTCATTTGGCTAATCTTGACCCTGGGGGTGGAGGCACTCCGGTTCGAGGATGATGAAATAAGAGTTTGTGTTGCATCGACCACTGAGGGATTCGCGTCAGGAGACTGATTGATTTCGGCTCCCTATTGTAGTTCGCTGTGCTAGAATCCATCGGATATTCCACTTTAACGGATTAGCTCCTGTGCTACTGAGTCCATGCGCCTGGCAGCGTACCTCTTTGGCTAGTCAAATGTGGGTGCAACATTTCCCCGTCTTGTAGTTGATATGCGGTTTATGCAATGACATTGAGAGCTGTTCGGCGGCAATGACTCACAGCTCCTTAACTCTTTCTGTACGGAAGCTTTTTATCATTGCAACAAAGGAGATTTCAGAGACACAATTTGTCATAATTTTAAGAATCAAACTACATATTTATATTTATCTAACATATAACATATTATATATGAACTTTTACATAATTGAACAAGGTATTAGATTTCACCGATACCAAGATGATACAAGACGTAAAAAGAATATGGTTTGATGGCGGTTCACACTAGCAAATTGAGAGTGACGCACTGTGCGGCTAAACGTACGGAAAGAGTCAATATGGAGTGTTCTGCCAAGTCAATCAAAGATTCCACTTTAGGGCTTATGCGCAATCGCTACGCTGTATTGTGCGTTGTGGCTGCTTTCTTTGCAATGAATCGGTCGTTGTGGTTGTAACCATGGTTGTGTGTGCTACGCCATCATGATAGACTATCGTATATCCCCTAACCGACCGTTCATAATGAAGGACGAAGTCTTGGAGTTTTGTTCGTGAATTTGCAGCCCCTTAGCGACTCCATGATTCTCATGTTAGTCAAGTGGTATATTTCCTACATTCAGGAGAGCTACGAGGACATCGGGGGTAGACTAGGGAACCAGTTTGTCGTTTCACACTGCGAGTCTTGCTGGGCAGGTGATTTGAGCGCTTTAGGACCGTTGTTCGATGCGTGTCGAGGACAATCCGACTACTATTACTAAACACTCAACCCTGGAAGTAAAGCAAGAAATGCTTCATTTTCATTCATTTATTCAAAAACATTTGTCATTCATCAGATGTTCACTTCTTGTCACACGTCACCAGGTTCTGAAAACCCAACCGTGGAATTTTCCTTCAAATGTATATTTTTTATTATTATTGTTCTTCACTCCAGATTTTCCCTTTTTGGCACACGTCACCAGGTTCTGAAAACTCAACTGTGGAATTCCCTTACAAATCGTGTTCCCGTGAATATTCTTCACTTCAGATTTTCACTTCTTGGCACACAACACAAGTTTTGAAAACTCAACTGCGGAATTAAGTAAAAAAATCCTTAGTTATCGTTTTAATATAATTTAAAAAATAAAATAGTTGGAATACGTAACGTGGTTTTCTTCGCTTCCTTAATATAACCCCTTCTAGGGGTTTGGAAACAGTGCCGCTTCTCTTGAAGCCTCGCTCTGGGACAATAAACAAACCGTCTCTACAAGTGGAGAGAATGTGACTGAGTGAATAAACACTTGTACTCTAATACAAGATGACCGCCGGTTCGAATCTTTGTTAGGTAAAACATAAAGTGTCTTTTCTTTAAAAATATACATCGCGGTTAAAATACAAACTAACCTGAATAGCTCCCAGCGGCAGCGTTAGACGCGCTGCCTATATTCTCGGGACCTTTAGAAAACCCCTGGCATATCTCTTAGCTGGCAATAAATCCACAACGACAGTCAATGATGTTGTTTTGTGTTATTCTTCTGTGTACGTGACGTATACGTGTGTTGTACGTGTGATGGTTGTCTGACGTCTGAACGATTGTGATCGCATTTTGTGTTTGGCGCATAATAAACTGTGGATTGATTGATAGTCTTCGTTTGATATGTTTACTGTTCTTGCTCTGCTAGACCTTTGATCTCTCGGTTGTGTGGAGAGAGGAAACATGTTGTATGTGCTCGGTTGTGTGGAGAGAGGAAACATGTTGTATGGGCTCGGTTGTGTGGAGAGAGGAAACATGTTGTATGGGCTCGGTTGTGTGGAGAGAGGAAACATGTTGTATGTGCTCGGTTGTGTGGAGAGAGGAAACATGTTGTATGTGCTCGGTTGTGTGGAGAGAGGAAACATGTTGTATGTGCTCGGTTGTGTGGAGAGAGGAAACATGTTGTATGGGCTCGGTTGTGTGGAGAGAGGAAACATGTTGTATGGGCTCGGTTGTGTGGAGAGAGGAAACATGTTGTATGTGCTCGGTTGTGTGGAGAGAGGAAACATGTTGTATGTGCTCGGTTGTGTGGAGAGAGGAAACATGTTGTATGTGCTTGGTTGTGTGGAGAGAAGAAGCATGTTGTATGTGCTCGGTTGTGTGGAGAGAAGAAGCATGTTGTATGTGCTCGGTTGTGTGGAGAGAAGAAACATGTTGTATGTGCTCGGTTGTGTGGAGAGAAGAAGCATGTTGTATGTGCTCGGTTGTGTGGAGAGAAGAAGCATGTTGCAGGGGCTCGATTGTGTGGAGAGAAGAAGCATGTTGCAGGGGCTCGGTTGTGTGGAGAGAAGAAGCATGTTGTATGGGCTCGGTTGTGTGGAGAGAAGAAACATGTTTATGGGCTCGGTTGTGTGGAGAGAAGAAGCATGTTGTATGGGCTCGGTTGTGTGGAGAGAAGAAGCATGTTGTATGGGCTCGGCTGTGTGGAGAGAAGAAGCATGTTGCAGGGGCTCGATTGTGTGGAGAGAAGAAGCATGTTGCAGGGGCTCGGTTGTGTGGAGAGAAGAAGCATGTTGTATGGGCTCGGTTGTGTGGAGAGAAGAAACATGTTGCAGGGGCGATAATTTGTCTCTTAATTTTCTTCTTCTGCCCAAGTTCGCGCACAAGGGAGAACACTCCGTCCATCGCCACCGATATCTCTGAGCCTGCCCGCTCAGTGGGGACAGGCCAATAGTTTGTGACGTTTTCAGCATTGCGAGTAGGGGTAGTAAAAAGTAAGTACCCCCCGTCACGCCAAGTGGCGTATAGGGAAATATGGTGTTAGTGACCCTATATTTTACAGACCTTCAGCACATGATTTTTGGGGTAATGTGGTCGGTATTACGCCCGTGCTGCTTTTACTTTCCCAGAAAAAATCCGGTACCCATTTAAGGCTGGGTGAACCCGGAGCCGTCGGTTGGGATCGAACCCTACCCCTTGTCCGTAGTAGTCCAGTTCACTAACCACTGAGCTATCGCGGCTCCTACTAATTTTTAGGGAATTAGTAAAACCCAGGTGTCCTCGCCAGGATTACGAACCCCGGCTGTTGCCGTGGTAAGCCAACCGCCTATCGATTGCGCTAACCGGACACCCTTTGCGAGTAGGGGTGGTTGTGGTAAAATGAGGTCAGCGGTCTATAGCTCACATAGCTCGAGACGTCACAAGTATTGGGGTGTTTCCGCTAAAACCACCTCATCTACCCGGCTCAGATATATCGATGGCTATACTCCATCTTCATGGGAGACGCCATAGCTTAGTGGTTATTGAACTGGACTGCAAAGGACAAGTGGTAGAATTCGATCCCAACCGACGGCTTCCGGGTTCACCCAGCTTTAAATGGTTACGGGTTTTTTTTCTGGGAAAGTAAAGCGGCACGGGCGTAATACCGACCACATTACCCCAAAATTTTGTGCTGAAGGTCTGTAAAATGTATAGTCACTAACACCATATTCCCTATACGTCACTTGGCGTGACGGGGGTACTTTACTTTACACTCCATCTTCTCCATTTTGGTGACGATACAACACTGGAAGCAGCAGTTACCGGTTATAGGTGGTTATTCTGGCCATTTGGCGTAGGGCATGCAGCCAGGCACTACTTCCGGTCAGTGGTGGAAGTCTATCGGCTAAAGCTCCAATTCAACAAGAAGCAGACAGATTCATAGAAACAAGAGAAAACACAGCAAAAGTAAAAGACAAAATTACATTTCCAAGGACACAGCACAATCCATAGCCAACTATGACTGACGTAGGCTACTATAGTCAACTATGACTGACGGAGGCTACTATAGTCAACTATGACTGACGGTGGCTACTATAGTCAACTATGACTGACGTAGGCTACTATAGCCAACTATGACTGACGGAGGCTACTATAGTCAACTATGACTGACGTAGGCTACTATAGCCAACTATGACTGACGGAGGCTACTATAGTCAACTATGACTGACGGTGGCTACTACTAGTTTTGCTAGATTATATTACGAAACTAAACTATAACCAGTGATGGAAAATGTACAACTGAAATAAACAAAACAATAGGTATGGCAATAAGTAATAATAATGTCATGAAGAACATACTAACATCAAAACTAATAACACCAGGGCTAAAACTGAGAATAGTAAAATGTTACATCTTCTCAACATTCCTGTATGGTGCAGAAACATCGACGTTAGACAAAGAAAACAAAACAGATAATTGAAGCCTTTGAAATGTGGATATATATATAAGCATAGGAAGAATTGGATGGAAGGAAAAGAAAACAAACGAGGAAGTCTTAAAGCAACAAAAAAAAAAATGAAAAGAGAACTACTAAACACAATTCAATCAAGACAAATGAGATTTTTAAGGGCATTTTAAAAGACACAACATCCTACTAAATGTAATATGAAAGGGAAGATACAAGGTAAAGAGGCAAAAGCAGACTACGACTAACGTGGACGAGTAACATCAAAAGATGGACAAGTCAACCTATGACATCCTGCACCATCAAAGCAAGAGACAGAGCGAAATGGCGCTCCATGATAGCCAACCTTGCATGCGGAGACGGCACTTGATGTTGATGATTTTTTAAAAAAATAGACCAAATAAACACGAATACCTGAAATTATTTTTTTTTCGAAAAATGTTACAGTAAAAAAAAAGAAAAAAGAAAAACATGAATAATTATTATAACGATTTCTGTACATAAACCTCGACTATACGGAGTAAGCGAAAACAGAAAGTGCTTTATGTTACAGATTCTTTGATCCAGTGCCAGGCTTCCAGGCATCTCACGATCTCACGTCACCATATCTTGTCTACACACTCAGATTTATGCACAATTTCCACCTTCTGCGCCTACCTGTCCCTCCTCCAACGCACCCACTTCTGTTCTAGCCATGGGCTGCCAAGATTTATAACATCCCATGCACAGTTGCTTCCTTTAGTCACAAAATAGCCTTTTTAGTTAAAGCCATAAACATGTTGCTGCATGTGTAAACGAAGATGTCACGAGGAAACTATATTGCATTCTTTCTTGAGATTGATATTTTATAGGGTGGTTCAAATTTGTGACACTCTATAAAAATGTTACCGTAAAGCAGGCCCTCAAATGGGAAACAGAGGGTAACAGAGGCCGACCTAGAGAAACATTACAAAGAGCATTAAAACGGGAGGCAACAACAACAGACACCAGCTTCCTCGCCGAGATTGAACAACTCGCCCAGAACAGAGCCGAGTGGCGAGACACAATGCGGGTCATGTGCAAGGTGTGACAGATGAGAGGTCGTCAGATATGAGAGTATAGAATGTATGCCCTAGGTGCTGTCGTCGGCTCTAAGGGACAATAGACAGGCAGACAGGCAGGGAGGCAGACAGGCAGGCAGACGGACGGATGGACAGACAGGCAGACAGGCAGGCAGACGGACGGATGGACAGACAGACAGACAGGCAGGCAGACGGACGGATGGACAGACAGACAGACAGGCAGGCAGACGGACGGATGGACAGACAGACAGACAGGCAGGCAGACGGACGGATGGACAGACAGACAGACAGGCAGGCAGACGGACGGATGGACAGACAGGCAGACAGGCAGGCAGACGGACGGATGGACAGACAGACAGACAGGCAGGCAGACGGACGGATGGACAGACAGACAGACAGGCAGGCAGACGGACGGATGGACAGACAGACAGACAGGCAGGCAGACGGACGGATGGACAGACAGACAGGCAGACAGGCAGGCAGACGGACGGGTGGACAGACAGACAGACAGACAGACAGACAGGCAGGCAGACGGACGGATGGACAGACAGACAGACAGACAGGCAGGCAGGCAGACAGACAGGCAGGCGGACGGATGGACAGACAGACAGACATGCAGGCAGACAGACAGACAGACAGACAGACAGACAGACAGGCAGGCAGACGGACGGGTGGACAGACAGGCAGGCAGGCAGACGGACGGATGGACAGACAGACAGACAGGCAGGCAGACGGACGGATGGACAGACAGACAGACAGACAGGCAGGCAGGCAGACAGACAGGCAGGCGGACGGATGGACAGACAGACAGACATGCAGGCAGACAGACAGACAGACAGACAGACAGACAGACAGACAGACAGATGGACAGACGGATGGATGGATGGACGGACGGACGGAAGGTTGGATGGATGGATGAATAGACGGATGGATGGATGGATGGATGGATGGATGGATGGATGGATGGATGGATGGATGGATGGATGGACGGGCGGTTGAGACAATAAGTATATTCTCATCATGTGCCGTACCGGTTGGCGTAGGCGATCATGTCTCTCCACAATCTTCTATCTACAGTGCATCGTATCAGTTCTGTTGTTGACTGTTTTCCATGCCATGACACCAAGCTATCCAGTATTTTCTCTCTTTGTCGTCCGCGATCTCTCTTTCCTTTTATTTTGCCAGTTGTAACCAAGTATTCCAACTTTCCTCTTCTCATGATGTGCCAGAAAAATGTTGATTGCTTCTTTCTGATGTTTTTTAAGAGCTCCCTTTTTGTGTTGGCCTCTTTGAGAACTTCCTCATTGGTCTGTTTAGCTGTCCAGGGAACTTTCAACATTCTTCTGAGAAATCCCATCTCTGTGGCCTCTAATCGTCTTTTCATTTGTTTGTCTACTGTCCATGATTCGCTTTCATAGGTCAGAATTGGTTCCATATAGCACCGATGAACTCTCTTTCTCATTTTTATTGACATAGATTTGTTGCATAAGATATTTTTCATTTTCTGAAATGCTATTTTGGCCTGAGCTATTCTGCTTTATATTTCTGTGGTGCATCTCCCATCTGATGTTATCACTGTGCCCAAGTATTTCAAACGTTGCACTTGTTTCAGATTTCTCTTGTTTATTTTTATGCTGCATGATGGTGATGATTGTTTCTTAGATATAACCATTACTTCTGTCTTCTTACTATTTAGACTGAGACCTTTCTTGTTGCTTTCCTTTACTATTATGTCTATCATTTCTTGTAGTTCGTTCTCTGTCTCTGCTATTAAGACTGTGTCATCCGCATATCGCAAATTATTTATATTGTAACCGTTGACTTCATTCCTTTTTTGTCTACTATTGATCTCATAATATGTTGAAAGTAAAGTGAAAACAAATCCGGTGACAGAACACAGCCTTGTCTGACTCCTTGTTTTATATATTGAAATTGTCCTGTTTGGTTGTTAATTCGTATAGCTGCTGTTTTTTGCCAGTACATGTTTTTTTATGATTCGCAGATCCTTGCCATCAATGTTTAATTTCTCCAGTATATTGATTATTTCCACGTGCTTTACTTTGTCAAATGCTTTCGTGTAGTCTATATATATATATATTCTAGTATATTCTAGAAGAGATTATTTGTATGCTGTTGATATTTTAGACCACCAACTTTCTTGAAAATAAATATGTAAAAATGTGACTAATGTAACCTTTTCTGATGTAAAAAAAAAGAAAAGAAAAAAGTTATAATAATATTTTAACCACAAATATTGGAAAAATTTATCTTAGCGTCTTTAAATCATTTTAATTGTTCTATAGAAGAATTATACTCACCTCGTGTTTCAAAAGTGAGAAAACTTACCAAGTCTACTAAAATATCACCATAAACATCCGTGCAGGATGTAGAGTGAAATTATACTCAATTAATTGTAAAATAAAACACACTCTAACTGTGTAAATAAGTCAGAACCTGAATACAGAATATTCGTGAATTTAAACGACTCGAAGACGCCATTCGAGCTACTGAAATGAGAGCGGACAGCGACTTATAGCTGACTGTTTGTGTTAGGAGCAGCGAACAACAGAGCTGATCATGACACTGCTCTACCTACCAGGAGTGCTCCTGGAAAGAAAAGAATATGCAATCTTGCGCAGGGAGTAGGGATTGAAGAGGGAAGCCGCACCTACTCAAAACTATAGTGCTTAAGTCGGATGTGTTGGACCGGAAGGCGCAAGTTTCACAGCCTATTTGCAAAATACAACACAACGCATATACGCCCACTTGACGTCATTTTAAGGGCGGATAATGAAAAGTATTCGTTCTTTTAGTAGTTGTCGGTTGAACGCAAGGAAGGAAGGAAGGAGGAAGGGAGGGAGGAAGGAAGGAAGGAAGGAAGGAAGGAAGGAAGGAAGGAAGGAAGGAAGGAAGGAAGGAAGGAAGGAAGGAAGGAAGGAAGGAAGGAAGGAAGGAAGGAAGGAAGGGGAAGGAAGGAAGGAAGGAAGGAAGGAAGGAAAGGAAAGGAAGGGAAGGAAGGAAGGAAGGAAGGAAGGAAGGAAGGAAGGAAGGAAGGAAGGAAGGAGGAAGGAGGAGGAAGGAGAACAGAGAGAGAGTGAGAAGTGGAGAAGTGAAGAAAGGTCCCCTCCTCGTTTCGTCATTTCTGACTTTGTCTCCTCTTGTCACTTTCAAAACTCGCGGTGGTAGGGCAGTACTCTCGGCTACAGATCATAGGAGTCCAGGTTTAATTCCTAAATATCACGAATAATTTCCTTCGGAATAACAGTGCTTCGAGGTTCACCCAGACACTTCGTTGTCCTTTTTTCCTTTCACCCGATATATAATGATGGAATTTATTGATCTTGTTTTTTTTTCATCCGTTCTTAGAAAGGCGTTAAATGAGTGTAAATACGTTGTGTTGTAGTTTGCAGTAGGACTGTGATATTTGCGCCTTTCAGCCCATAACATCCGACCTCAGCGTGTCATTTTTCATTATCGGATTGTCTTCCCTCTTCGATCCCTGCTCGTTTGGCCAGACTAGACAGGTTAGTCTGTATCTGGAGGCACCACGGAGAGGTGGTGTGGGGTCTGAGTGATTCTGGTTCACCAATACCGGCGCAAGCCATCAGCTGTAGGCCATTGAAAACTTCCAGCCCCACTGCTGTGCAGTCCATTTTATTTCTGCTAAGATATCGAAAATAGGTTTTCTTCTAGAGTATGGCTAAAATGGACTCTGCCCGGGCACAAATTTTAGGGAAAATTCTACCCAAAATGTCAGAACTCTCATCCATAACAACATGTTCTATCACAGTGTTCCCCATCAACATCATTAGCCGTTGGGGGACTCGTTAGACTAGTTGAGAACACCACCCGACTGGGAGACTCGGTAGACTAGTTGAGAACACCACCCGACTGGGGACTCGTTAGACTAGTTGAGAACACCACCCGACTGGGGACTTGGTAGACTAGTTGAGAACACCACCCGACTGGGGACTCGGTAGACTAGTTGAGAACACCACCCGACTGGGGACTCGGTAGACTAGTTGAGAACACCACCCGACTGGGGGACTCGGTAGCCTAGTTGAGAACACCACCCGACTGGGGGACTCGGTAGACTAGTTGAGAACACCACCCGACTGGGGGACTCGTTAGACCAGTTGAGAACACCACCCGACTGGGAGACTCGGTAGCCTAGTTGAGAACACCACCCGACTGGGCTACCGACGTTCGGACAACCCGTGTTCGATTCTCGCTGGAAGCAGTGTGAGTTGTACTCGTGGTT
This sequence comes from Megaustenia siamemsis, assembly GCA_032433765.1. Lineage (NCBI taxonomy): Eukaryota > Metazoa > Mollusca > Gastropoda > Stylommatophora > Ariophantidae > Megaustenia > Megaustenia siamemsis. The sequence goes on along the minus strand of JAVIAB010000104.1, from coordinate 30,398,763 downwards.
AGGAAAAAAAATAAAATACCCCGCTGTCGACCCAGTCGCTGGCAGAAATGAATACCAGGGTGGTACTTTGAGAAGGTGATGAATGCCGCCTCGCATCGTGAGTTTCGATGCTTGAAGCGACACTATCCAGAAGTTCCAACTACTGGATAGGTGACCGAACACATATGGGTGCAAACTCGCGTGCTAAGACGCCGATTGAAGTCTCGTACTTTAGCTCTACCTTTATCACTAGACATAACAGTGGTTCTTAACTGCCACGGTGACTGTTCTTCTTGGCTATCTCAATTTAATTGTGGCGGCTTTTGCGTTTTTCTACGACAGTTTTTTTTTATTTTTTTATGTTGCTCTAATTACATTTTAATGTTTTCGTTTCGTGTTATGGCTCTGCTCATCGGGTTGCGTATAGTATCTAGAACGTTGCATTCACCACACCCGTCTGTAATAATCTCTGTCTCTAGCCAGATCTCCCACAGAACGTTGCATCCACCACAGCCCGTCTGTAATAATCTCTGTCTCTAGCCAGATCTCCCACAGAACGTTGCATCCACCACACCCCGCCTGTAATAATCTCTGTCTCTAGCCAGATCTCCCACAGAACGTTGCATCCACCACACCCCGCCTGTAATAATCTCTGTCTCTAGCCAGATCTCCCACAGAACGTTGCATCCACCACACCCCGCCTGTAATAATCTCTGTCTCTAGCCAGATCTCCCACAGAACGTTGCATCCACCACAGCCCGTCTGTAATAATCTCTGTCTCTAGCCAGATCTGCCACAGAACGTTGCATCCACCACAGCCCGTCTGTAATAATCTCTGTCTCTAGCCAGATCTCCAACAGAACGTTGCATCCACCACACCCCGCCTGTAATAATCTCTGTCTCTAGCCAGATCTCCCACAGAACGTTGCATCCACCACACCCCGCCTGTAATAATCTCTGTCTCTAGCCAGATCTCCCACAGAACGTTGCTCTTCACCACACCCCGTCTGTAATAATCTCTATCTCTAGCCAGATCTCCCACAGAACGTTGCTCTTCACCACACCCCGCCTGTAATAATCTCTATCTCTAGCCAGATCTCCCACAGAACGTTGCTCTTCACCACACCCCGTCTGTAATAATCTCTATCTCTAGCCAGATCTCCCACAGAACGTTGCTCTTCACCACACCCCGTCTGTAATAATCTCTGTCTCTAGCCAGATCTCCCACAGAACGTTGCTCTTCACCTTCACCACACCCCGTCTGTAATCATCTCTGTCTCTAGCCAGATCTCCCACTTCTTCTCTTGTCATCTTCAATGTCTCTTCGATGTTTTGAAGCCACCATGTTCTTGCTTTGCCCCTGATGCGTCATCCAGGAACGATGCCTTGAAGTATTGTTCTTTCGGTCACACTATGTCCTTAACCTTGATCGTATTGTTATCACTTCCGCTGTAAAATGTGTATAAGCCAGATTACTTCAATGTTTACGTTGTTTAATATGTCTTCATTGTCTGTCCCATGTAGCTAATTGAAACTCTAACACGTTATGATCACGCTTCTTCTCATTTTAGATCAGGGCAACATTTCTCAATTATTAATGAACTCTTCAGTGAGAAAGAAAGTTCGTCGGTGTTATATAGAACCAATTCTGTCCTATGGAAGCGAATCATGGACAGTAGACAAACAAATGAAAAGACGTTTAGGGAATATAGAAATAGGATTTCTCAGAAGAATGTTGAAAGTTCCCTGGACAGCTAAAAAGACCAATGAGGAAGTTCTCAAAGAGGCCAACACAAAAAGGGAGCTCCTAAAAAAACATCAGAAAGAAACAATCAACATTTGTTAGGGTACATCATGAGAAGAGAAAAGTTGGAATATTTGGTTACAACAAGCAAAATACAAGGAAAGAGAGATCGCGGACGACAAAGAGAGAAAATACTGGATAGCTTAGTATCATGGCATGGCAAACAGTCAAGAACAGAACTGATACGATGCATTGTGGAAGGACATGTATCATTGTGGAAGGACATGATCGCCTACGCCAACCGGTATGGCACATGACGATGATGATTCAACACTTTTTTTAAACGTATTTATAAAGAACAGTGTCCATAATTATTATCAAACTGCTACTACAGAAGCCGACCAATTACCCGCACATTCACAATCATCGACTAATGGTGTTCAATAACCATAGCGTAGACCCCAATGTGGACACACTTGTACTAGACATTTTGCTGTTAATTGGTCGCGACTATTACAAGAAATGTCGGCAGAAATAAGTGGTAGGGTTTCGTTTAGTTAGCACCACGAGTTGACAAAATAAATAAATAAAAATGAAAATAAAAAGGAGAGATCTATCTACAGTGAAAACACAGTATTGATCTTTTTAAAAAATATTGTGATGTTTGTGTGTATTTAATAATTGTGTTTATTGATTAATTGCAGGGGGGGGGGGGGGGGGAGTGTTTTCCAAGATTTTAACTTTAATTAAACATGGGAGAAAAAATACCCGCCAATTTACTCGGACTTTCTAGTGGTATTAATTCATATTTAGCTGCGCATTCTGCATCACTGGATTGGTTTTTACCACCTCCCCCCCCCCTCATATGTTACGCCTCTGGTTGCAGGTGTCATAGCAATCTTATCACGCACCTCTGCAGCGATATCCACCAGCATGCAGCAATGAGAGATAGCTGCTAGGCTCCTATAGCTGGTCGTCACGACTGCTTATGTTGGCAGATAATGCCAGCAAACACGGGCCAGGAATGTGCATTAGAAGCTGTAGATATGAAAGCGAACATGTTTAGCACGCTGACTATCTTCTTTTCCTTCTAACTTTCCTTTCAGCAGCGATGGGGAGAGATAGCTTCAAATGTTTGTTTTTTCCACTTTAATGGTCTCTTGCTGTTACTCTTCCAAGTTTATTTTGTTTTAACATTCCACGTTTTTTCTCTAATTTCTTTTTTGTTGTTTTTGTCACGTTTATTGACAACCCTGTTGGTTGTGTTTAGTCATTTCTGCTTTCTCATTCGGCCAAACCATTTGATTGGTTGCTTTTATATGTGTAAATACTACCGCGGGTTGCTCTTTAAGACGCTCTTTCTACAGCAAATTTTAAAAAGCAATTGACATGACCCCTGATAGATCTGTTGACCCTGTCGGGATTCTCCTAGTTTGGAGCACAAAGAGTTAACAATTCGGCCACCCACTCTCCAACATGTCTTACAATCCCCCACCCTTTCCCCGTCCGGCAGATGTCATAATGCCGTAAAGAAAGTTCTCCTCGACACAGAAAAGGCAAATGATGAAGGCAAGAAGAATTAACATGACCCAAGTAATTTATTTGGCTTGCATGCTTGGTACGCCCGATAACTAAATGAATACACCTCTTCGTCATCCGCCCTTAAAAGGACGTTAAGTGGATGTGTCTGCATTGATTTGTGGCTTGCAGTATAACAATGATATTTGCACCTTTCGACCCAAAACATCCGACTTCAGCACGTTAATTTATTTTGACAGGAATTGATTTTACTACGGACCGGAAATGAAAGCAAACAATAAGTAGAATCACACCCTATCTACCAAGTTCTTCGCTTATATTTTAATCCAAAGCTGGCTCCTATCATGCGCCTGACATTTCGTTCCGTTGGTATTATCTTTATTTTTATAATTTTATTCTAGAAACGAGCGTCAAATGTTTTATAGCACAACACTGAGAGTAAAGATAGTCCCATAGCTATTGAGCTTTTTATGTGTGGGATATTATCATTGAAAACTGTTTAGAATACACTGGACAGCTAAGAAGAGTAATGAAAACGTTCTGAAAGAGGCCAAAGCAAAGAGAGAGCTAATTTCCAATATTAGGAAAAAACAATCATAATTTTTTGGCCAAGTAATGAGAAGGTAACCGCTGGAATATATTGTGACAACTGGGAAACTGAGGGACGAAGAGATTGAGGGAAGCAATGAGAAACGATACCAGACAGCTTAAGAGAATGGCTTGGCAGAATGTCAGCAACAAAAATGATAAATAACTGTCAAGATCGAAAGTTGTGGAGAGACATGATCACCTACGCCAGCAGACATGACACCTGATGATGATATCATGATTGCACTCAGAACGTGTCTATAGGTGCTCAGATCCCCTCCTCAGCAAGTCCCGCAGTGTCCAGAGACTGACGACTCCAGTTCTGTGTTGGTTGATAAGTCTTCTTACACGGCCACTAAGTTTCTCGTTTCTGGCTGTGCCCATCTTAACTCCCATTTCTTTCATCCGAAGGAGTGACGTGGATTTATGGTTGTCGAAGTCATGTGCCCTTCCCGCATCTCGACGGGCATTGATGATGTCCACCCGATCCAATGGTTGACTGTCTTCAACGACAAGGCAGCAAGCCAACCTGTCCGCTCTTTCATTTCCCTGTACTCTTGCATGTACAGAGACGTATACAAGGGTGACCCTACGTATTTTTGACTTCAGCAATGACTCAACGCATAATCATAGTTGACTATAGTAGCCTCCTTTAGTCATGGTTTACTATGGATTTTGCAGCGCCCCTAGAAATGTTATTTTTTCTTTACTTTCGCCGTGTATTCCCTTTTTCTATGAATCTGTCTGCTTCTTGTTTGAGTTGGAGCTTTAGAGTGTGTTTCCAAAGTTTGTGGTCTGCAGCTATGTCTTCCCAGGCTGCAGGGTTTATGCTCAGTCTTCATGTCACGTTTACACACGTCTAGAAATGTTTTAAATTTTTTTGAAAATAAGAGAGTTTTGAGCGCCCCCTAGTTCTTTTGCCATCTACTAGTTCGCAGTAAAGTATGTCTTTTAGTATGCGGCCATAATTGACCAAACCAGAGTAACCTACTTAGTTCGAGCAGCGTGTAGATGTTCGGCAGGGCTGGTAGATGTTCGGTAGGGCTGGTAGATGTTTGGCAGGGCTGGTAGATGTTCGGCAGGGCTGGTAGATGTTCGTTAGGGCTGGTAGATGTTCGGCAGGGCTGGTAGATGTTCGGCAGGGCTGGTAGATGTTCGGCAGGGCTGGTAGATGTTCGGCAGGGCTGGTAGATGTTCGGTAGGACTGGTAGATGTTCGGCAGGGCTGGTAGATGTTTGGTAGGGCTGGTAGATGTTCGGTAGGGCTGGTAGATGTTCGGCAGGGCTGGGCGAGAGAGGTCCTAGACGTTTCGTCACCTTGTCTTTCCAGGGGATATACTGCTGCTACCTGTGTTGTGTCGACACCACAATTGCGAGGCTGGAGCGTTCTCTCCAGTACACTAGCTTGAGCAGATGAACAATAAGAGACAAGTTGTTGCCCCTGCAACATGTTTCTTCTCTCCACACAGCTGAGCACAAACAACATGTTTCTTCTCTCCACACAGCCGAGCCCATACAACATGTTTCTTCTCTTCACACAACCGAGCCCATACAACATGTTTCTTCTCTCCACACAACCGAGCCCATACAACATGTTTCTTCTCTCCACACCACACAGCTGAGCACAAACAACATGTTTCTTCTCTCCACACAGCCGAGCCCATACAACATGTTTCTTCTCTTCACACAACCGAGCCCATACAACATGTTTCTTCTCTCCACACAGCTGAGCACAAACAACATGTTTCTTCTCTCCACACAGCCGAGCCCATACAACATGTTTCTTCTCTTCACACAACCGAGCCCATACAACATGTTTCTTCTCTCCACACAGCCGAGCTCATGCAACATGTTTCTTCTCTCCACACAGCCGAACCCATACAACATGTTTCTTCTCTCCACACAACCGAGCCCATACAACATGTTTCTTCTCTCCACACAGCCGAGCCCATACAACATGTTTCTTCTCTCCACACAACCGAGCCCATACAACATGTTTCTTCTCTCCACACAGCCGAGCTCATGCAACATGTTTCTTCTCTCCACACAACCGAGCCCATACAACATGTTTCTTCTCTCCACACAGCCGAGCTCATGCAACATGTTTCTTCTCTCCACATAGCCGAGCCCATACAACATGTTTCTTCTCTCCACACAGCCGAGCCCATACAACATGTTTCTTCTCTCCACACAGCCGAGCTCATGCAACATGTTTCTTCTCTCCACACAGCCGAGCCCATACAACATGTTTCTTCTCTCCACACAGCCGAGCTCATACAACATGTTTCTTCTCTCCACACAGCCGAGCTCATGCAACATGTTTCTTCTCTCCACACAGCCGAGCTCATGCAACATGTTTCTTCTCTCCACACAACCGAGCCCATACAACATGTTTCTTCTCTCCACACAGCCGAGCCCATACAACATGTTTCTTCTCTTCACACAACCGAGCCCATACAACATGTTTCTTCTCTCCACACAACCGAGCCCATACAACATGTTTCTTCTCTCCACACAGCCGAGCTCATGCAACATGTTTCTTCTCTCCACACAGCCGAGCCCATACAACATGTTTCTTCTCTCCACACAACCGAGCCCATACAACATGTTTCTTCTCTCCACACAGCTGAGCACAAACAACATGTTTCTTCTCTCCACACAGCCGAGCCCATACAACATGTTTCTTCTCTTCACACAACCGAGCCCATACAACATGTTTCTTCTCTCCACACAGCCGAGCTCATGCAACATGTTTCTTCTCTCCACACAGCCGAACCCATACAACATGTTTCTTCTCTCCACACAACCGAGCCCATACAACATGTTTCTTCTCTCCACACAGCCGAGCCCATACAACATGTTTCTTCTCTCCACACAACCGAGCCCATACAACATGTTTCTTCTCTCCACACAGCCGAGCTCATGCAACATGTTTCTTCTCTCCACACAACCGAGCCCATACAACATGTTTCTTCTCTCCACACAGCCGAGCTCATGCAACATGTTTCTTCTCTCCACATAGCCGAGCCCATACAACATGTTTCTTCTCTCCACACAGCCGAGCCCATACAACATGTTTCTTCTCTCCACACAGCCGAGCTCATGCAACATGTTTCTTCTCTCCACACAGCCGAGCCCATACAACATGTTTCTTCTCTCCACACAGCCGAGCTCATACAACATGTTTCTTCTCTCCACACAGCCGAGCTCATGCAACATGTTTCTTCTCTCCACACAGCCGAGCTCATGCAACATGTTTCTTCTCTCCACACAACCGAGCCCATACAACATGTTTCTTCTCTCCACACAGCCGAGCCCATACAACATGTTTCTTCTCTCCACACAGCCGAGCCCATACAACATGTTTCTTCTCTCCACACAACCGAGCCCATACAACATGTTTCTTCTCTCCACACAGCCGAGCTCATGCAACATGTTTCTTCTCTCCACACAGCCGAGCCCATACAACATGTTTCTTCTCTCCACACAACCGAGCCCATACAACATGTTTCTTCTCTCCACACAGCCGAGCTCATGCAACATGTTTCTTCTCTCAAAGTCAAAGAAAAAATACAAAACATAAAAATAACAATATTTGTTTAGAAACAAACACATCTTTCCTGGTGTAACAAATATGGAGTTTAACACGTTCATGACAATTATGACTTTTGTATTACTAATGTAATAGAAAATACAATACTACTCCAGCAGGCATGGCACTTGATGGTGACGATTACATAATGTAAGTCTATACTACCATCACTGTTATAGTGATGATTCACTGCCCAATAGTTTTGCAATGGACATGTCTGACCATCTCTCCTATGACCACTCAGCTCTTATGTTATGTTATCATCACTGCACACCGGGCTATTCCATAGGTGTTTCGATTTTCTCATCGAAATATTGAGAATCTTCGAGGAGAGCCCTGACCCTCGTGCACGAACTCCGTAGCACGGTCTTGTGAGTAGATTTTTTTTTTTTGCTGATGATTTTGCCGGGACAGCTGCCATTACCTCCCCCCCCCCCTTTTTTTGTTTACTCTTTTCAACTATCAAGGGATTTTTAACGTGTGCAAGTGCACACGGGACCTCCTTTTTTGCCGTTATCCAAGAGGGTTAGACATCGGATCTCACTGGCCAGAGACCAGGGGAGGGTAAAGCCACGAATAAACAACAGATTCAATTTTCTTTATTTTTGAAACAACAAACAAATAATGTTCCCACTGGTGGAATCGAACTCGGAACCTTCATATCCATATGCCAGCGTCTTAGCTCTAGTCCACTCAACCCCTCAGACCGTTCGGATGAGTTGCCAGGAAGCGTGTAACTGTGAAGATGTTTGGACAATACAGTGATGTTTGATGTTATCAAATGTGGCCAATGAAACGTGTGTACAAATCTGTGTTTAGTTTAGTGGACAAGTTATCTTCATTGCATGTATTGGGCCGTGATACACGCCTGTTATTTAAATATTTAAAAAAACAGAAAAGAAAAGAAAACAGTATATTTTGTTAATACCTCGGATATATACAGAAACTACAAGTGGTGACACCCCTACCAAGTATGATGACAGCTTTGCAAAAAGAAAACACAAGAAAATACTGAAGTTTCTGCCTACATGCGATCTTCCTCAGAAAACGAGAACACAAAGGGACAACGGATTAAAGATAAACTCTACTACATCAAGTATCTAGGGTGTGGGAGCCGTGATAGCTCAGTGGTTATTGTACTGGACTACAAAGGACAAGAGGTAGGGTTCGATTCTGATCGACGGCTTCCTGGGTCACCCAGCCTTAAATGGGTACCGGATTTTTTCCTGGGAAAGTAAAGCGCCATGGGCGTAATACCGACCACATTACCCCAAAAATCATGAGCCGAAGGTCTGTAAAAATTATGGTCACAAACACCATATCACCTAATCGCCACTTGGCGTGACGGAGCTTTTTACTTTTTACTTAGGTATGTCTACAACGCTGATACTCTCTCCCCCATCATTACCGCCACATGCTAGCACAAGACGTGAAGATCGTTTCAGTACACGAACCTCCGTACCACCAGCGAAGACCTAAATGTGTCAATGTTATCTAACATATTTGTGGGTTGGAAGGGAACCAGCACTGCTGACAGCAAGACAAATTGCTCTATTTTCTTGTCACTGAAAATAAATATTCCTTGAGAGAATTATCTATCAGCGCAAGGAATTTGGGAAAACTTGGCGTCAGAGTGTATTACATTGAGAACATAAACACAAACGGAGAGGAAGAGACGATATCAAAGTCAGAAGACAAAAGGCGCAGGAGAAAGGAAATGAGGCCAGGCACCACAAATACATTTTGTTCCTTTTGCGGGCGGATCTGTCTATCAAATATTGGTAGATTCTGCCACGAGAGAAGCTGTTCAGTTAAACAACATCCAGCATGAGACATTACTATTTTACCAAACTAATGGCTTATCATGATTGCTTGCTACCAACCGACTGTCACAATGACAAACATCATCATTATGTCACCATCCTATGTAACATCGCCACCATTATGTCACCATCCTATGTAACATCACCATCATTATGTCACCATCCTATGTAACATCACCATCATTATGTCACCATCCTATGTAACGTCACCATCCTATGTAACATCACCACCATCCTATGTAACGTCACCATCCTATGTAACGTCACCATCCTATGTAACATCACCATCATTATGTCACCATCCTATGTAACATTACCATCATTATGTCACCATCCTATGTAACATTACCACCATTATGTCACCATCCCATGTAACCTCACCACCATTATGTCACCATCCCATGTAACATCACCACCATTATGTCACCATTACATGTAACCTCACCACCATTATGTCACCATCCCATGTAACATCACCACCATTATGTCACCATCCCATGTAACCTCACCACCATTATGTCACCATCCCATGTAACCTCACCACCATTATGTCACCATCCCATGTAACATTACCACCATTATGTCACCATCCCATGTAACCTCACCACCATTATGTCACCATCCCATGTAACCTCACCACCATTATGTCACCATCCCATGTAACCTCACCACCATTATGTCACCATCCCATGTAACATCACCACCATTATGTCACCATCCCATGTAACCTCACCACCATTATGTCACCATCCCATGTAACCTCACCACCATTATGTCACCATCCCATGTAACATCACCACCATTATGTCACCATCCCATGTAACCTCACCACCATTATGTCACCATCCCATGTAACATCACCACCATTATGTCACCATCCTATGTAACATCACCACCATTATGTCACCATCCTAGGTAACATCACCACCATTATGTCACCATCCCATGTAACCTCACCATCATTATGTCACCATCCTATGTAACATCACCACCATTATGTCACCATCCTATGTAACATCACCACCATTATGCCACCATCCTATGTAACGTCATCATTGTGAAACCGCCGCCACCACCACTACCAACATCACCACCACCACCACCACTACCAACATCACCACCATTATGTCACCATCCTATGTAACATCACCACCATTATGTCACCATCCTATGTAACGTCATCATTGTGAAACCGCCGCCACCACCACTACCAACATCACCACCACCACTACCAACATCACCACCACCACCACCACTACCAACATCACCACCACCACCACCACCACCAACATCACCACCACCACCACCACTACCAACATCACCACCATTATGTCACCATCCTATGTAACGTCATCATTGTGAAACCGCCGCCACCACCACTACCACTACCAACATCACCACCACCACGTCACCATCCTATGTAACATCACCACCATTATGTCACCATCCTATGTAACATCACCACCATTATGTCACCATCCTATGTAACACCACCATTATGTCACCATCCTATGTAACATCACCACCATTATGTCACCATCCTATGTAACATCACCACCATTATGTCACCATCCTATGTAACGTCCTCATTGTGAAACCGCCGCCACCACCACTACCAACATCACCACCACCACTACCAACATCACTACTATCATTTTCAGGTCAGTCCGAAAGGTATCGCTGGGAAAGCAGGTCTTCACAATGGCGACGCCGTCCTGCAGATCTGCGGCACAAACGTCGTGGGTCACTCACAGCAGGAAGCCAAGAATGAACTGGTCAGGGCCGGGAACGAGGTTGATCTTGTTGTTGCCAGGTAGGATGCCTGTGATTGTTTTATTTCTGTAATACCAAACTAGGAGTGAGTCTATTGCTTTCAAATGTGATACCTGACTTCAAGATGAAAACTACTTACTTAATCCTTTTTAAATTCAAAATTATATATAAATATGTTTTTTTTCACAATTAAAAGTAATATATATATATATATACTATGCAATCCATTTTTGACAATAGGAACAAGAAAAAAAGTTCTTAAATGTTATGTAAAGCCAGTCTTAACATATGGATGTGAAACATGGACAATAGGACAACAGACAAGAAAATCACTGGAGGCTGTAGAAATGTGGTTTTACAGAAGAATGTTGAGAATACCATGGGCAGCTAAGAAGAGTAATGAAGAGGTTCTGAGAGAGGTCAAAGCAAAAAGAGAGCTAATTTCCAATATTAGGAAGAAACAATCATCATTTTTTGGCCATGTAACGAGAAGGGTATCAGCTGGAATATATTGTAACAACTGGGACAATTACAAATTAAGGATGGCAAGATAATAAATAACTGTCGAGATCGAAAATTGTGGAGAGACATGATGACCGACGCCAGCAGGCCCGGCACTTGATGATGATATATAAAGCCCTAGTTTTGCAGTATCCTTGATCCTGCCCACGCCGTATGACGTCACACAGGGCTTGTAGTGTTTTCGCCATCCATCTCTATTCTGGGCGAGATGTTCAATTTTATCTAATGAGTCTATGCCTGCCAACGTTGCTTCTCTTATAAGTGTTCTTTTTAGTGTTTTAATTGGTTTTTCTCTGTTCCTGTATCCTGATGTTTCCGACAAAAGAACCTGTTTTTGAATTCTCTTGTCGTCTCCTCTCAGCGCATATCTGACATATGTCCACCTTCTTGTAGATGAGATCGTTGGCTGTATGGGCATTTCTCTTATCTCAATATTAGTCTTGAATTCATTTCATTGTACACAGAGTAGTTTTTGTAGGCATTTGTCTTGAAAGACGTTTAGTTTTCTCTCAATCTCTCTTTTGTTGTTTTCCAGCTTTCACGCGCATAAGTAAGTGTTGATAATACGTTTGAGTTGAATATTCTAAGTTTAGTTTTCTTGTTTAACATTTCTCATTTCTATATTTTGTCCAGGGTTTCACCACTGAATACTTGAGTCTTTATTTTGGATTAGCGTTATTGCTGTCAGGGTATTCCCATACCTGCTCTGCTAAAATTTGCTGCAGATTTTGCTTCCTGTACCTGATCTCTTTCTGTTTTTCTTCTTCTTGATCTATATTACTACCAAGATTTATATAGTGGACTACTCTTTCCAGTGCATGACGTTTGAGATATATATATCCACTCTGGGGTATTGATATTTTTCAATATTTGTGTTTTATCCCTGTTGATTTCAAGTCATATCAACATAGTCTCAAATTATTTATTACCTATTTTGTTTTACTCTTTTAGTTTACTAATAAAAAAAAAAAATTAATTATAAGTTTTTTTAAAAAATTATTTTGTAATATAGTATATCTACAATTTGTTTATCATTTCATTTTTTTCTTATCCTACTTTTTATTTCTCCTTGATTTACCTGCCCCGCACATCTTAGATGCAAAAAAAAAGTCATGAGCCCCGTCCCGCCAAGTTTCCCGCAATAGGGAATAGTGACCCGTTGCGCCAAGTGGCCTACAGGGAATATGGTGTTAGTGACCCGTTGCGCCAAGTGGCCTACAGGCAATATGGTGTTAGTGACCCGTCGCGCCAAGTGGCCTACAGGGAATATGGTGTTAGTGACCCGTCACGCCAAGTGGCCTACAGGGAATATGGTGTTAGTGACCCGTCACGCCAAGTGGCCTACAGGGAATATGGTGTTAGTGACCCGTCACGCCAAGTGGCCTACAGGGAATAAGGTGTTAGTGACCCGTCACGCCAAGTGGCCTACAGCGAATATGGTGTTAGTGACCCGTCACGCCAAGTGGCCTACAGGCAATATGGTGTTAGTGACCCGTCACGCCAAGTGGCCTACAGGGAATTTGGTGTTAGTGACCCGTCACGCCAAGTGGCCTACAGGGAATATGGTGTTAGTGACCCGTCACGCCAAGTGGCCAACAGGGAATATGGTGTTAGTGACCCGTCACGCCAAGTGGCCTACAGGGAATAAGGTGTTAGTGACCCGTCACGCCAAGTGGCCTACAGCGAATATGGTGTTAGTGACCCGTCACGCCAAGTGGCCTACAGGCAATATGGTGTTAGTGACCCGTCACGCCAAGTGGCCTACAGGGAATATGGTGTTAGTGACTCGTCACGCCAAGTGGCCTACAGGGAATAAGGTGTTAGTGACCCGTCACGCCAAGTGGCCTACAGCGAATATGGTGTTAGTGACCCATCACGCCAAGTGGCCTACAGGCAATATGGTGTTAGTGACCCGTCACGCCAAGTGGCCTACAGGGAATATGGTGTTAGTGACCCGTCACGCCAAGTGGCCTACAGGGAATAAGGTGTTAGTGACCCGTCACGCCAAGTGGCCTACAGCGAATATGGTGTTAGTGACCCGTCACGCCAAGTGGCCTACAGGCAATATGGTGTTAGTGACCCGTCACGCCAAGTGGCCTACAGGGAATATGGTGTTAGTGACCCGTCACGCCAAGTGGCATACAGGGAATATGGTGTTAGTGACCCGTCACGCCAAGTGGCCTACAGGGAATAAGGTGTTAGTTACCCGTCACGCCAAGTGGCCTACAGGGAATAAGGTGTTAGTGACCCGTCACGCCAAGTGGCCTACAGGGAATATGGTGTTAGCGACCCGTCACGCCAAGTGGCCTACAGGGAATATGGTGTTAGTGACCCGTCACGCCAAGTGGCCTACAGGGAATATGGTGTTAGTGACCCGTCACGCCAAGTGGCCTACAGGCAATTTGGTGTTAGTGACCCGTCACGCCAAGTGGCCTACAGGGAATATGGTGCTAGTGACCCATCACGCCAAGTGGCCTACAGGGAATATGGTGCTAGTGACCCGTCACGCCAAGTGGCCTACAACGAATATGGTGTTAGTGACCATGATTTTTGGGGTAATGTGGTCGGCATTACGCCCATGCCGCTTTACTTTCTCAGGACAAAAAAAAATCCGGTACCCATTTAAGGCTGGGTGAACCCTACCTCTTGTCCTTTGTAGTCCAGTATACTAACCACTGGGTGTCCGGTTAGCGCAATCGATAGGCGGTTGGCTTACCACGGCAACAGCCGGGGTTCGTACCCTGGCGAGGACACCTGGGTTTTACTAATTCCCTAAAAATTAGTAGGAGCCGCGATAGCTCAGTGGTTAGTGAACTGGACTACTACGGACAAGGGTAGGGTTCGATCCCAACCGACGGCTCCGGGTTCACCCAGCCTTAAATGGGTACCGGATTTTTTTCTGGGAAAGTAAAAGCAGCACGGGCGTAATACCGACCACATTACCCCAAAAATCATGTGCTGAAGGTCTGTAAAATATAGGGTCACTAACACCATATTTCCCTATACGCCACTTGGCGTGACGGGGGGTACTTTACTTTATACTAACCACTGAGCTATCACGGCTCCCACACCCTAGATACTTGATGTAGTAGAGTTTATCTTTATTCCATTGTCCCTTTGTGTTCTCGTTTTCTGAGGAAGATCGCATGTAGGCCGAAACGTCAGTATTTTCTTGTGTTCTCTTTTTTGCAAAGCTGTCATCATACTTGGTAGGGATGTACGTTACACCCCACCACTTGTAATTTGTTGATTCTGTAAAAATCTGAGGTATTAACAACATATGCTGTTTTCTTTTCTTTTCTGTTTTTGTTATTTAAATAGCAGTGATGTTGTGGACATTTCCGACCCTGCAGTTTTTACTGGCTATCCCATACTGTACAAAAATAAGCCGAAAAAAACTTCACAAACATGGACAAGTCAAAGAAAAGTATAAAAGTAAATCCGCCGTCCAGGAAAGATAAAGGCTTTCTGTCTAAGAGACGTATGACGCAAGCCGGAGAAAGCCCGAAGGAGTCCGGGTTGCCGACTTACCTTTTGTCTACCAGGAAATCCTCCAGAATTGGCACCTGGATTGTACGTACCCTAAATGAACAGAGAAAAGCTGCACAAGTGGCAGCAGAAATGACAAACTACAAGATAGATATTCTGGGAATGTCCGAAACAAGATGGCTAGGAATGGAAGGGATAAAATTAAATACAGGAGTGATGATTTTATCATCAGGACACCAGGAACCTGGAGCACAACATAGTGAAGGGGTAGCTATAATGTTATCAAGGAATGCACAGAAGACACTAATAGAATGGGAAGCAGTAGGACCGAGACTAATGAGAGGGACATTTAAAACAACACACACACAAATCAATCAATAAAGTTACACATTATCCAATGCTTTGTAATTTGTAGTTTCTGTATATATGAGGTACTAACAAAATATACTCTTTTCTTTTCTGTTTTTTTTTATAACAGGGCTGTTGTGGACATTTCTGACCCCGCAGTGAAGGCGGCGTGTGGGGTTGGACAATCCAACAAGAGGGTGGAGCTGGATGAAGGGAGCATCAACCCGCACATGAACGAGGGGACCTCCTTCAGGAACGTCACTCCCAAGACATACAAGATATTAGAGCAACAGTTGGGATCTACTGAGCCCCAGCTTCTGCCTTGTCTCCACAGCCCGCCCAACCGATGCCCGCGGTGCATGCACAGTCAGGTACGCCCTAGAAATTATCGTGGGAAATGTGTGTTTTTGGAGAATCTTATACGTTCAAGAGCTTTGATTTAATTTTTCTTTCGTTTAATTTGAAAATTTTTGTTTGTTCTTTTTCTTTCCTTTCTTATTTTCCTCAAGGGAGGAGTTTCGTGTGCGGTCTTCGCTCTGATTGGCTGACTTTGCTGTCATTCTTCAGAATCTAGTATTCCGTCTATTCATTCATTGGGTGCCGTCTCAACATCGAAGACTGGCTACCATGGAGCGTCAATTTACTCTGTTTCTTGTCTTGATGGTGAACGGTTGTCATAGGTTCACTTGACAACCTTTTGATGTTGTCAGTACACTTTAGTCTTGGTCTGCCTCGCGCTTTCCTTTCCAATATAACTTTTAGAAGGGTACTTTTATCTTCACATATCCACAAAATGTCTAGTCTTTTCGGAATCGTGTTATTTAGTTATTTGTTAAAATTATTGAGCTGATTCAGAACTTCATTGTTTGGCTTTTTTCCCCCCACCCAATTCTCCTATAGATCCACATTTCAAAGGCTTTAATTTTCTGCTCTGTTTTCTTATTTAATGTCCATGTTTCTGCACCATACAGGAATGTTGAGTACATATAATATTTTGCTATTCCTAGTTTTAGTTCTAATGTTAATTGCTTCGATGTGAGTGTATTGTTCAAATTAGTCATTGCCATTCCTATTCTTTTGTTTATTTCTGTCTTACATTTTCCTTCATTTGTTATAATAAGATAATTTCCAATATTAGGAAGAAACAATCATCATTTTTTGGACATGCAATGAGAAGAGAACAGCTGGAATATATTGTAACAACTGGGAAAATTGAGGGACAAAGAGATAGAGGGAAGCAAAGAGAAAAGATACCAGGCAGTTTAAGAGAATGGATTGGCAGAAGGTCAACAACAGAAATGATAAATAACTGTCGAGATCGAAAGTTGTGGAGAGACATGGTCACCTACGCCAGCAGGAATCATACTTGATGATGATTGTCTATATGTTACATTTATGGATAATGTTAAATGCTCAGATTTAAATACACATGCTCAGTTGATATTACAAAATATAATTGTCATGTTCTGGTCTGTGGAGTGATCTCTCCAAGAGCAAGATTTTTTTAAAATAAAAAAAAAACAATAATAAAAGACAAGCAACAATGTTTAAATCATCCAAAAATATCATCAATAGTCAAAAGAAGGCGGTTATGTGTTGGCCATGTGATGAGAAGAGACAATAAGAGAATCTCAAAACAGGTCCTCAAACAGGAACCAGACGGTAGAAGAAAAAGAGGCTGACCTAGAGAAACATTAACCACGGAGGCGAGAGGCAACAACAGCAGGCTTCAGCTCCTTCGCTGAGATAGAGCAACTCGCCCAGAACAGTGTTGTGTGGCAAGATACAATGTGGGTCCTTCGCTGAGATAGAGCAACTCGCCCAGAGCAGAGTCATGTGGCGAGATACAATGTGGGTCCTTCGCTGAGATAGAGCAACTCGCCCAGAACAGAGTCATGTGGCGAGATACAATGTGGGTCCTTCGCTGAGATAGAGCAACTCGCCCAGAACAGAGTCGTGTGGCGAGATACAATGTGGGTCCTTCGCTGAGATAGAGCAACTCACCCAGAACAAAGTCGTGTGGCAAGATACAATGTGGGTCCTTCGCTGAGATAGAGCAACTCGCCCAGAACAAAGTCGTGTGGCGAGATACAATGTGGGTCCTTCGCTGAGATAGAGCAACTCGCCCAGAACAAAGTCGTGTGGCGAGATACAATGTGGGTCCTTCGCTGAGATAGAGCAACTCGCCCAGAACAAAGTCGTGTGGCAAGATACAATGTGGGCCCTGTACTAGGTCTTCTTTTTTTTTTTCTTTTTTTTGCGTTCGCCAGCTTTCTACCTCTGACGTAGTCCCTAGAAACTAGGAACTGAATTTTGCGTTTTAATCTGTTTTTTTTTCCTGGCAGCCGTGCGCACAGGCAGATAACTCCGTCTTCGGAGGTACTCATATTTTTCGACCCATGAGTAATTGAAGTTTCAAGCCGGGCCCCGCTGCTGAGACCAGGGGTGGTTGCCGCTGAGAGAAATCATAAATAAAAATCCCAACCGGATTTGAACCACAATCTCTCTGTCTGATGCGCGATAACAAAGATCGTTGAACGCAAAGAGACTAGAATTCTTTCCCTAAAATG
Organism: Megaustenia siamemsis; assembly: GCA_032433765.1. Taxonomy (NCBI): domain Eukaryota; kingdom Metazoa; phylum Mollusca; class Gastropoda; order Stylommatophora; family Ariophantidae; genus Megaustenia; species Megaustenia siamemsis. Next base: position 30,380,797 of record JAVIAB010000104.1, on the reverse strand, counting down.
TAGTCTTTGGCTCAAAAGAACAAGAGATAGATCATCATCAAGTACCGGGTCTGCTGGCGTAGGTGATCATGTCTCTTCACAACTTTCGATCTCGACAGTTATTTATCATTTCTGTTGCTGACCTTCTGCCAAGCCATTCTCTTAAGCTGTCTGGTATTTTTTCTCTTTGCTTCCCCCTATCTCTTCGTCCCTCAATTTTCCCAGTTGTTACAATATATTCCAGTTGTTCTCTTCTCATTACATGACCAAAAAATGATGATTGTTTCTTCCTAATATTGGAAATTAGCTCTCTTTTTGTTTTGGCCTCTTTCAGAACGTTTTCATTACTCTTCTTAGCTGTCCATGGTATTCTCAACATTCTTCTGCAAAAACCATATTTCTATAGCCTCCAGTGATTTTCTTCTGTTGTCCTATTGTCCATGATTCACATCCATATGTTAAGACTGGCTCTACATAACATTTACGAACTCTTTTTCTTGATTCTATTGGTAAAAATGGGTTGCATAATATCTTCCTCATTTTTTGGAAAGCTGCTTTTGCCTGAGCCAATCTGCATCTCACCTCTTTTGTACATAGAAGAGATAGAATACATTTAAAAATAAAACAGGCTATTGGACACAATACGTGCCTTGCCCCAGGAACTTACAATCCACATTACACCACTGGTTCAGATTTAATATTAACAGGTTTATTATTTGTTCGTCTGCAGCCCAACCCAAGCCATCGTCCATCTTTGACAGAAACAAGCAGGACAGGTCTGATTATCTAGTGGCACAAGGGCAGACCATTCAGAAAAGTTACGGAGAGCAGTGAAGCAGAGATACTTCTCACAATCTCACATACATTTGAAGGGGTTGTCATCGAGTTCTAAAACAATTATAACCGCTAAATTTGCAAACAAACACTATAATTAATTATAAATTATGGGAGAAAAATAACTATTAGGTAGACTACTGTCTGTCTCTGCCATTTGTAATATATATATATATATATATATATAAAAATATAGTCATTTAAATGCAAACGACATGACAACTAAAATATATATTCACATAAATGCAAACAGCATAACAACTAAGGTATACACTCACATAAATGCACACAGCATAACAACTAGAACTAGGATAATAAAGTGTTATATCAGTATATCTACTCAACATTCTTGTATGGTTTTGAAACATGGACACTAAATTAAAAGAAAACAGGAAAGATAACTCAAGCCTTATCCACGACCTAAGCTCCAAAAAAAAAAGGATCTAAAGAGTTCAGATTGATTGGTATAGAACATCATCACACACAAACACTCACACCTTTCTAAGCTGGAACTAAAAATCATATTTTGATTTGAATCAAACATCTGTGTAATCAAACACCTCCCTGTAATATTTTTAGAATTTAAAAAAAAATGTATGTCATATGGTGTTGAGTATGTAGAATATGGTATTCATATTTAAACATATATATCTGGGAACAATGTTAACCTCAGATGGAAGATGTACACCAGAGGTGAGATGCAGAACGGCTTAGGCAAAAGCAGCTTTCCACAAAATGAGGAAGATACTATGCAATCCATTTTTGACAATAGAAACAAGAAAAAGAGTTCTTAAATGTTATGTACAGCCACTCTTAACATATGGATGTGAATCATGGACTATTGGACAACAGACAAGAAAATCACTGGAGGCTATAGAAATGTGGTTTTTACAGAAGAATGTTGAGAATACCATGGACAGTTAAGAAGTGTAATGAAAACTTTCTGAAAGATGCTAAAGCAATTAAGAGAGCTAATTTCCAATATTAGGAAGAAACAATCATTACTTTTTGGCCATGTAATGAGAAGAGAACAACTGGAATATATTGTAACAAACAGGAAAATTGAGGGACGAAGACATAGAGGGAAGCAAAGAGAAAAGATACCAGACAGCTTAAGAGAATGGCTTGGCAGAAGGTCAACAACAGAAATGATAAATAACTGTCGAGATCAAAAGTTGTGGAGAGACATGATCACCTACGCCAGCAGGCACGGAACTTGATGATGATTTCAACATGGTCACCACCATCTTCAAAGATTAATTTGGCCAGCACAACTCCAGGCCACACTGCATTCTTACAGAATAGAAATTTTAACCCCGTCTCTACCAGACTTTAAAGAGAAAAAGTACCACCAGGTAACAGAGAAAAGAATGAGGGCAATAACATGTACTCTTTAGAGAGGCATATCTCTGGACCTACTGCACTGACATGCTTCAATGATAGAATTTTGTTGAAGCAAAATGGACGAGCAATTTGAATATGTCAACATTATTTATGTGTGATGATTTAGAAATAAGTAAATGAAAAAAAAAGATGTAGTTCTTTTGTCATTCTTCCTAAGGAAGTAGAATTTTAACATATTCAGATTTTTTTGGTCCTTATGTATTTTACTTGTGTAAAACAACGTCACAGCAACTGAAGAACGTAACGAAAGTAAAATATATGTCACGATGTATTAACTTTATTGACTGTTTTATTGATGACACAATTATTCCAAGTGGTTCAGGTTTGTTGATTACAGTTCGAAGCAGGGCACCACTTTCTACCTGACGCCATTACTATGAAAATGAAGGTTGTTTTAAAATCACTATTTAATACATTTTCCAAAAAAAAAAAAAAAAAAAAAAAAAAAAAAAAACTGAAAGAAGAAAACATATGGAAGGGAAGCTAGTAAGAAAAGTCATAATAATTATGGGTTACATTCATTACAAAATAAACAGCATGATTTTTTTGTGGGTATGTATGTATTCGTTGGTGGTAGATAGTAATGTTTCTCAATGGACGTAAATATTCGTCGGCGGGAGCAATGGGTTAATATGATGTATAAAGCCAATTTTGTCTTGACCTTTAATATTAATAAGCAACCATAGTCAGTTCATATTTAAGACCATATATCAATAAACATATGTGATCAGTATGTTGTTCACTCGAGTTCCCCTTCACATATATATGAGATATCGCTTTGAACTTTTATACTCTGATACTCACTGACCATGCTTGTTTATCCCCCCTTAAGCTCATGTTTGATAATCTGATGGTGCATGATGTCCCCTTGCATACATCATCTGACATTCTGTGATGTGAATCATTGTATATTTGTAATCTATTTATTGACTTTGTATTATTATTATAACTATTATTCTAGAAAACACACAACATATATCTACTTTAATGAACACAAGATAAATATGTATAAGGCTGATTTGGTAATTTAAAAAATCTATATTTCTACACAACTGTAACTCTATACCTTACACTGCAGAAGCCAAGTGAAAGTATAACACGACAAGCCCATTTTTGTTATCTCCAGGGAAGGAGGCAACGAGGAAGACCAAAACATACCTGGAGAAGACAGGTGGAAGAAGAGATGAAAAGGAGAAGAGAAGACATGGAGCGATCTTAAGAGAATGACAAGAAACAGGACAGCTTGGAAAGTGTTTGTTGAAGACCTATGCTCCACAGGGAGATGAAAGTGTTTGTTGAAGACCTATGCTCCACAGGGAGATGAAAGTGTTTGTTGAAGACCTATGCTCCACAGGGAGATGAAAGTGTTTGTTGAAGACCTATGCTCCACAGGGAGATGAAAGTGTTTGTTGAAGACCTATGCTCCACAGGGAGATGAAAGTGTTTGTTGAAGACCTATGCTCCACAGGGAGATGAAAGTGTTTGTTGAAGACCTATGCTCCACAGGGAGATGAAAGTGTTTCTTGAAGATTTATGCCCTACAGGGAGCTGAAAATGTTTGTTAAAGACCTATGCTCCACAGGGAGCTGAAAGTGTTTGTTGAAGACTTATGCTCCACAGGGAACTAAAAGTGTTTGTTGAAGACCTATGCTCCACAGGAAGCTAAAACTCCTTGTTGAAGACCTATGCTCCACAGGAAGCTGAAAGTGTTTGTTGAAGACCTATGCTCCACAGGGAGCTGGTGAGAAGAAATAGAATTTGAGACCTTCCATCTTATGTCCTCACAAGACACTTGTAAATGAGATCATTTATGCAACTTTGTTGAATATTTTTATTTAGAAACAAATCTCAAAGTGTAACTGAAAATGATAATGGAAACCAAAAAGGAGACAAAATACACTACCATATAAATGATAAGAAATAGAATCCAACGCAGCCATTGAAGATACAAGTAAAATAGTCACAGCTAGAGTATTCTGGTCATGTCTACAGAATGCAATTATTCAGCCACAATAAAATACTTGGAAGGCAGAAGAAAGAAGCTAGACACGCACAAAAGAAACCTAAATCAGATGGGAAGATAAGTTTGAAATCCCAGAACGGTTAACCCTTGATTACGGTACTGCAGTAAAATTTATATCAAAACCCAAATTCCTCAAAGTTTGACATTTTTCCACATTCAAACACTACCCCCTGGCCATGTACCTTCCCAATTACCACTTTCGGGGACTCCTGAGTGTTTCATTTGTTTCCATTGTTGCTGGAATTTTATTTATTTATATTTTTTTTCGAGATCGTGAGATACATTATTTAACATGAAAAAAAAAAAAAAATCACAAATTTTCAAGAGATTGGGCGTTTTTCTTTTTTTTTTTTTTTTTTTTGCTGTGACCAATTAAATTTCCTGGTCATCGGCAGACATTTAACAACCATATGTGACTCGGGGAAACAGCGAATGACGTAATGTCATTGCTGAACATACTGACAGGTTTACGGCGACTGTTTCGATAGACATTGTAACACATCCAGTCCATGAGGTGAAACTCAGGTCATAAACCAATCTGAGCCAGTAATTATGAGTCCCCATGTTTTGCCTAGTGTGAACACATGGGACTGTGTCAAGAGTTCACAGAAATTATTATTCTTTGAGCACCTAATCTTAAATTCATTTAAGTGGTAGTCATTTTTACTACGGAATCGTAACTGGGTGAGTTACAGATAGATATTGTAGTCTAGGGTTAAAGACTGAATTGTTCCTAGCCCACGAGAAAATCAATGTATTTGATAAATACAAGAAAAAGCCAAATAAGAAATTATCTTTTATTCTATACATTTGCTACAGTAGTAACTTTAGTCCAACTCGTTTTACGTCATCAGAGTCTTCTTCTTCTTAGCCTGCACCAGTTAAGTGGAAAGGGATGTGTTGTGTCACTAGTTTATGGCAAAACCATATCACATGCACTTTTAGGTCCAACGCATCTGCCTTCGGCATGTAATTAGTCTAAATTCTTTTCTGTGAACAATTTTAGTCTAAATTAATTTCTGTGAACTATATTAGTCTAAATTCTTTTCTGTGAACAATTTTAGTCTAAATTAATTTCTGTGAACAATATTAGTCTAAATTCTTAACTGTGAACAATGTTAGTCTAAATTATTTTCTGTGAACAATGTTAGTCTAAATTAATTTCTGTGAACAATGTTAGTCTAAATTCTTTACTGTGAACAATGTTAGTCTAAATTCTTTACTGTGAACAATGTTAGTCTAAATTCTTTACTGTGAAAAGTTCTAGTCTGAATTCTTTTCTGTGAACAATTTTAGTCTAATCCCATGTCTGTGAATAATTTAAGTGTAATTATTTGTTTAATTTATGACCATAGTCTAAAATTCCTTCTGTACATATGTTTAGCCTAGATTCCCTTTTCCATTTATAATTTAAATCTAAAAATTCCTTTTTTCTGCATACTTTTAATCTAACACTTCTATTTCTGTGCATAATTTTCATCCAATTCCTTTTTTTCCTGCAAAATTTAAATCTGAAATGTGCAAAATTTTAGTCTAATTTTTGATACATGACTACATACATTTTTTAAATACAATTTAAGTTGAAGAAAATGATGCTTTCATGAAACATATATCGGACAACTTCTGTTCCTAGTTGACATCTGATACTTCATGTTATTGTAAGAGTGTGCCCTTTTATTTCTCAATAAAAACTCAATCTAAGTCATGCTTACATTTTTGTTGGTGTTTTATTTTTCAAAGTAGAAGAAATATTCAGTTTGTGATTGTCATCTTGAAGTGGTTCATTAGTTTTGGCCTGTGGCTTACTTGGAGAAGGGAACTGAGATTAAAACCTACCTCTGTAGATAACTCAACATCTTGTATCTACCCAGAATGTTATGTATGTAGAGCCAGTCTTAACATATGGATGTGGATAGTGGACAAAAGGACAACAGACAAGAAAAATCACTGGAGGCTGTAGAAATGTGGTTTCACGGTAGAATGTTGAGAATACATGGACAGCTAAGAAGAGTAATGAAAACGTTCTGAAAGAGGCCAAAACAAAAAGAGAGCTAATATCCAATATTAGGAAGAAACAATCATCATATTTTGGTCATATAAAGAGAAGGGAACAGCTGGAATATATTGTAACAACTGGGAAAATTGAGAAACGAAGTGATAGAGGGAAGCAAAGAGAAAAGATATCAGACAGCTTAAGAGAATGGTTAGGCAGAAGGTCGTCAACAACAGAAATGATAAATAACTGTAGAGATCGAAAGTTGTGGAGAGACTTGATCACCTATGCCAGCAGGTATGGTACTTGATGATGATGATGACCCAGTGAAGACTGGGTGGTCTAGAGGTAAGACACCTGCCCCTGGACAAGAAGTCCTGGGTTCGATTCTCACCACAGATGGAGGAAATCTTAAAAAAATAGAATCCATAGTTTATTCATGGCTTTATGCTCACCTGGTCTCCAGGTGGTGAGATTCAAGGTCCAGCCTTCTTGGGTAACAGCAATAAAGCAGGAGGTCTCATGTGCACTCTGCAAACGTTAAAAGAGCCATTGGCAGATGCAAAGTGAAAAGAATAGGCCAAGAAATGGTTGCTCTCCAGACAAACTTGACAGAGAAAAATCTACACAAAGTGTCAAAACTCTTGGTGATTAAGAAAAAATGAAAATATCTCTAAGTTGGAGAAAATCTGCCTGTAAGGCGAGGGACAGTAGAGCACACAGCTGCTAGCGTGAAAAAAAAAATGAAAAAGTGATGTTTATGCAGAATTCAGTCCATGGAGACTGTTCTAGAGTTATAAAGCTGGCGTATGAAAACAAACAGTGCTGTCAATCATCTTGCAGGGCTCACATTTTATCTTGCTAAAGTCCCTATTCTGAGTGAATATGGTAATCTCAGTAGGGGAATCTTCTTCTTCTTCATCAATCAGCTACAGCAATATATTTAGACCATGAAGGTGGGGTGAATTAGTTGGTGCGTGGATAGCTAATTCTATAAAAATGCCCCAAAACGTTTTCACCTGTGAATTGGAGGCGTCCTAACCTCCTCCCCGGGTAGATATGACCCGTTAGACTAAAAATGGCAACACATCTAGGAGAGGGTCAACTCCGATTATAAACCCCAGCTGTCTAGTGGGTACCCGTTCACGGAATAGACTTCGGGAGTAAACCCTGAGGGAAAATCCGGAGATGGAGTCCCTAAGGCAGTTCAGTGTTGATTTCAACATTGCTCTAGCAACTTCTGCGATGCAGCTGGCACCAAACTGTTCATGCCCTGCTAGACCTTTGGATCACTTGGCTGCGTGGAGAGAAGAAACATGTTGCATGGGCAACAACTTGTCTCTTTCTTTTTCTGCCCAAGCTGATGCTGGAGAGGACACTCTCCATTTTGGCCTTGACATGTTACCATTAACACCTGCCACACAAGTGAAATCAACACCAAGAAACTTAACCTACGATTGGGTGGCTGGAATGTCTGCACTATACATGCTGGCCTAGACCAGTATGGGTCATGAAAAAGACTATGTGTTTGTGGTCTTCCCCAGCTCTCCATAGTTTGTCATGCAGGGCTGTTTCTGTGGGCCATAATTGTGTTCTTAGGGTGTTGAGAGTGTTCTTTCTGTAGATTCCCAATGCTTTCATTTTTTTCCTGTACGTTCTCTTTTCTTTCTGTACATTCCCAATGCTTTCATTTTTCTCCTGTTCTATCCCTTTTCTTTCTGTAGATTCCCAATGCTTTCATTTTCTCCTGTACGTTCTCTTTTCTTTCTGTACATTCCCAATGCTTTCATTTTTCTCCTGTACATTCTCTTTTCTTTCTGTACATTCCCAATGCTTTCTTTTTTCTCCTGTCATTTCCCTTTTCTTTCTGTAGATTTCCAATGCTTTCATTTTTCTCCTGTCATTTCCCTTTTCTTTCTGCAGATTCCCAATGCTTTTATTTTTCTACTGTTCTTTTCTTTCTGTAGATTCTCAATGTTCTCTTTTTTCTCCTGTCATTTCCCTTTTCTTTCTGCAGATTCCCAATGCTTTTATTTTTCTACTGTTCTTTTCTTTCTGTAGATTCTCAATGTTCTCTTTTTTCTCCTGTCCTTTCTCTTTTCTTTCTGTAGATTCCCAATGCTTTCATTTTTCTCCTGTTTCATTTTCCCAAGCTCTCTGTGATCTCCAAAATTGTCTTTTCCTTTCAAAGATCTAATTTAATGCATGCTATTCTAGGAATTGATTTATTCCCACGAAATATCAACAATTTTAGAATAATCAGACCTATTTGAACCAAGATCAGCTACTCTCTGTCATTTCTTTGAAAGATCTGGCTAATTTCAAATCTTCACAGCTAATCTTTTCACTGGCAACTGCAGACATCGAGACATCATCTCCTGAGGATATGCCACTTTCAAGGTCATCATCATCATCATCATTAAGAGGCAAGCTGTGTTCATTTATTATCTCTTCTTGGCTTTGAATAACAGCAGCAGAAGAGGATTGGGAGACACACTGCTGCCCAGACAAACTATCTCTTGAATGAAATTCCAAATCTGAAAAGATTAAAAGAACAAAATTACAAATGATTCTTCAATGAAACTTATCATAAACAAACAAAAAACTTAATTATTATTTAATGCTTGAGTTATATATAAGGGAGCCTTGGTGGCTGAGTGGTTAGTGTGCTAGCTTCCTGGTGGCTGAGTGGTTAGTGTGCTAGCTTCCTGGTGGCTGAGTGGTTAGTGTGCTAGCTTCCTGGTGGCTGAGTGGTTAGTGTGCTAGCTTCCTGGTGGCTGAGTGGTTAGTGTGCTAGCTTCCTGGTGGCTGAGTGGTTAGTGTGCTAGCTTCCTGGTGGCTGAGTGGTTAGTGTGCTAGCTTCCTGGTGGTTGAGTGGTTGGTGTGCTAGCTTCCTGGTGGTTGAGTGGTTAGTGTGCTCGCTTCCTGACTAGAAGGGTCTGGGTTTAATTCCCACCAGCAGTGGTGGGTTTTTTTTCGGACAGACAAGGCTCCAGGGTTCACCCAGCCTCTAAAATTTTCTGAGATTTTTCTGGGAAGTAAAGGTGGCCTGGGGTGATGCCGACCACATCACCCAAAAATATGCCGTGGTCATTAGAAAAATATGATCACTAACACCATATTCCCCATACGCCTAGCAAGGCATGAAGGGAACCTTTATTTTTTTACTTTCTATATATAAGACTATCTTTATCCCACCATTGTGCTATCAGTGCCAGACATTTGACCATAGACTCGAGAACTATTAAAAAAATATAATCACCACAGAAATAGGTGTGTCAGACGCATGACAGGAATCATTTTGTATCATCTTGGTATTGGTGCAGTCTAATACCTTGTTCAATTATCTAAAAAATTCATATATCATGTTATGTGCTAGATAAATATGTGGATTACATTTTAAAACGGGAGCCGCGATAGCTCAGTGGTTAGTGAACTGGATTACAAAGGACAAGAGGTAGGGTTCGATCCCAACCGATGGCTTCCGGGTTCACCCAGCCTTAAATGGGTACCTGAATTTTTTTCAGGGAAAGTGAAGCGGCACGGCCGTAATACCAACCACATTACCCCAAAATACATGTGCCGAAGGTTTGTAAAATATATGGTCACTAACACCATATTCCCTATACGCCACTTGGTGTGATAGGGGTACTTTACTTTTTTTTTTTTTTTTTTTTTTACATTTTAAAACCATTAGCAATATTATCTCTGAAATCTATTCCGTTGCTTCAATAAAAAGCTTCTGTTCAGAAAGAGATCAGAGATTCGGGTAGAATGAAAGACTTAGAAAGTGAAACTACTGGACTGCAAGAATTGGCAGTGAAATATTGGACTCTGGATGAATGACAGAGATTGTCAACTAACACCGAATTAGCATAATTAGTTGCTGTGATGAGAATATCCGAGCACCTATGGGTGTGTGTAGAGATGATGACCCTAACATAACTTAGCCCAAGTCACAGAAAGTGTTGAGCCAATGATATGGCAGTGTGACACAAAACTTAAAAAAAAAAAGACACCTTTGAAAAATATGATAGTGTGAAAAAGACACACACAAAAATACTTTTGAAAAAAAAATATGGCAAGGTGACATAAAACTAAACAAAAGGTACTTTTATGGGGGACAAAATAAGCAAAAAAAGTTGTTTCTGACCTTTTGGATTGTAATCCACATTCAAGAGAAATAGGCCAGACTCCTTAGCCACACTCTGACCTGCCAAGGGAAAGTCTTTCGCTGGGTTGTTTAAGACATCTTGTAAATCGGTCAGGCTGAGTTTATTCTTTGCCACCAATACCATACTTCCGACTAGTTTGCGGATCTAAAGGGTTAAAATAATAGACAAATTGTGGAAAGCAATTAACCCTACATTACGATACTGTCGCAAAAATTACCAACTCAAAATACAAATTCTTGAAATATAACAGTTTTTTTGTGTGCAACACCCCCCCCCCCCCCCCCTTGTAATTACTACATTCAGTGGCCCCTGATCGTTGAATTTGTTTCCTTTGATTTTGGATCAGACACAAATGTGCGCACCGTAAACAGTACTACAGTATCATACAAAAAGGGGCTGTTTTTTTTTATGACAGGGAAAATCTCCTCTGTCTTTGGTGAGACATAAAAAAAACCTTTGTAACACGGGATAGACAGTGAACAGCACTTAGAGGGAGCCAAACGTACGGCTGGATTGACAAACTGATGGCCACCATGTGAATAGACAATGTAACACCTCCGGCATGATGGGTTTGAATGTCAGGCCATAGATCTAACCCAGGCAATGATGACAGCATCTGTTCTTGTGGTTTCTGTTAGGGTAAACACACAGCAAAGAAAATCTCATTTTCAAACTCCAAATGTAATTAAGTGGTCGCAATTTTTACAATGGTATCATTAAAAAATGACTCACAGATAGGTATCATAACCTTAGGTTGAGGATTTGACTTTTACTTTACATAACTAGACAGGGAGTTTATGTAAATAGACAAGGAGTTTATGTAAATAGACAAGGAGTTTATGTAAATAGTGGAAAAAATATATGTTCTGACCTGTTTATACAAGAAAGACCTTGAATGCACATGAATGTCCCAGAATTCAATGCCTTGTGTAATATCTAGTCCACACTTCTGCAACCGGTGACCAAATGGATGTCCTCTCTTGACTCCGATGGTTAACATTTTCACTGGATGCGGTTTATAGTTGCCCTCAACATTTCTCTTGGAAGTAAAGGATAAATAATTGTGTATACCTGAAACCATCTCAGCCGCACATATTAGTTTACTGACATCAAGCTGGTCTCTGCGGAAGAAATCAATGGTGTTCAAAGTTTTATTTGTTGTTTTAGGGGTGTTCAAAGTTTTATTTGTTGTTTTAGGGGTGTTCAAAGTTTTATTTGTTGTTCTAGGGGTGTTCAAAGTTTTATTTGTTGTTTTAACCCTGCATTTTGACATCTTTGTAAAAATGACAAACTCAAAATACAAATTTTGTAGAATTCAACAGTTTGCCGCAGGCAAACATTTCCCCCCTCTATTCTTGATTCTTCCCACGCCGTACTAGGTTTAATACTCGGTCTTCTATATCAGTAAGAGCCACCACAACAGGGAACACAGCGATTCTAGCTTCTGTTAGCCAGCCTGTTTTGACGCAGGCGTAATACTATGTCTTCTATATCAGTAAGAGCCACCACTATAGGGAACACAGCGATCCTAGCTTCTGTTAGCCAGCCTGTTTTGACGCAGGCGTAATACTATGTCTTCTATATCAGTAAGAGTCACCACTACAGGGAACACAGCGATCCTAGCTTCTGTTAGCCAGCCTGTTTTGATGCAGGAGACCAGAACAGCGTGGAGTACTTTGTTATACGATCACGAGAGATGCGGAGAGAGTGTCCTAGCCAGTTCGGAGTTACAGCGTCAGTCAAGTAGACGGCCGTTAACCTGACTACAGAATGCCGAGTCCTGGGTAGCAAGTGCAGTCCTGGTTGGCACGGGAGCTGAACCCTAGCGGACAGAAGCAGCACAGCACGTTCAACGTAGCCAGAGCGTGCACGTACTTGTCTGTGCATAAAGGTGTGCCATGGTGGCAAGGGCGTGCACGTACTTGTCTGTGCATAAAGGTGTGCCATGGTGGCAAGGGCATGCTGAAACTTAAGATTAAAGGCTGTTCCAGACGTGAGGTCAAGCAGCAGCCACGTGACAATTCGTGGCACCAATCTCCACGTCCTTTGGTCCGGTTTTTCAGGGCGACCACATCGTCAACAAAGGGAGCCGCGATAGCTCAGTGGTTAGTGAACTGGACTACCACGGACAAGGGGTAGGGTTCGATCCCAACCGACGGCTCCGGGTTCACCCAGCCTTCAATGGGTACCGGATTTTTTTCTGGGAAAGTAAAGCAGCACGGGCGTAATACTGACCACATTACCCCAAAAATCATGTGCTGAAGGTCTGTAAAATATAGGGTCACTAACACCATATTTCCCTATACGCCACTTGGCGTGACGGGGGTACTTTACTTACTTTACATCGTCAACAACAAATCGCAATATCAACAACGATAAAATGTAGAGACGGCTACATCTGGGTTCGAATCCCACAGCAGGTGATGAGAATTTGTCACTCTGAATACATGATCTCTTTGTGTCTCTACCTTCCCCTGGTCTCTGGTAATGAGATCCGCTGCCTAGACCTCTTGTTAAGTGGCAAAATACAGGAAGTTCTGTGTGCAGTCAATGCAGTTTAGAGATCTGTTGACTGTTGGAAATCAAGAAGAGCAGGAAAAAAAGGCCGCTGCATGGGCACAAATTTAGAAGAAAAATCTCTGCATGGACACAAATTTAGAAGAAAAATCTCTGCATGGACACAAATTTAGAAGAAAAATCTCTGCATGGACACAAATTTAGAAGAAAAATCTCTGCATGGACACAAATTTAGAAGAAAAATCTCTGCATGGACACAAATTTAGAAGAAAAATCTCTGCATGGACACAAATTTAGAAGAAAAATCTCTGCATGGACACAAATTTAGAAGAAAAATCTCTGCATGGACACAAATTTAGAAGAAAAATCTACCCAAAACGTCAACTCTAGACGATACAAATTTAGAGTATCTCTGCCAGAATGGTGAGGGACACAGCTATCAATGTGAAAAATAGGATAAAGTGATAGTCACACAAAATTGTGTTTCTTGGGTATGTGCTAGAGACATAAACCTGGCGTACACAAACACATGGTGGTATACCTGTATATGACAGCTTTCAAGGAGTCTAACGTGGACAATTGCTCTCCAAGTGGTAAACTCGGGTGCAAGGACTTCTTAAGAACAAATTTGTTCATTTCCTCAAAAAATGTCTCACTGCAGAATAAATGAAAGGAAGTTTGAGGTAAATGTACAACCGGTTGATCAGGTGAATTGTGTCAGTAAACAAAAACTCTATACATAACAACAAAGTTTACAATATTCAATTTAGTTATGTTATTCGTTATAATTATCATTCTCCTTATTCATCCTCATATCATAACTCTATGGGGCAACAGAGTCAATGAAACAGACAGCAGCCTTCATAAGTGAGTCAGGAATCATAGTCTGAATGAGGCATGATCGCAGAAGAAGATTTCATAGCAGTTTTGGTTATTAGGACACCACTGACAGACTTTGTCAATCTTTACGTTAGGGTTGTTGGGGCACCACTGACAGACTTTATCAATCCTTTTCTTAGGGTTGTTGGGGCACCACTGACAGACTTTATCAATCTTTGCCTTAGGGTTGTTGGGACACCACTGACAGACTTCATCAATCTTTGCCTTAGGGTTGTTGGGACACCACTGACAGACTTTATCAATCTTTGCCTTAGGGTTGTTGGGACACCACTGACAGACTTCATCAATCTTCTCCTGGGGTTGTTGGGACACCACTGACAGACTTCATCAATCTTCTCCTGGGGTTGTTGGGACACCACTGACAGACTTCATCAATCTTCTCCTGGGGTTGTTGGGACACCACTGACAGACTTCATTAACCTTCTCCTGGAGGCCATTGGGACACCACTGACAGACTTCAATAACCTTCTCCTGGAGGCCATTGGGACACCACTGACAGACTTCATCAATCTTCTCCTGGGGTTGTTGGGACACCACTGACAGACTTCATCAATCTTCTCCTGGGGTTGTTGGGACACCACTGACAGACTTCATTAACCTTCTCCTGGAGGCCATTGGGACACCACTGACAGACTTCATTAACCTTCTCCTGGAGGCCATTGGAGCACCACTGACAGACTTCATTAACCTTCTCCTGGAGGCCATTGGAGCACCACTGACAGACTTCATTAACCTTCTCCTGGAGGCCATTGGAGCACCACTGACAGACTTCATCAACCTTCTCCTGGAGGCCATTGGGACACCACTGACAGACTTCATCAACCTTCTCCTGGAGGCCATTGGGACACCACTGACAGACTTCATTAACCTTCTCCTGGAGGCCATTGGAGCACCACTGACAGACTTCATCAACCTTCTCCTGGAGGCCATTGGAGCACCACTGACAGACTTCATTAACCTTCTCCTGGAGGCCATTGGAGCACCACTGACAGACTTCATTAACCTTCTCCTGGAGGCCATTGGAGCACCACTGACAGACTTCATTAACCTTCTCCTGGAGGCCATTGGAGCACCACTGACAGACTTCATTAACCTTCTCCTGGAGGCCATTGGAGCACCACTGACAGACTTCATTAACCTTCTCCTGGAGGCCATTGGGACACCACTGACAGACTTCATTAACCTTCTCCTGGAGGCCATTGGAGCACCACTGACAGACTTCATTAACCTTCTCCTGGAGGCCATTGGGACACCACTGACAGACTTCATTAACCTTCTCCACTGATCACTAACCTATGTCATTCTGTAAACTCTGCAAAGTTGAGGCCTGGCAATTCTTTGATATTATCTTCCCATCTCTTTCTCTATCTACTTCTCCTTATTCCTCCTTTCTCAGTTCCTTAGAGAATGGCCTAGGCTAGATGATCAAGATATATGGCCAAACCTTTTCATTTTGTGTCTCTTCACAATAGTCCAAAGATCATCATGTACTCTCATTGCTTGTTGTATTGTTTTGTGAGCTTTTTCATATGTTATATGACGCAATTAACTCTCTCTATTGCGAATCTATCGTAAAAATTCTTCTACTTCTTCTACCTTTCAGCTCCCTGTGGAGCATAGGTTTTCAACAAACACTTTCCAAGCCGTTCTGTTTCTTGCCATTCTTTTAAGATCGTTCCACATTGTCCCCATCATCTTCATTTCTGCTTCTATCTGTTTTCTCCAAGAATTCCTTGGTCTTCCTCTTTGTCTTTTTTCCCGGGGGATTCCAAAAAAGGGCCTGTAGTGTAATATGTTCAGTTGGTTCCACAGTGTGTGTCCTATCCAGCGCCATCATCTTCGCTGTATCTCTTTATCCAGTGATATTTTACAATATTTATCGTAAAAATTACCACCCTAAAATACATATTCTTGAAATCTGACAGTTTGCAGCGGACAAACATCCCTCCTCCCCAACCCCCATACCTTCCTAATTACTACTTCAGGTGATCCTTGAGTGTTGGATTTATTTTTCCAGTTCATCATAAAAAGTATGATGGTATAGTAGAACAGGGGCTGTTTTTTGGGGGGTAAATACATTTCACCAATTTTCAAAAAATTATCTTTTTTTCCTCTTATGACATGGGAAATTTCCTTGGCGTTGGTGAGACATCAAACAAACGTTTGTAACACAGGGTAGCCAATGAGCAACGCATGGAGGGAGTCAAACATACGGCTGGATTGATGGACTTATGGTGGCCATGTGAATACACAACGTAACACCTCCAATAGTCACAATGCCATGCTTTAAATTTCAGGCCATAGATCTAACATATACATATATATGGCCTTTGTCGTCTTGACAGACGATTGGTAGCAAGCAATTATGATAAGTCAGTAGTTTGGTAAAGCATTAGTGTCTCATACTGGGTGCTGCTTTACTGAACAGCTTCTCTCGTGGCTGAATTTGCCAATCCTTGACAGACAGTTGGTAGCAAGCAATCATGATAAGTCAGTAGTTTGGTAAAGCATTAGTGTCTCATACTTGGTGCTGCTTTACTGAACAGCTTCTCTCGTGGCTGAATTTGCCAATCCTTGACAGACAGATCCGTCCACAGAATGAGCAGAGTGTATTTGCAGTACCCGGCCTTGTCTCTTTTCTCTTGCGCCTTTGATATCAGCGTGTTCTCAAAAGTTGCTGTGCCATTTTTTATTTTTGCTCTCCATGTGCTACAATCCACAGCCCCATTTTCTCAGTTCCTTTCACTTATAGAAAATTCCCTCAAGGAAGCCCTGCAAACATCCTTATATCTCAGCACTTGTCTGCCATTTGGTCTCTTTCCGTCCTTAAGTTCACCTTACAATATTTGTTTGGGAATACTATTGTTTGCCATTCTTCTTACATGGCCCAGCCACTTTAGTCTACGAATCCTAAGTGTTGCCATGATGGATGGGAGTTTGGATCCCATCTAACATAACCCACTAAATTATTACAGCTTCTGATTCCCATGTTTCTGCTTGGGTAAACACACAACTGTGTAGCAAAAGTTCAAAGACAATTATATATTCTGAACTCCAAACGTAAGTAACATTTAAGTGGTAGTAATTTTTACAAATAGTGTCGTGAAAACGTGACCCACAAATATGTATCATAATCTAAGGTTAAAAAAACACACAGAAAACCTTACACATGTGAAAACTACAAAAACAATGAACGAAATAGAGCATAAACTAAATGTAAAAATAAAAAAACAAATGTTTACAGAAAATACTTTGAATACATTACAAATATTGATGCAGAAATTGGATAAATAAATGGTTGAGGGCCTTGGCAGCCCAGTTGGGAAAACCAACCGGCTAGGCTACCGATGTTCGGACAAACCCATGTTTGATTCCCGCTGGAAGCAATGTGATCTGTACTCATGGCTGGAAAAAAAATACCCCCCACCCCTTCCCGATTGACCCAGCCACTGGCAGAAGTGGGTACCAGGGTAGTAGTACTCTGGAAAGGTGAGGAATGCCACCTCACATCGTGAGTTCCGATGCTTGAAGCGACACTGTCCAGAAGTCTCTGAACACTTCTGGATAGGCGGGTGAGCACATATGAGGTGAAAACTTGTGTGCTAAGATGTCAATTCAAGTCTCGTACTTTACTTCACCTTTAAGATAAATGGACACGCCAGCAATAATCTCATCTATAATAGGTAATAAGTGTTGAGGAGAAATAACAAGAGAATCACAAAGCAAGTCCTAAAATGGGAAACAGTAGGGGTAAAAAAAAAAAGAGTGGAACTTAAGAAAAACTAAAAAGATAATTTTTATAAGAGAGGCAGGGACATTAGGCATTGACTTCTTTATAGTGACTGAGAATCTCGCCCAGAAAAATGAAGTACACTGTGAGCAGTGTGCAATTTCTGACACAGTGGAAGCATGATGACAGTAAAACCATTTTCTGTCTCTTGCAGATACTATGGGATCTCAAAGATATAGAGATACAAAGGGATCTCGTAGATATAGTGATACTATGGTGTCAAATATGGCCAGAGAATACTGATGGCATGTAGAACAAAAATTCCTGACTCTCAATGTCCAGTGAACTTTGTTATCAAACGTCAGACTTTGCACAGGAACCGCACTGCTTAACCTTAACAACGGAGCTGATGCATGCTGTTGATGAGTTTCATTAGTGTGTTCTTTTTAGTGTTTCTCTAGGTCTGCAACTTTTTTTTTTTACCCTCTGGTTCCCACTTGAGGACCTGTTATGAGATTCTCTTGTTGTCTCTTCTCATCACATGACCAACATATGACCACCTTCTTCTCTTGTTGTCTCTTCTCATCACATGACCAAAATATAACCATCTTCATCTCTTGTTGTCTCTTCTCATCACATGACCAAAATATAACCATCTTCATCTCTTGTTGTCTCTTCTCATCACATGACCAAAATATAACCACCTTCTTCTCTTGTTGTCTCTTCTCATCACATGACCAAAATATAACCATCTTCATCTCTTGTTGTCTCTTCTCATCACATGACCAAAATATAACCATCTTCATCTCTTGTTGTCTCTTCTCATCACATGGCTAAAATATAACCATCTTCATCTCTTGTTGTCTCTTCTCATCACATGACCAAAATATAACCATCTTCATCTCTTGTTGTCTCTTCTCATCACATGACCAAAATATAACCATCTTCATCTCTTGATTATAGGTGATATTTTTGGATACTTTGTCATTTCTCCTATTTCAGCACTAGTCTTGACTCATTTCATGGCATACAAAGTATTTTCTTGAAGTATTCATTGTTAAATGCATCCAGTTTATTGTCTATTTCTGTATTGTTTCCCAACTCCTGCATGGATAAGTAAAAGTGGATCATATATTTGATGTGAAAATCCTGAGCTTTGTTTTTGTGCTTAGTAATTTTCATTTATACTATGCCATCCATTTTTGACAATAGAAACAAGAAAAAGAGTTCTTAAATGTTATATTGAGCCAGTCTTAACATATGGATGTGAATCATGGACAATAGGACAACAGACAAGAAAATCACTGGGTGCTGTAGAACTTAAGAAAAACTAAAAAGATAATTTTTATAAGAGAGGCAGGGACATTAGGCATTGACTTCTTTATAGTGACTGAGAATCTCGCCCAGAAAAATGAAGTACACTGTGAGCAGTGTGCAATTTCTGACACAGTGGAAGCATGATGACAGTAAAACCATTTTCTGTCTCTTGCAGATACTATGGGATCTCAAAGATATAGAGATACAAAGGGATCTCGTAGATATAGTGATACTATGGTGTCAAATATGGCCAGAGAATACTGATGGCATGTAGAACAAAAATTCCTGACTCTCAATGTCCAGTGAACTTTGTTATCAAACGTCAGACTTTGCACAGGAACCGCACTGCTTAACCTTAACAACGGAGCTGATGCATGCTGTTGATGAGTTTCATTAGTGTGTTCTTTTTAGTGTTTCTCTAGGTCTGCAACTTTTTTTTTTTACCCTCTGGTTCCCACTTGAGGACCTGTTATGAGATTCTCTTGTTGTCTCTTCTCATCACATGACCAACATATGACCACCTTCTTCTCTTGTTGTCTCTTCTCATCACATGACCAAAATATAACCATCTTCATCTCTTGTTGTCTCTTCTCATCACATGACCAAAATATAACCATCTTCATCTCTTGTTGTCTCTTCTCATCACATGACCAAAATATAACCATCTTCTTCTCTTGTTGTCTCTTCTCATCACATGACCAAAATATAACCATCTTCATCTCTTGTTGTCTCTTCTCATCACATGACCAAAATATAACCATCTTCATCTCTTGTTGTCTCTTCTCATCACATGGCTAAAATATAACCATCTTCATCTCTTGTTGTCTCTTCTCATCACATGACCAAAATATAACCATCTTCATAAAAAAAAAAAATGTAAAGTACCCCCGTCACGCCAAGTGGCGTATAGGGAATATGGTGTTAGTGACCATAAATTTTACAGACCTTCGGCACATGATTTAAGGGGTAATGTGGTCGGTATTACACCGACACCGCTTTACTTTCCCAGAAAAATCTGGTACCCATTTAAGGCTGGGTGAACCCGGAAGCCATCCGTTGGGATCGAACCCTACCCCTTGTCCTTTGTAGTCCAGTTCACTAACAACTGAGCTATCGCGGCTCCCTTGATAGAGGGAAGCAAAGAGAAAAAAATAACAGACAGCTTAAAAGAATGGCTTGGCAGAAGGTCAACAAAAGAAATGATAAATAAATGAGATCAAAAGTTGTGAAGAGACATGATCACCTACACCAGCAGGCCTGGTACTTGATGATGAGTTTTGATTTCCACATTTTTTTTTACACTCATAACAATTGAAACTAAAAAATAAAACACCAAAAAAATAATTAAAAAAAACTATTGAGCGGCACATAAATAAAGCATCCTGAACTAACTTACTTATTGTAACAAGGATCATGAATGCCATAATAGATGTCTTGATTACGTATATGCCCTAGTCGGTACACATAATGTCTCTGACGAGCATGATACCGAGAATGAAATGTCTCACTGACTTGCCTTGTTTGCAGGACTCTGAAATAAAAAAAAAAAAGTTTCACTCATAATGAGTGTTCATATCACTCAAGCACGGTAAGGTAAAAGTAAAGTACGAGACTTGAAGTACGGTTTCTTAGCACGTATGTTTTTCACCCATATGTGCTCAGCGGCCTATCCAGAAGTCTATATATCAGAACTATAGCACTGTGTTGAGTCATATCATCATAACTATAGCACTGTGTTGAGTCATATCATCATAACTATAGCACTGTGTTGAGTCATATCATCATAACTATAGCACTGTGTTGAGTCATATCATCATAACTATAGCACTGTGTTGAGTCATATCATCATAACTATAGCACTGTGTTGAGTCATATCATCACAATTATAGCACTGTATTGAGTCATATATCACAACTATAGCACTGTGTTGAATCATATCATCACAACTATAGCACTGTGTTGAGTCATATCATCACAACTATAGCACTGTGTTGAGTCATATCATCACAACTATAGCACTGTGTTGAGTCATATCATCATAACTATAGCACTGTGTTGAGTCATATCATCATAACTATAGCACTGTGTTGAGTCATATCATCATAACTATAGCACTGTGTTGAGTCATATCATCATAACTATAGCACTGTGTTGAGTCATATCATCATAACTATAGCACTGTGTTGAGTCATATTTTTTTTCCCCGTTCGTCAGCTTTTACCTCTTGACAAAGTCCCCAGAGACTAGGAACTGAATTTCGAGTGTTAATCCATTTTTCCCTGGCAGCCGTGCGCACCGGGTTCCCTCGCTGCACTGACTTCGGAGGTACTCATATTTTTATCCGTCGATGAGTAATTGACATTTCAAGCCGGGCCTCGCTGCTGAGACCAGGGGTGGCTGCCGCAGAGAGAAATCATAAATAAAAATTCAAACCAGCGTAACCGGAATTTGAACCCACAACCTCTCTGTCTCGAGGGCGGCGTTTTGCCTCGAGACCAACCTGTTGAATCATATAGAAATATATGTCATGTCAAATGATTATAGGGATGTATCTCATGTCAACTCATTATAGGAATGCATATCGTGTCAAATCATTAGAAGAATGTATGTCACGTCAAATCATTAGAAGAATGTATGTCACGTCAAATCATTATAGGAATGTATGTCACGTCAAATCATTATAGGAATGTATGTCACGTCAAATCATTATAGGAATGTATGTCATGTCAAATCATTATAGGAATGTATGTCATGTCAAATCATTAGAAGAATGTATGTCATGTCAAATCATTAGAAGAATGTATGTCATGTCAAATCATTAGAAGAATGTATGTCATGTCAAATCATTATAGGAATGTATGTCATGTCAAATCATTAGAAGAATGTATGTCATGTCAAATCATTATAGGAATGTATGTCACGTCAAATCATTAGAAGAATGTATGTCATGTCAAATCATTAGAAGAATGTATGTCATGTCAAATCATTAGAAGAATGTATGTCATGTCAAATCATTAGAAGAATGTATGTCACGTCAAATCATTAGAAGAATGTATGTCATGTCAAATCATTAGAAGAATGTATGTCATGTCAAATCATTAGAAGAATGTATGTCATGTCAAATCATTAGAAGAATGTATGTCATGTCAAATCATTATAGGAATGTATGTCACGTCAAATCATTATAGGAATGTATGTCATGTCAAATCATTAGAAGAATGTATGTCACGTCAAATCATTATAGGAATGTATGTCACGTCAAATCATTATAGGAATGTATGTCACGTCAAATCATTATAGGAATGTATGTCATGTCAAATCATTATAGGAATGTATGTCATGTCAAATCATTAGAAGAATGTATGTCATGTCAAATCATTAGAAGAATGTATGTCATGTCAAATCATTATAGGAATGTATGTCATGTCAAATCATTAGAAGAATGTATGTCATGTCAAATCATTATAGGAATGTATGTCACGTCAAATCATTAGAAGAATGTATGTCATGTCAAATCATTAGAAGAATGTATGTCATGTCAAATCATTAGAAGAATGTATGTCACGTCAAATCATTAGAAGAATGTATGTCATGTCAAATCATTAGAAGAATGTATGTCATGTCAAATCATTAGAAGAATGTATGTCATGTCAAATCATTAGAAGAATGTATGTCATGTCAAATCATTAGAAGAATGTATGTCATGTCAAATCATTAGAAGAATGTATGTCATGTCAAATCATTAGAAGAATGTATGTCACGTCAAATCATTAGAAGAATGTATGTCATGTCAAATCATTAGAAGAATGTATGTCATGTCAAATCATTATAGGAATGTATGTCATGTCAAATCATTATAGGAATGTATGTCATGTCAAATCATTAGAAGAATGTATGTCATGTCAAATCATTATAGGAATGTATGTCATGTCAAATCATTAGAAGAATGTATGTCATGTCAAATCATTATAGGAATGTATGTCATGTCAAATCATTAGAAGAATGTATGTCATGTCAAATCATTATAGGAATGTATGTCATGTCAAATCATTAGAAGAATGTATGTCATGTCAAATCATTAGAAGAATGTATGTCATGTCAAATCATTAGAAGAATGTATGTCATGTCAAATCATTAGAAGAATGTATGTCATGTCAAATCATTAGAAGAATGTATGTCATGTCAAATCATTATAGGAATGTATGTCACGTCAAATCATTAGAAGAATGTATGTCATGTCAAATCATTATAGGAATGTATGTCACGTCAAATCATTAGAAGAATGTATGTCACGTCAAATCATTAGAAGAATGTATGTCATGTCAAATCATTAGAAGAATGTATGTCATGTCAAATCATTAGAAGAATGTATGTCATGTCAAATCATTATAGGAATGTATGTCACGTCAAATCATTATAAGAATGTATGTCACGTCAAATCATTATAAGAATGTATGTCATGTCAAATCATTAGAAGAATGTATGTCACGTCAAATCATTATAGGAATGTATGTCATGTCAAATCATTAGAAGAATGTATGTCATGTCAAATCATTATAAGAATGTATGTCACGTCAAATCATTATAAGAATGTATGTCATGTCAAATCATTAGAAGAATGTATGTCACGTCAAATCATTATAGGAATGTATGTCATGTCAAATCATTAGAAGAATGTATGTCACGTCAAATCATTATAAGAATGTATGTCATGTCAAATCATTAGAAGAATGTATGTCATGTCAAATCATTAGAAGAATGTATGTCATGTCAAATCATTATAGGAATGTATGTCACGTCAAATCATTAGAAGAATGTATGTCACGTCAAATCATTAGAAGAATGTATGTCATGTCAAATCATTATAGGAATGTATGTCACGTCAAATCATTATAGGAATGTATGTCACGTCAAATCATTATAGGAATGTATGTCATGTCAAATCATTATAGGAATGTATGTCACGTCAAATCATTATAGGAATGTATGTCATGTCAAATCATTAGAAGAATGTATGTCATGTCAAATCATTAGAAGAATGTATGTCATGTCAAATCATTAGAAGAATGTATGTCATGTCAAATCATTAGAAGAATGTATGTCACGTCAAATCATTATAAGAATGTATGTCATGTCAAATCATTAGAAGAATGTATGTCACGTCAAATCATTATAGGAATGTATGTCATGTCAAATCATTAGAAGAATGTATGTCACGTCAAATCATTATAGGAATGTATGTCACGTCAAATCATTAGAAGAATGTATGTCATGTCAAATCATTAGAAGAATGTATGTCACGTCAAATCATTATAGGAATGTATGTCACGTCAAATCATTAGAAGAATGTATGTCATGTCAAATCATTAGAAGAATGTATGTCATGTCAAATCATTAGAAGAATGTATGTCACGTCAAATCATTAGAAGAATGTATGTCATGTCAAATCATTAGAAGAATGTATGTCATGTCAAATCATTAGAAGAATGTATGTCACGTCAAATCATTAGAAGAATGTATGTCACGTCAAATCATTAGAAGAATGTATGTCATGTCAAATCATTAGAAGAATGTATGTCACGTCAAATCATTAGAAGAATGTATGTCATGTCAAATCATTAGAAGAATGTATGTCACGTCAAATCATTAGAAGAATGTATGTCATGTCAAATCATTAGAAGAATGTATGTCACGTCAAATCATTAGAAGAATGTATGTCATGTCAAATCATTAGAAGAATGTATGTCATGTCAAATCATTAGAAGAATGTATGTCACGTCAAATCATTAGAAGAATGTATGTCATGTCAAATCATTAGAAGAATGTATGTCACGTCAAATCATTAGAAGAATGTATGTCACGTCAAATCATTAGAAGAATGTATGTCACGTCAAATCATTAGAAGAATGTATGTCATGTCAAATCATTAGAAGAATGTATGTCATGTCAAATCATTAGAAGAATGTATGTCATGTCAAATCATTAGAAGAATGTATGTCATGTCAAATCATTAGAAGAATGTATGTCATGTCAAATCATTAGAAGAATGTATGTCATGTCAAATCATTAGAAGAATGTATGTCACGTCAAATCATTAGAAGAATGTATGTCATGTCAAATCATTAGAAGAATGTATGTCATGTCAAATCATTAGAAGAATGTATGTCACGTCAAATCATTAGAAGAATGTATGTCATGTCAAATCATTATAGGAATGCATATCGTGTCAAATCATTAGAAGAATGTATGTCATGTCAAATCATTAGAAGAATGTATGTCACGTCAAATCATTAGAAGAATGTATGTCATGTCAAATCATTAGAAGAATGTATGTCATGTCAAATCATTAGAAGAATGTATGTCATGTCAAATCATTAGAAGAATGTATGTCATGTCAAATCATTAGAAGAATGTATGTCACGTCAAATCATTAGAAGAATGTATGTCACGTCAAATCATTAGAAGAATGTATGTCATGTCAAATCATTATAGGAATGTATGTCACGTCAAATCATTATAGGAATGTATGTCATGTCAAATCATTAGAAGAATGTATGTCATGTCAAATCATTATAGGAATGCATATCGTGTCAAATCATTAGAAGAATGTATGTCATGTCAAATCATTAGAAGAATGTATGTCATGTCAAATCATTATAGGAATGTATGTCATGTCAAATCATTATAGGAATGTATGTCATGTCAAATCATTAGAAGAATGTATGTCATGTCAAATCATTATAGGAATGTATATCATGTCAAATCATTAGAAGAATGTATGTCATGTCAAATCATTATAGGAATGTATATCATGTCAAATCATTAGAAGAATGTATGTCATGTCAAATCATTAGAAGAATGTATGTCATGTCAAATCATTAGAAGAATGTATGTCATGTCAAATCATTATAGGAATGTATATCATGTCAAATCATTAGAAGAATGTATGTCATGTCAAATCATTAGAAGAATGTATGTCATGTCAAATCATTAGAAGAATGTATGTCATGTCAAATCATTATAGAATGTATATCATGTCAAATCATTAGAAGAATGTATGTCATGTCAAATCATTAGAAGAATGTATGTCATGTCAAATCATTAGAAGAATGTATATCATGTCAAATCATTATAGGAATGTATATCATGTCAAATCATTAGAAGAATGTATGTCATGTCAAATCATTATAGGAATGTATATCATGTCAAATCATTAGAAGAATGTATGTCATGTCAAATCATTATAGGAATGTATATCATGTCAAATCATTAGAAGAATGTATGTCATGTCAAATCATTAGAAGAATGTATGTCATGTCAAATCATTAGAAGAATGTATGTCATGTCAAATCATTAGAAGAATGTATGTCATGTCAAATCATTAGAAGAATGTATGTCATGTCAAATCATTATAGGAATGTATATCATGTCAAATCATTAGAAGAATGTATGTCATGTCAAATCATTAGAAGAATGTATGTCATGTCAAATCATTAGAAGAATGTATGTCATGTCAAATCATTATAGGAATGTATATCATGTCAAATCATTAGAAGAATGTATGTCATGTCAAATCATTAGAAGAATGTATGTCATGTCAAATCATTAGAAGAATGTATGTCATGTCAAATCATTATAGGAATGTATATCATGTCAAATCATTAGAAGAATGTATGTCATGTCAAATCATTAGAAGAATGTATGTCACGTCAAATCATTAGAAGAATGTATGTCACGTCAAATCATTAGAAGAATGTATGTCACGTCAAATCATTAGAAGAATGTATGTCATGTCAAATCATTATAGGAATGTATGTCACGTCAAATCATTATAGGAATGCATATCGTGTCAAATCATTAGAAGAATGTATGTCATGTCAAATCATTAGAAGAATGTATGTCATGTCAAATCATTATAGGAATGTATGTCACGTCAAATCATTATAGGAATGTATGTCACGTCAAATCATTAGAAGAATGTATGTCATGTCAAATCATTAGAAGAATGTATGTCACGTCAAATCATTATAGGAATGCATATCGTGTCAAATCATTATAGGAATGTATATCATGTCAAATCATTAGAAGAATGTATGTCATGTCAAATCATTAGAAGAATGTATGTCATGTCAAATCATTAGAAGAATGTATGTCATGTCAAATCATTAGAAGAATGTATGTCACGTCAAATCATTAGAAGAATGTATGTCACGTCAAATCATTATAGGAATGTATGTCATGTCAAATCATTAGAAGAATGTATGTCATGTCAAATCATTAGAAGAATGTATGTCACGTCAAATCATTAGAAGAATGTATGTCACGTCAAATCATTATAGGAATGCATATCGTGTCAAATCATTAGAAGAATGTATGTCATGTCAAATCATTAGAAGAATGTATGTCACGTCAAATCATTATAGGAATGCATATCGTGTCAAATCATTAGAAGAATGTATGTCACGTCAAATCATTATAGGAATGTATGTCATGTCAAATCATTAGAAGAATGTATGTCATGTCAAATCATTATAGGAATGCATATCGTGTCAAATCATTAGAAGAATGTATGTCATGTCAAATCATTATAGGAATGTATGTCATGTCAAATCATTAGAAGAATGTATGTCATGTCAAATCATTATAGGAATGCATATCGTGTCAAATCATTAGAAGAATGTATGTCATGTCAAATCATTATAGGAATGTATGTCATGTCAAATCATTAGAAGAATGTATGTCATGTCAAATCATTATAGGAATGCATATCGTGTCAAATCATTAGAAGAATGTATGTCACGTCAAATCATTAGAAGAATGTATGTCATGTCAAATCATTAGAAGAATGTATGTCATGTCAAATCATTAGAAGAATGTATGTCATGTCAAATCATTAGAAGAATGTATGTCACGTCAAATCATTATAGGAATGTATATCGTGTCAAATCATTAGAAGAATGTATGTCACGTCAAATCATTATAGGAATGCATATCGTGTCAAATCATTAGAAGAATGTATGTCACGTCAAATCATTAGAAGAATGTATGTCATGTCAAATCATTAGAAGAATGTATGTCATGTCAAATCATTAGAAGAATGTATGTCACGTCAAATCATTAGAAGAATGTATGTCATGTCAAATCATTATAGGAATGCATATCGTGTCAAATCATTAGAAGAATGTATGTCACGTCAAATCATTAGAAGAATGTATGTCATGTCAAATCATTAGAAGAATGTATGTCATGTCAAATCATTAGAAGAATGTATGTCATGTCAAATCATTAGAAGAATGTATGTCATGTCAAATCATTAGAAGAATGTATGTCATGTCAAATCATTAGAAGAATGTATGTCATGTCAAATCATTAGAAGAATGTATGTCATGTCAAATCATTAGAAGAATGTATGTCACGTCAAATCATTAGAAGAATGTATGTCATGTCAAATCATTAGAAGAATGTATGTCATGTCAAATCATTAGAAGAATGTATGTCACGTCAAATCATTAGAAGAATGTATGTCATGTCAAATCATTATAGGAATGCATATCGTGTCAAATCATTAGAAGAATGTATGTCATGTCAAATCATTAGAAGAATGTATGTCACGTCAAATCATTAGAAGAATGTATGTCATGTCAAATCATTAGAAGAATGTATGTCATGTCAAATCATTAGAAGAATGTATGTCATGTCAAATCATTAGAAGAATGTATGTCATGTCAAATCATTAGAAGAATGTATGTCACGTCAAATCATTAGAAGAATGTATGTCACGTCAAATCATTAGAAGAATGTATGTCATGTCAAATCATTAGAAGAATGTATGTCATGTCAAATCATTAGAAGAATGTATGTCACGTCAAATCATTATAGGAATGCATATCGTGTCAAATCATTAGAAGAATGTATGTCACGTCAAATCATTAGAAGAATGTATGTCATGTCAAATCATTAGAAGAATGTATGTCACGTCAAATCATTAGAAGAATGTATGTCATGTCAAATCATTAGAAGAATGTATGTCACGTCAAATCATTAGAAGAATGTATGTCACGTCAAATCATTATAGGAATGCATATCGTGTCAAATCATTAGAAGAATGTATGTCATGTCAAATCATTAGAAGAATGTATGTCATGTCAAATCATTAGAAGAATGTATGTCATGTCAAATCATTAGAAGAATGTATGTCATGTCAAATCATTATAGGAATGTATATCATGTCAAATCATTAGAAGAATGTATGTCATGTCAAATCATTAGAAGAATGTATGTCATGTCAAATCATTAGAAGAATGTATGTCATGTCAAATCATTAGAAGAATGTATGTCATGTCAAATCATTAGAAGAATGTATGTCATGTCAAATCATTATAGGAATGTATATCATGTCAAATCATTAGAAGAATGTATGTCATGTCAAATCATTAGAAGAATGTATATCATGTCAAATCATTATAGGAATGTATATCATGTCAAATCATTAGAAGAATGTATGTCATGTCAAATCATTATAGGAATGTATATCATGTCAAATCATTAGAAGAATGTATGTCATGTCAAATCATTAGAAGAATGTATGTCATGTCAAATCATTAGAAGAATGTATGTCATGTCAAATCATTAGAAGAATGTATGTCATGTCAAATCATTAGAAGAATGTATGTCATGTCAAATCATTATAGGAATGTATATCATGTCAAATCATTAGAAGAATGTATGTCATGTCAAATCATTAGAAGAATGTATGTCATGTCAAATCATTAGAAGAATGTATGTCATGTCAAATCATTATAGGAATGTATATCATGTCAAATCATTAGAAGAATGTATGTCATGTCAAATCATTATAGGAATGTATATCATGTCAAATCATTAGAAGAATGTATGTCATGTCAAATCATTAGAAGAATGTATGTCATGTCAAATCATTAGAAGAATGTATGTCATGTCAAATCATTATAGGAATGTATATCATGTCAAATCATTAGAAGAATGTATGTCATGTCAAATCATTAGAAGAATGTATGTCATGTCAAATCATTAGAAGAATGTATGTCATGTCAAATCATTATAGGAATGTATATCATGTCAAATCATTAGAAGAATGTATGTCATGTCAAATCATTAGAAGAATGTATGTCATGTCAAATCATTAGAAGAATGTATATCATGTCAAATCATTATAGGAATGTATATCATGTCAAATCATTAGAAGAATGTATGTCATGTCAAATCATTATAGGAATGTATATCATGTCAAATCATTAGAAGAATGTATGTCATGTCAAATCATTAGAAGAATGTATGTCACGTCAAATCATTAGAAGAATGTATGTCACGTCAAATCATTAGAAGAATGTATGTCACGTCAAATCATTAGAAGAATGTATGTCATGTCAAATCATTAGAAGAATGTATGTCACGTCAAATCATTATAGGAATGCATATCGTGTCAAATCATTAGAAGAATGTATGTCATGTCAAATCATTAGAAGAATGTATGTCATGTCAAATCATTAGAAGAATGTATGTCACGTCAAATCATTAGAAGAATGTATGTCACGTCAAATCATTATAGGAATGTATGTCATGTCAAATCATTAGAAGAATGTATGTCATGTCAAATCATTAGAAGAATGTATGTCACGTCAAATCATTAGAAGAATGTATGTCATGTCAAATCATTAGAAGAATGTATGTCACGTCAAATCATTATAGGAATGTATGTCACGTCAAATCATTATAGGAATGCATATCGTGTCAAATCATTAGAAGAATGTATGTCATGTCAAATCATTAGAAGAATGTATGTCACGTCAAATCATTATAGGAATGCATATCGTGTCAAATCATTAGAAGAATGTATGTCACGTCAAATCATTAGAAGAATGTATGTCATGTCAAATCATTAGAAGAATGTATGTCATGTCAAATCATTAGAAGAATGTATGTCATGTCAAATCATTAGAAGAATGTATGTCACGTCAAATCATTATAGGAATGCATATCGTGTCAAATCATTAGAAGAATGTATGTCATGTCAAATCATTATAGGAATGTATGTCATGTCAAATCATTAGAAGAATGTATGTCATGTCAAATCATTATAGGAATGCATATCGTGTCAAATCATTAGAAGAATGTATGTCATGTCAAATCATTAGAAGAATGTATGTCATGTCAAATCATTAGAAGAATGTATGTCATGTCAAATCATTAGAAGAATGTATGTCACGTCAAATCATTAGAAGAATGTATGTCATGTCAAATCATTATAGGAATGCATATCGTGTCAAATCATTAGAAGAATGTATGTCACGTCAAATCATTAGAAGAATGTATGTCATGTCAAATCATTAGAAGAATGTATGTCATGTCAAATCATTAGAAGAATGTATGTCATGTCAAATCATTAGAAGAATGTATGTCACGTCAAATCATTAGAAGAATGTATGTCATGTCAAATCATTAGAAGAATGTATGTCATGTCAAATCATTATAGGAATGTATGTCACGTCAAATCATTATAGGAATGTATGTCACGTCAAATCATTAGAAGAATGTATGTCACGTCAAATCATTATAGGAATGTATGTCATGTCAAATCATTATAGGAATGTATGTCACGTCAAATCATTAGAAGAATGTATGTCATGTCAAATCATTAGAAGAATGTATGTCATGTCAAATCATTAGAAGAATGTATGTCATGTCAAATCATTAGAAGAATGTATGTCATGTCAAATCATTAGAAGAATGTATGTCACGTCAAATCATTATAGGAATGTATGTCACGTCAAATCATTATAGGAATGTATGTCACGTCAAATCATTATAGGAATGTATGTCACGTCAAATCATTAGAAGAATGTATGTCATGTCAAATCATTAGAAGAATGTATGTCATGTCAAATCATTATAGGAATGTATGTCACGTCAAATCATTATAGGAATGTATGTCACGTCAAATCATTAGAAGAATGTATGTCATGTCAAATCATTAGAAGAATGTATGTCATGTCAAATCATTATAGGAATGTATGTCACGTCAAATCATTATAGAATGTATGTCACGTCAAATCATTAGAAGAATGTATGTCACGTCAAATCATTATAGGAATGTATGTCATGTCAAATCATTATAGGAATGTATGTCACGTCAAATCATTAGAAGAATGTATGTCATGTCAAATCATTAGAAGAATGTATGTCATGTCAAATCATTAGAAGAATGTATGTCATGTCAAATCATTAGAAGAATGTATGTCATGTCAAATCATTAGAAGAATGTATGTCATGTCAAATCATTAGAAGAATGTATGTCATGTCAAATCATTAGAAGAATGTATGTCACGTCAAATCATTATAGGAATGTATGTCATGTCAAATCATTATAGGAATGTATGTCACGTCAAATCATTAGAAGAATGTATGTCACGTCAAATCATTAGAAGAATGTATGTCATGTCAAATCATTAGAAGAATGTATGTCATGTCAAATCATTAGAAGAATGTATGTCATGTCAAATCATTAGAAGAATGTATGTCATGTCAAATCATTAGAAGAATGTATGTCATGTCAAATCATTAGAAGAATGTATGTCATGTCAAATCATTAGAAGAATGTATGTCATGTCAAATCATTAGAAGAATGTATGTCATGTCAAATCATTAGAAGAATGTATGTCATGTCAAATCATTAGAAGAATGTATGTCATGTCAAATCATTAGAAGAATGTATGTCACGTCAAATCATTAGAAGAATGTATGTCATGTCAAATCATTAGAAGAATGTATGTCACGTCAAATCATTAGAAGAATGTATGTCACGTCAAATCATTAGAAGAATGTATGTCATGTCAAATCATTAGAAGAATGTATGTCACGTCAAATCATTAGAAGAATGTATGTCACGTCAAATCATTAGAAGAATGTATGTCATGTCAAATCATTATAGGAATGTATGTCACGTCAAATCATTATAGGAATGTATGTCATGTCAAATCATTAGAAGAATGTATGTCATGTCAAATCATTATAGGAATGTATGTCATGTCAAATCATTAGAAGAATGTATGTCATGTCAAATCATTAGAAGAATGTATGTCATGTCAAATCATTAGAAGAATGTATGTCATGTCAAATCATTAGAAGAATGTATGTCATGTCAAATCATTAGAAGAATGTATGTCATGTCAAATCATTAGAAGAATGTATGTCATGTCAAATCATTAGAAGAATGTATGTCATGTCAAATCATTAGAAGAATGTATGTCACGTCAAATCATTATAGGAATGTATGTCATGTCAAATCATTATAGGAATGTATGTCATGTCAAATCATTAGAAGAATGTATGTCATGTCAAATCATTATAGGAATGTATGTCATGTCAAATCATTAGAAGAATGTATGTCACGTCAAATCATTAGAAGAATGTATGTCATGTCAAATCATTAGAAGAATGTATGTCACGTCAAATCATTAGAAGAATGTATGTCATGTCAAATCATTAGAAGAATGTATGTCATGTCAAATCATTAGAAGAATGTATGTCATGTCAAATCATTAGAAGAATGTATGTCATGTCAAATCATTAGAAGAATGTATGTCATGTCAAATCATTAGAAGAATGTATGTCATGTCAAATCATTAGAAGAATGTATGTCATGTCAAATCATTATAGGAATGTATGTCACGTCAAATCATTATAGGAATGTATGTCATGTCAAATCATTATAGGAATGTATGTCATTTCAAATCATAATAGGAATGTATGTCATTTCAAATCATAATAGGAATGTAT
Organism: Megaustenia siamemsis; assembly: GCA_032433765.1. Classification (NCBI taxonomy): domain Eukaryota; kingdom Metazoa; phylum Mollusca; class Gastropoda; order Stylommatophora; family Ariophantidae; genus Megaustenia; species Megaustenia siamemsis. The sequence goes on along the minus strand of JAVIAB010000104.1, from coordinate 30,347,111 downwards.
GTCATGTCAAATCATTATAGGAATGTATGTCATTTCAAATCATTATAGGAATGTATGTCATTTCAAATCATAATAGGAATGTATGTCATGTCAAATCATTATAGGAATGTATGTCATTTCAAATCATTATAGGAATGTATGCCATGTCAAATCATTATAGGAATGTATGTCATGTCAAATCATGATAGGAATGTATGTCATGTCAAATCATTATAGGAATGTATGTCATGTCAAATCATAATAGGAATGTATGTCATGTCAAATCATTATAGGAATGTATGTCATTTCAAATCATTATAGGAATGTATGTCATGTCAAATCATTATAGGAATGTATGTCATGTCAAATCATGATAGGAATGTATGTCATGTCAAATCATTATAGGAATGTATGTCATGTCAAATCATAATAGGAATGTATGTCATGTCAAATCATTATAGGAATGTATGTCATGTCAAATCATGCTTTCAAACGGTACCTAGAATAAGGATTGCTGGAGAGACCTTGTCGGTAACCTATGCTTTCTAAAGGGACTTGAATGACTTTGACTGATTGCTTGTTGTTAATTACCTGATGTCTTCTTCTTGATTCATGAGGTAGTTGTTCATGATGTTTGTGATAACCAGTGGGCTGTACTCTTTACCAGAAAACCTGTTGAACAAACACAACAGATCACATAATCGTTCGTTCGTTCGCTTTCGTCAGCTTTGACCTCTGACGAAGTCCCACCCACTCAATTTTGTGGGACTGAATTTTGCGTGTAAAGTCTGTTTTATCCCATTGCAGGATGCCCCTCGCCATGCAGGCAGATTTACTCCGACTTCAGAGGTACTAATTTTTAGGGAATTAGTAAAACCCAGGTGTCCTCGCCAGGGTACGAACCCCGGCTGTTGCCGTGGTAAGCCAACCGCCTATCGATTGCGCTAACCGGACACCCAGATCACATAATGAAGCAGAACTTTATTACTGCCTTGTTCTTTTAACTGTCAGGATGAGTATTTCTTGTTGCCTTGGTATTTTGCCCACTTCAATGAGTTTTTAAATTTAATAAAACAAGTAGAGGAATTCAAGTATTTAGGCACAATGTTCACAGAAGATGGAAAACTAGACAGAGAAATTGACATGAGAATACAAAAAGCAAATGCTGTCACATACCAGCTTTCACTATTGCTAAGACATCCAAACATTTCTATGCCAGCTAAACAACAAATGATAAATAGCATCTTCATACCAACTTTGTGCTATGAAAGTATAACATGGACCCTTTCTAAATCACATTTAAGAAAGATCAATACATGTGAGATGCGATGCTTGAGAAAAGTAACAAACTACACAAGAAGAGATAGAATACCAAATGAAACCATAAGAAAAATGGTAGGAACAAAACCCTACCAAGAATATATAGAACAACAACAACTTAAATGGTTCGGTCACCTGGTCAGAATGAATCCTTACCAATCACCATCACACGCGTTCTTCTCAAGAATGCATGGAAAAAGACCAAGAGGAAGACCCAGAAGAAGATGGATAGATGCAGTGACAGAGACATGTAACAACAAAGGAAAATCACTAATTCAGACAGTTCGAGCAGCTCAAGAACGACAAATGATATAAACCACGACACCTTTTAGGTATCAGTGAAAGAGAAAAGAAGAAGATGGATAGATGCAGTGATAGAGACATGTAACAACAAAGGAAAATCACTAATTCAGACAGTTCGAGCAGCTCAAGAACGACAAATGATATAAACCACGACACCTTTTAGGTATCAGTGAGAAAGAGAAAAGAAGAAGATGGATAGATGCAGTGATAGAGACATGTAACAACAAAGGAAAATCACTAATTCAGACAGTTCGAGCAGCTCAAGAACGACAAATGATATAACGACACCTTTTAGGTATCAGTGAAAGAGAAAAGAAGAAGATGGATAGATGCAGTGATAGAGACATGTAACAACAAAGGAAAATCACTAATTCAGACAGTTCGAGCAGCTCAAGAACGACAAATGATATAACGACACCTTTTAGGTATCAGTGAAAGAGAAAAGAAGAAGATGGATAGATGCAGTGACAGAGACATGCAACAACAAAGGAAAATCACTAATTCAGACAGTTCAAGCAGCTCAAGAACGACAAATGATATAAACTACGACACCTTTTAGGTATCAGTGAAAGAGAAAAGAAGAAGATGGATAGATGCAGTGACAGAGACATGTAACAACAAAGGAAAAATCACTAATTCAGACAGTTCGAGCAGCTCAAGAACGACAAATGATATAAACCACGACACCTTTTAGGTATCAGCGAGAAAGAGAAAAGAAGAAGATGGATAGATGCAGTGACAGAGCCATGTAACAACAAAGGAAAATCACTAATTCAGACAGTTCGAGCAGCTCAAGAACGACAAATGATATAAACCACGACACCTTTCGGTATCAGTGAAAAGAGAAAAGAAGATGGATAGATGCAGTGACAGAGACATGTAACAACAAAGGAAAATCACTAATTCAGACAGTTCGAGCAGCTCAAGAACGACAAATGATATAAACCACGACACCTTTCGGTATCAGTGAAAAGAGAAAAGAAGATGGATAGATGCAGTGACAGAGACATGTAACAACAAAGGAAAATCACTAATTCAGACAGTTCGAGCAGCTCAAGAACGACAAATGATATAACCACGACACATTTTAGGTATCAGTGAGAAAGAGAAAAGAATAAGAAGAATGAGTTTTTGGTATCTTAGTTTCCATCATTATTCACTCTGATCCCCTTCTCTGGATTCAAGGAACTATACCCTCCATTATTACTCTTTAATGGCTAATGAAGCATTTTATATAATCAAAATAATTCACCCATTAAAGGCTGGGTGAACCAGAAGCCATCGGTTTGGATTGAACCCTACCTCTTATACTTTGTAGTCCAGTTCACTAACCACTGAGCTATCATGACTCCTCTTTTATTGGAAAGGTGGGAGAAATAGATGTAAACCTGACTTGACTGTCACATGTCCATAAAATAGGTTGATAAACAAGCTCGAGGGCAGGTTAAGTTTATGAGAGAGATGTCACTCTTAGGGTTCATGTTACCGTCATTTTTAAAACTCATCATCATCATCAAGTACCATGCCTGCTGGCGTAAGTGATCATGTCTCTCCACAACTTTCGATCTCTACAGTTATTTATCATTTCTGTTCTTGGCCTTCTGCCAAGCCATTCTCTTAAGCTGTCTGGTATTTTTTCTCTTTACTTCCATCTATCTCTTCGTCCCTCAATTTTTCCAGTTGTTACAATATATTTCAATTGTTCTCTTCTCATTACATGGCCAAAAAATGATGATTGTTTCTTTCTAATATTGGAAATTAGCTCTCTTTTTGCTTTGACCTCTTTCAGAACATTTTCATTACTCTTCTTAGCCTTCCATGGTATTCTCGACCTGTCTGTCAGGTCATTTTACCTGCTACCATATGCAGTAAACAGTACAACCTGTGGTTGCCCTGCTGCCTTGCAGGTAAGCTCAGGAGAGTAAAAGGCTAAGGGAGGGTTCCCCTAAGTAAAACAACCCACTGCCTTGTGGGTGAGACTCTTTAGTCAAAGGCTAGCGGAGCCAACCGTAAAACAAACCGACGGAAGGCAACAGAAAACCACCATTGTAACTTCTTTGTACAATCATGAATCGCCACAACAATTAAAACTCATAGGTTAGCTAAAATATGAAGATGGAGTTTTCTTTGCAAAATTTGACACAAAAGTCATCCAAAGTTGAACTTTGTATTCCACGATTGGCTGATTGAGCATGGGTCAGCCACTAAGTGAATAAATTATGCAACTGAGACAGGGGTATTAAACCTCATGCATAAGCAGAATTAGACAGGAACACCGAGGGCTGGAACATCAAAAGATAAAAATACTGAAAGTTAAGAGAAACATCTTCTTCTTCCCTTCCTCATTTGCCTTTCAGTGTCGAGGGTAGATATAATTTACTGTTTTTTGTTCTCTTCGCCTCTGCTGTTGTTGTTTCCTAGTGTTTCCAGCATTCTTTGTGGTCGGCCTTTGGGTCTGGTGTTCTTATTGAAAACTTATTGAACGCTTGTTGTGTTGTGATCTTTCTGCCATGTCATGGGGCTAAACCATTTTATCTGTTGTTTCATAATATATTATATGGTGGGGGTTATTCCTAGCTTTTTTTCTCAGTTCTTCATTTTTGTATCTTATCTCTCAGGCTGTTTCCTGTCATTCATCTAACACATTTAATCTCAGTAGAGGTTATGACAGGAAACAGCCTGAGAGATAAGATAAGATAAAAAAGGCAGCTCCTAAAAAACATCAGAAAGAATAAATCAACATTTTTCGGGCACATCATGAGAAGAGGAAAGTTGGAATACTTGGTTACAACTGGCAAAATACAAGGAAAGAGAGATCATGGATGACAGAGAGAGAAAATACTGGATAGCTTGGTGTCATGGCATGGCAAACAGTCAACAACAGAACTGATACGATGCACTGTAGATAGGAGATTGTGGAAGGAAATGATAACCTACGCCAACTGGTATAGCATATGATGATGATGATAGAATATATGAGAATATACAAGAAATATACAAAAAACATCAAGATACAGAAACACAGAGAGTTAGAAACATCAAGAGAAAGAGATAAAGTAAGAAAGAGAGAGAGAGAGAGAGAGAGAGAGAGAGAGAGAGAGAGAGAGAACACCAGCAAGATATATAATTAGAAAGACCCACAGATAGATTAGATCAGGCAGGAAGACATAGTTTAGTCAAGAAGTGTTCCAAGTTTGAGTTAGAAGTTTTGTGCACCGGAGAACAATAGTAAGTGGATTAAGAGTAGCATTGAATAAGTCAAGACATAGATATAGAATCATCATCATTGAGTTCCGCCTATGCATTAAAGGTTGGCTACCATGGAGCACCATTCCACTCTGTCTTTTGCATTGATGGTGCAGGTTGTCATAAGCTGACTTGTCCATCTTTTGATGCTACTCGTACATGTTAGTATTGGTCTGCCTCTGCTACCTTGTATTTTCCCTTCCAAGATTACTTTTAGCAGGCTGCTGTGTCTTTTAACATGTCTAAAAATTATCATTTTGTCTAGTTTCAATTATGTTTAGTAGTTCTCTATTCATTTTTAGTTGTTTTAAGACTTGATCATTGCTTTTGTTTTAGAGGCAAACATCTATTTCTACAAAGCCTACCGGGAATGTCCATGCTGAATGTACAAAGTTTGTGACGGTAGATGGGGTGGAAGAATCAGAAATGAACAACGGCTGAGAAACTGAAAACAGCAAAGTGTGTGGTACAGGCACATTCAGGGCATGAAAGATGGATATGGCTGACCACCGTGAAAGAGACTGGAGACTCATCACATGAAAGATGGATATGGCTGACCACCGTGAAAGGGATTGGAGACTCATCACATACAATTCCAAAGAAAGCCATGGAGATATAGAATAGTAAGTGTAAAACAAGATGAGTTGTAATGTTTTAATAGAATGAAAAATAGAATTAGAAATGCCACAGACAATATGTATTAAGAAATGCCTTAAATAAATAAAGGTAATAACCGCTTGAGCATATCCTGATCAAGAACATTAATTTTATCATTAGAACATGTACTTTTCGATGTACTCCATTAGTACCGTCACTTGTACAAGCCACATATCTAACAATCTTGTGTAAGCAAAATTTCATAATCAGTGATTATTGACTACATGTATACATACACGTAACTTGGGGGCCTCTGTAGCCGAGTTGGAAAAAACACCCGATAGGACTACCAACGCTCGGACAACCCGTGTTCGATTTCTGCTGGGAGTAGTGTGAATTGTACTTGTGGTTGGAAAAAAAAAATACCCCCACGGTCGACCCAGCTGTTGGCAGAAATGGGTACCAGGGTATAACCCTGGGACGGTGAGGAATGTTGCTTCGCATCTGAGTTTCAATGCTTGAGGCGACACTATACAGAAATCTCAGAACAATTCTGGATAGGCGGCCGAGCACATATGGGTGTAAACTCATGTGCTAAAGCGCAGGTTCAAGTCTCGTATGTTACCTTTATACACGTAAGTTACATTAACTACATCCAGCCCCTAATATACTCCCTAAATGTCAATGGCCGTACAAGTGAACTATTTCATTTGTACTCAATGAAAACCAGAGTGTCCAACAGTTTTACAAAAACATACCATTAATATTCAGCACAAGAAATTGTATTCATTTACTATATAAATATTGATGTAAAAGATATCTCACGGATACTCTAAATTGACATGACAAGCATTCTTCAGTGCGTGCACTCCTTTATCTGTTCGGCTTGACAATGTAATCTTTATCTCATTCAATGGCCGCAGACGTTTCAAGGCTTCCTGCCAGACATGGAATTAGATAAATGTCAACAAATATTTATACAAGGGTCATTTTTAATGTAATAATAATTGTGTGTCATGGCTGATATCATTGTGTGTCTAGCATGCGGTGTGACACCTTATGCCCTTAAATATGAACACATGGTGCCATGGCTACCAGAGGTGTTGCTTTGTCTATTCACTTGTTGGTTGTCAGTCCAGCCAGTATGTTGTGGCTCCCTCCTAGCATCATTCGCTGCCTATCCCATGTTACAAAGGTTTGTTTGATGTCTCACTGACAACAGAAGAGATTTCCCCCATCTTAAAAAAAAAAGAGAGAGAAAAAAAAATGCATTTCTTGAAAATTTATAAAATTTAAAAAAATAAAAAAAACAGCTACGTTTTTACAACACCTTTGTAATTTTTACGAAGCAGACCAGACCTTGATATTTGAAAAAAAATCCAACATCAAAGGAATCAAATCCCATATGCAAGGGTCACAGGAAGTAATAATTATGAAGGTATAGGGAAAGGGGGGATAATGTTTGTCCGTGGCAAACTGTCAAATGTCAAGAATGCTTATTTTGCCTTTGTCAATATTACGAAAGTTTCATAATCTAGAGTTAAGAACTAAAATATTAGTTCTCCAAATTACACAGGATTTTCTTTGTGTAGTAAATTTTAAACTTTTAAAAAGTTTCATAATAATGTAATTCACAGTAAAAGTAGCGTAATCTCGAATTGATTTTACTTTCATGATGTCTCTATAGACACTTGTGGGTGAACCAACCTGTAGAACTCCAGCGACAGTCCTAATTGGTTTCCCTTTGATGATAACATCTGGTTGTTTCTGGACACCACTGGGAAAAGGCAAAACATGCAATGGAAAAAAATGAATGAAACAGGAGAGAATACAACTTTTGTAATTACAACTGTGAAGTCAGAGCAAAAAGCACGGTTGTTATAGGTAGTGTCATTGTTGTGAAGTTAGAAATAGTTAAAGTTGAGTAAGAATCAAGTGGTGGGTGCAGTTAGGGGTGGACTATGGGAGTATGAAGCAGTTAGTGGAGTAAGAGTCATAGAGTTTTTAGATTTAGATAATTTATTTTTAGATAAATTATAGATATTTTTAGATAATTTATAGACACTTTTTGGGAGCATGTTAAAAGACACAACAGCCTAATAAAAGTAATCTTGGAAGGGAAAATACAAGGTGGCAGAGGCAGACCAAGACTAACATAGATGAGTAACATCAAAAGATGGACAAGTCAACCTAGACAATCTGCACCATCAAAGTAAGAGACAGAATGGAATGGCGCTCCATGGTAGCCACCCTGCGATGCGGCGACGGCACGTGATGATGATGATGATGATAGACATAGATAATTTATAGACTGAAGAGGCTTCAGACCAGGCTTATCAAATGTGCTTTGCAGAAGCAAATTTTATTTTCAGAACTCCAAATGTAACAATTATGAGAATTAATTAGTTGGCAATAAACCAAATAAAATTAGAAGAAATACCTCTACTAGACGTACAATCTTATATATATCTGGGTAGTAATATAGATAAAGAGGGAGGAACAGAAAATGATACCAAAATAAGGATATCAAAAGCAAGAGGAGTTTTTGTTGCACTGGGAAACATATGGAAGTCCAAAGAAATTAGGTTAAATACAAAAATAAAAACTTTCAGCTCCAATTTTAAGTCAGTCTTATTATATGGCTGTGAAGCATGGAGAACAACAAAAATAACAATCATGAAGATACTGATTTTCATTAATGGATGCTTACACAGAATAAAAGGATGAAAATGGCAGGACAAATTCACTAACATAGAATTATAGAAATGTACCAGTCAAATACCAGTGGATAGAGAGATACAGTGAAGACAATGGCGCTGGATAGGACACACACTGCGGAGGTCAACTGAGAGTATTACACAACAGGCCCTTTTTTGGAATCTCCAGGGAAAAAGACAAAGAGGAAGACCAAAGAATTCTTGAAGAAGACAGATAGAAGCAGAGATGAAGATGATGGGGAAGACATGGAATGATCTTAAAAGTATGGCAAGAAACAGAATGACTTGGAAAGTGTTTGTTGAAGATCTATGCTCCACAGGGAGCTAAAAAGGTAGAAGAAGAAGAAATATAACAATTAAGTGGTGGTTATTTTTACTACGGTCTTGTAAAAACGTGACTCACTGATGAGTCTTATAATTCAGGGTTAAATAGATCCTTTGGTCGCCTTCAAACGCGACAGGAGTCTGAGAGACATTCTTGTCATGAGCCACCTCCCCCCCTCAAACCACAAACACCTTGGTACTGTTCGCTGTGGACGTCGAGTTTGCAGAACTTGTGACTACGTGCTTTGCACCAATTTGGTCTTGTTTCCTAATAGGTGATTCAACATCAAGGAGGGGTTTACTTGACTGCCTGGTCAGTGATATATATATCTGGCCATCCCGCCTAATTTTAGTTCATTCAGAAGCTGACCATGCTCTGGACCACAGGGAAGTGACCTTTTTTTTTTATTTCCTTTCTTGACTTTCTTGAGTATCTAGCATATTATCGCCAAGTAGTTAGATTTGTGTACATATCCTTATATATACTTTTGAGTTATTGTTTGTTGTTTCAGCTGAAGGCTTACTTGGCCGAAACGTCGACTTTTTGTTTTGTTAATTACCACGTAAAGCTGTTACCATACCACTTTTTTCTTCTTTTTTTTAAATAAAAAATTGTCATTACCATCAGCTTTACAGCAGCTTCGCATCTCTATACATCTATGATCTAGTCTATCAGCTCCATCTATGATCTAGTCTATTAGCTCCATCTATGATCTAGTCTATCAGCTCCATCTATGATCTAGTCTATCAGCTCCATCTATGATCTAGTCTATCAGCTCCATCTATGATCTAGTCTATCAGCTCCATCTATGATCTAGTCTATTAGCTCCATCTATGATCTAGTCTATCAGCTCCATCTATGATCTAGTCTATTAGCTCCATCTATGATCTAGTCTATCAGCTCCATCTATGATCTAGTCTATTAGCTCCATCTATGATCTAGTCTATTAGCTCCATCTATGATCTAGTCTATTAGCTCCATCTATGATCTAGTCTATCAGCTCCATCTATGATCTAGTCTATCAGCTCCATCTATGATCTAGTCTATCAGCTCCATCTATGATCTAGTCTATTAGCTCCATCTATGATCTAGGATCTAGTCTATCAGCTCCATCTATGATCTAGTCTATCAGCTCCATCTATGATCTAGTCTATCAGCTCCATCTAGGATCTAGTCTATTAGCTCCATCTATGATCTAGTCTATCAGCTCCATCTAGGATCTAGTCTATTAGCTCCATCTATGATCTAGTCTATCAGCTCCATCTAGGATCTAGTCTATTAGCTCCATCTATGATCTAGTCTATCAGCTCCATCTAGGATCTAGTCTATCAGCTCCATCTAGGATCTAGTCTATTAGCTCCATCTATGATCTAGTCTATCAGCTCCATCTATGATCTAGTCTATTAGCTCCATCTATGATCTAGTCTATCAGCTCCATCTATGATCTAGTCTATCAGCTCCATCTGTGATCTAGTCTATCAGCTCCATCTATGATCTAGTCTATTAGCTCCATAATCCTTTACTCCCTTAAATATGTCACCTGTTTCAAGTTTTATCCGTTTATTTTGACTTTTGTAACAATGCCCCTAGGGTTATTGGTCAACAGTAGTAAAACTGTTATATAACATGAATTAATTAGAAGGGATATACTAATCACACTATAAACTCACTTGTATCGAGTGCCAAAGTATGAGAAAAAAATTAAGAATCGTCCCATTCCACATATGCATCAACACATCCAGGAGCAGCAACTCTTGTTACTTGCTGTATTTTTTAAAGTGCTGTCTCCAGGATGATGAAATTCTAAAGTAAAATTGATAAAATTGAAATAAAAAATCTAAAAGCAATATTAATCACCATCATCATCGAGTGCCATCTCCACAACGAAGGTTGGCTACTATGGATTGCCATTCTGCTCTGTCTCTTGCTTTGATGGTGCAGGTTAATATTTAAAGAAATCTAAAATTAATAATGGAGAAATTCAAAATGTAATTTATGATATTTAATATACTGCAAACTAATCACTCATGTGGCGGGTTACGGGGACCCTGACCACGGTTAGAGAAAAAAGAAAAGGGCCATTGTCACACATGTCGTAAGAAGGAACTAAGGCAGTCGCATACAAGGTACTCGCAGGTGCAACGGAGCTCATGCATTTGAGTTGAGGGTATCTTCAGTGCTTTCATTAGTGTGTGTGGTAGACATGCCTTAAATGTGTGTTTGATTGTTGTTACGGTCATCATCACTGCACACCGGATGGATGCTTCAATATCCTCCGAAGAAAATCAGTGGAAAAATCTGGCCCACGTGGACGAACTCCATAGCACGGCCTGGGATCCACCGTGTGGGTAGGTTTTTGCTGACAATTTTGCCTTGGCAGTGGCCATATTTATGGCCCACTCTTTTTTATTTTATCTGTCAAAGGAATCTTTAATGTGTGTGAGTGTACACAGGACTTCCTGTTTATTGTCATTATTCGAGAGGGCTAGACATTGGATCTCACTACCCAAGAGATCAGGGGAAGGCAATGTCATAAAGATTATGACATTTAATAACATCATTATACAGATTAATTTTTCCTAGTTTTGAAAAATCATTACCACTACTGGTGAGCAGTGAATCCTGGGTATTCCTGTTGTGATACTGAGATCATACCTCTAGACTACTCAGCTCTTGGTCTTTTTGGAAGTCCTAGGAACTTTCAACATTATCACTTGTTATAGGCATGTATACAAGTTGTCCTTTTAGTTGCCACATTCTGTTCATACCAAGGCTGGTCTATCAGCTCCATCAAGGATGGTCTATCAGCTCCATCAAGGCTGGTCTATCGGCTCCATCAAGGCTAGTCTATCAGCTCCATCAATGCTGGTCTATCAGCTCCATCAAGGCTAGTCTATCAGCTCCATCAAGGCTAGTCTATCAGCTCCATCAAGGCTAGTCTATCAGCTCCAACAAGGCTGGTCTATCAGCTCCATCAAGGCTAGTCTATCAGCACCATCAATGTTAGTCTATCAGCTCCATCAAGGCTAGTCTATCAGCTCCATCAAGGCTAGTCTATCAGCTCCAACAAGGCTGGTCTATCAGCTCCATCAAGGCTGGTCTATCAGCACCATCAATGTTAGTCTATCAGCTCCATCAAGGCTAGTCTATCAGCTCCATCAAGGATGGTCTATCAGCTCCATTAATTCTAGTCTATCAGCTCCATCAAGGCTAGTCTATCAGCTCCATCAAGTCTAGTCTATCAGCTCCATTAAGGCTAGTCTATCAGCTCCATCAAGGCTGGTCTATCAGCGCCAATAATGTTAGTCTATCAGCTCCATCAAGGCTAGTCTATCAGCTCCATCAAGGCTAGTCTATCCGCTCCATCAAGGCTAGTCTATCAGCACCATCAAGGCTAGTCTATCAGCTCCATCAAGGATGGTCTATTAGCTCCATTAATTATAGTCTATCAGCTCCATCAAGGCTAGTCTATCAGCTCCATCAAGGCTAGTCTATCAGCTACATCAAGGCTAGTCTATCAGCTACATCAAGGCTAGTCTATCAGCTCCATCAAGGCTAGTCTATCAGCTCCAACAAGGCTGGTCCATCAGCTCCATCAAGGCTAGTCTATCAGCACCATCAATGTTAGTCTATCAGCTCCATCAAGGCTAGTCTATCAGCTCCATCAAGGCTAGTCTATCAGCACCATCAATGTTAGTCTATCAGCTCCATCAAGGCTAGTCTATAAGCTCCATCAAGGCTGGTCTATCAGCGCCAATAATGTTAGTCTATCAGCTCCATCAAGGCTAGTCTATCAGCACCATCAAGGCTAGTCTATCAGCTCCATCAAGGCTAGTCTATCAGCTCCATCAGGCTGGTTTATCAGCTCCACCAAGGCTAGTCTATCAGCACCATCAATGTTAGTCTATCAGCTCCATCAAGGCTAGTTTATCAGCTCCATCAATGCTAGTCTGTCAGCTCCATCAAGGCTAGTCTATCAGCTCCATCAAGGCTAGTCTATCAGCTCCATCAGGCTGGTTTATCAGCTCCATCAAGGCTAGTCTATCAGCACCATCAATGTTAGTCTATCAGCTCCATCAAGGCTAGTTTATCAGCTCCATCAATGTTAATCTATCAGCTCCATCAAGGCTGGCCTATCAGCACCATCAAGGCTGGCCTATCAGCTCCATCAAGGCTGGTCTATCAGCGCCATCAAGGCTAGCCTATCAGCTCCATCAAGGCTGGTCCATCAGCACCATCAAGGCTAGTCTATCAGCTCCATCAAGGCTGGCCTATCAGCACCATCAAGGCTGGCCTATCAGCACCATCAAGGCTGGCCTATCAGCTCCATCAAGGCTGGTCTATCAGCGCCATCAAGGCTGGCCTATCAGCTCCATCAAGGCTGGTCTATCAGCACCATCAAGGCTGGCCTATCAGCTCCATCAAGGCTAGTCTATCAGCCCCATCAATGTTAGTCTATTAGATCCATCAATTCTAGTCTATCAGCTCCATCAATATTAGTCTATTAGCTCTATAAATTATAGTCTATCAGCACCATCAAGGCTGGCCTATCAGCACCATCAAGGCTAGTCTATCAGCTCCATCAAGGCTAGTCTATCAGCCCCATCAATATTAGTCTATTAGATCCATCAATTCTAGTCTATCAGCTCCATCAAGGCTAGTCTATCAGCACCATCAATATTAGTCTATTAGCTCTATAAATTATAGTCTATCAGCACCATCAAGGCTGGCCTATCAGCACCATCAAGGCTGGCCTATCAGCTCCATCAAGGCTAGTCTATCAGCTCCATCAAGGCTGGCCTATCAGCACCATCAAGGCTAGTCTATCAGCTCCATCAAGGCTAGTCTATCAGCTCCATCAAGGCTAGTCTATCAGCTCCATCAAGGCTAGTCTATCAGCTTCAGACTTTTGTGACAGCACAACCACAAAGATTACAAATAAATAAATATTTTTTATATGCCACAGTTGTTTGTCACTGATGCTTTAGTTGGTATGTTCATTTGTATCCTTCCGTGGGGATTAAATACACATTCTTCATTTATCATAGATTGAAAGTTATTAGAAGAAGCTGTGTTCTGAACACTACAAACTGCTGTGGTTAAACAGAGGAATGTTGCACATGGACTGAAGAAATGTTGAGAGAAAGTGAGTTATATCACAAAAGGAAGGTAATGAATAGAGCAACATGGACTGAAGAAATGTTGAGAGAAAGTGAGTTATATCACAAAAGGAAGGTAATGAATAGAGCAACATGGACTGAAGAAATGTTGAGAGAAAGTGAGTTATATGACAAAAGGAAGGTAATGGATAGAGCAACATGGACTGAAGAAGTTCTATTTATTTATGATGAGTGTGATAAAGGCTGTGGTGTGGGCCACTAGCTACCTTGCTGGCTGTTGTCTAAGGAGAAGACAAATAGAAACATTTTTATTAAGAGATGGATGAATAATGGTCTAGAAATAAACTATGACTGAAATTAGAATGCTGAAAAATTAAGAAACTATAGGAACTGTGTTATTGATTTAATTGCGGGACAGCATTATTGCACTCTAAACATGTCCATAGGTGCTCAGATCCCCTCCTCAGCAAGTCCCGCAGTATTCAGCGACTGACGACTGCTGTTCTGTGTTGGCTGATAAGTTTTCTTATACACCCACTAAGTTTCTTGTTTTTGACTTAACTCCCATTTCTTTCATCTGAAGGAGTGACATGGACTCATGGTTGTTGAAGTCCTATGCCCTTCCCACATCTTGGAGGGCATTGATGATGTCTGCCCAGTTCATTGGTTGACCATCTTCAATGACAGCGCAGCTAGCCAATCTGTCCGCTCTTTCATTTTCTCATACTCCCGCATGTCCAGGGGCGCAGATCAAATTGACCCTATGTATTTTTTACTTCTGCACTGACTCTACCCACTGCCTGCTTACAGAGCCTGTCTCCACTTTTCTTATCATGCTCATCGAATCACTCAGTATGCAGGTGTGGGTGTAGTCTTGTGACTCTAATCAGAGGAATGCCCTGGTCGCTGCTATCATTTCCATCATCATGCTACTCGTGGTCATAACGTATACACCAATGTCTTCTTTCACTCGTCTGCCTGCTGAGCATGCTGTAAATGTCCATGCACTCCTTTGGTGTCATATTACGGATCCATCTGATGACTGCGTCTTTCTCATTTCTTTGTTATCCCAGATGAGACTGTTGACCTCTGCATTGACCATGACTGAGCTCTGTTCTCTACATTTCCTGTTGAGTGTGACAATACACAAGAATGTGCTCCTGAATTACATAGGCACTGGTATCCACTCCTTGGCAGCGTTGATATTGGTAAGTCCACAGACTTGTTTGATGACATCTTCTGCTCTGCCCACCCATGATTTGTCTCTTCTTAGCCTGACACCTTTCCCTGTATTGAGCTCATGGTGCAATGGATGCTTTTCATCTGCACTTATCTTCGGGTATGCTCGTGCCCTCCAGATCTTGATTCTGTCATCCATGGTTGGAAAGTAAAGATGATACCTCAGTGCTACACAGGTAGTTTCCCTCGTACACCCCAAGATAATGTGCATAGCTTCATTCTGTATTTTCTCAAGCCTGACTGACAGTAAGAACTGCTAGGGCATATTCGATTGGTGTGAGGACTTGTCCCTGGAACAGAAGGGTAAGTAGCCTCTGCTCAATGTTGGCAGCTGCCATGACCTTCAAGGTGGCTAATCCTTTGCGGGATCCTGTATCACATGGTCAACGTGGGAGCCGCGATAGCTCTGTGGTTAGTGAAATGGACTATGAAGGGCAAGAGCAGGTTCGATCCTGATTGACTGTTTCCAGGTTCACCCAGCCTTATTTGAAAACCAGATTTTTTTCTGGGAAAGTAAAGTGGCGCGGGCGTAATACCGGCCTCATTACCCCAAAAATCATGCGTTGAAGGTCTCAAAAAATTATGGTCACTAACGCCATTTTCCCACGATACTTGGCGTGAAGGGGCACTTTACTTTTCTTTATTTTATGGTCAATGTGGTACTGAAAACACAGGCTGTGATCAACTTGTCCCTGGTCACTTCATCAGCTCCCATTCGTACCACCGTGTGTTTCCGTGTTAATGATATGATTGTTGAGGGAGAACCATGCAAATGATGCTTTATTAAGATTAACTTTTTGACTATGATGAGTGACTGTCTAGTGTGACTATCATTTATGACTGTGCCGCACTTAAATCAGAAAGCTCTGAAAGAAGAGGACATATGGCAGCAGAGGCTAGGAGCTCATAAAATATATTCATTCAAGTTACTGTATTTTTGTGATTGTCGGTCATGGTAAAAAAAATTAATGATGAATTGAATGTCATTTAAAAAATATTCATTTGTCGGAGACTACTAAAATGTGGAAGTTGGGAATCCGAGGCAACATTCATTTTTCCATAGCTGCCACAAGGCTCACCATTGTCACCAGTACTATTTAATGTGTACACAATAGCGATCACAGAGCAACAGCTGGATGAAAGGGGAAGAACAATGACTTTTCATCATCATCATGTGCCATACCAGTTGGCATTGGTGATCATGTCCTTCCACAATCTTCTATCCATAGTACATCGTATGAGTTCTGTTGTTGACTGTTTTCCATGCCATAACACCATGACGCAAGCCATCCAGTATTTTCTCTCTTTGTCGCCCCCGATCTCTCTTTCCTTTTATTTTGCCAGTTGTAACCAAGTATTCCAACTTTCCTCTTCTCATGTGCCCAATGACTTTTGCTGATGATATTCTGGTGTATCGACAAAGAAGAGACAGTAGTCAGTGAAATGCACACAATGCAAGACTAACTCGATGGTCTCTTCCTGGTGTAGAGTATCAGGTGCATTGATTAATCTTAATAAAGAATTAGTTGCATAGTTCTCACTTAACAATCATATCGTTAACACTCAATGTGCAATGATGATGACCTGCTAATAACTCAATACTAAACCACCACATTCACTTCAGTGATTTTCATGTAACACTCACTGACAATAATGATCGCATGGCAGCATTTCTCACTGAAATGATCATTTCTATAATTGAGCCAATTGACTTTGACTAATGACTTGCGTCCAGATTAGCTTGAGACAAGTACAAGTTGAAATGGGATGACATATTATTTTATTGATATATATATTATTATACTTCTATCTATCTATTGACTTTCGAGCCGTAACCGGCCATAGGGCGTAGACCAAGATACACCTTCTCCTATATGAATTTTGTTCTAGCAGTTTTCTTTAAAGATATTTTATCAAATCTCGCCATCTGTCTCTGTTCTGTGCAAGCATTTCTATCTCATTGGGAGCCGATTCCTGCTGCTCTTGCATCAATTTCTTCTCAGTGTCTCCCTGGGTCTTCTTTACCTGTTGTTCCCATATGAGGCTTGCTTTGCTATTCGATTATTATCTCTTCTCATCACATGTCCAACGTATGACCATCGTTTTTCTTTATTACTGAAGATATTAGTGGTTGATTGGCGATTTCTCTAATTTCCGTTTTGAATTCGTTCCATTCTATAAAGTATTTTCCTTAGACATTTATTTTCGAATGCGTTCAACTTTGTTTCTATATCTCTTGTTGTTTTCCAGCTTTCACACGCATACGTAAGGGTTGATAGTACATTTGATTTGAATAGCCTAAGTTTTGTGTTTGTGCTAATGAGTTTTGATTTCCACAACTTTTCAAGGCTTCTGAAAGACATTGCTGCTTTAGCAGTCTGATTCTAATTTCTTTGCTCGTATCCCCTTCTCGATCATGTGACTCCAAGATAGATGAAGTGATCGATCTCTTCTACTGGTTTGTTTTCCATGTATATTTTGTCACTTGTTGATTATTATACTTAGACATATAATTTTAGCACCGATGCCCGGCTCGATGGTTACGGGAATTACACTTACACCAGTAGTGGGCAATCAGTTTATATGCAAATTAAATTCTGCAAGTTAGAAAGGCGTCGGTGAGTCACTAGAGCTAGAATACCCAAGCAGTCTTTTATAAGACAGAAATTTGGATAAACTTAACTTAACTACTTAACAATGTCGGTAAACTTTATTGACGTTCTATCGGTGAAAGTTAGAAAGTCCTCAAGTGAAAACGTGGAGCACAATCTAACTTCGACACAGAAGATCGAATTATTGACACATTTTTCTTCAAGGTAGATGAAAACATTTTATAAGAACACAATCAAATTTAACTGTAGTTTATTTTTTAAACTATCCATATTAAAAAAAAAATTACATAATGTTAAACATTTGTGTTTTTGTAGAGATATTTTCTT
The DNA here is from genome assembly GCA_032433765.1 of Megaustenia siamemsis. Taxonomy (NCBI): domain Eukaryota; kingdom Metazoa; phylum Mollusca; class Gastropoda; order Stylommatophora; family Ariophantidae; genus Megaustenia; species Megaustenia siamemsis. The sequence continues at coordinate 30,329,326 of JAVIAB010000104.1, read as the reverse complement.
TTAGCCTTGTTTTGAGTTAGTCAACTTTACACAACTATTTGTACTGATAGACAAGATTGAACAATCGGCGTGTAGATAGCAGTGTTACTATTTTCAAGGTGACAGACATGGCCGGGATGAGTTTGTTGAGGCCGTGCCTCGGGCAGACCTTTCGTTTGGCCTTCATTAATGGCAAACCTGTCATCACATCGCTCCAGAAACAGGCCCAGCTTTTGGGGAGAGGTAATTCGTGGCTCGCGTAAAATATAATAGTTAAACTATGGGACAATTTTTTAAAGGTCTAACTCTGACAGAGCAGATAGATAGTGATACTGATACTGATAACAGAAAAGAGAGAGTGAGATCCCTCTTTTCATTCTTCATGATCAGATGATCATCTCAGACTTCTCTGAAGCTCCAGTCGATTGAGGAGACTCAGTCTGAGTATGTATGAGGTGTCTCTGAATAAATTCTGATCTCAGATCTGTCTTATCTCATTTACACTAGTCTAGTCTCAGTCCCACCATGCCATGGTAGCCAACCGTCAATGCGAGATATCGGATGCGGAGACGGCGCTCCAGGCCAGTCAATGATGATTGATGATGAGTCTCAATCACTCTGACTGATACTTACTACTGAATTTCAGAGTGAGTGAGAGTCAGAGTGTGAGTCACTACACTCACTGGTCACTGACTAGGGAGTTTAAGTGTCTCATAACCAACACATCTAAATGACATATATCAAATATATGCATATGATAATTTATGATAATATAATAATTCATACAAATAAATGTACTCACACTTTCTCATTCTGTTCTGCGACTACTGTAGTGTATAAATAGTGTAGGAACATAAAAACTTATCAAGTCTATTGTGCTTTTTGGAGTGCTCTTCAAATAATAAATGTTCTTGTAAAATTATATTTTTATATATTTGCATTTAGTAACTCTTTATAATGGAATAGACTGTGGCATGGAGTGTTTGGTTATAACATTTCAACATTTGATTTGCGTCAAGATTCCAACTATAATGAACGCATCTTATCTTTATGAAACTGTTGAGCATCTCCTTAGGCTCCTTTTAAGTAATAATCATTTTAACTTAAGAGCTTGATAAGAACATAGTTTAGAGCTGACTGCAAAAGGTTCACTAAAGCAGATCTAGAATAGGAAGTAGACAGAGACAGTTCACACTACTCTAAAGGATAAAAAACTAAATTTGAGAAAAATTACACATTTTATCATCATCATGGAGCACCATTCTGTCTCTTACTTTGATAATACAGGTTGTCGCAGGTTGACTTTTCCATTTTTTGATGTTATTCGTTCACGTTAGTTGTGGTCTGCCTCTTCTATGCACAATTATAATAGAAGTAAAAACCAACTCTAGCAACATCCTTGTAAGGGCCTGAATCCGTTGTTTTATGAGACTAACAGTTCCTACTTCATCTTGAGTTTCTTGACAGTTCTTGTTTGAATTATCTAATAAATAGAACATTCTGACATCAAATAAAACTATTTATTGACCTTTCGAGCCGTAACCGGCCCATAGGGCGTAGACCAAGATACACCTTCTCCTATATGAATTTTTTGTTCTAGCAGTTTTCTTTTAAAGATATTTTATCAAATCTCGCCATCTGTCTCTGTTCTGTGCAAGCAGTTCTATCTCATTGAGGGAGCCGATTCCTGCTGCTCTAAAACTACCAAGTGTTTTTATTTGATGTGGGAGTGTTCTATTTTTCAGATAATCCAACTTGTGGTTTTCAACTATGACTACTCTAGAGACAGGTGTCTACAGGCTTCACATTCAATATGTAACAACTTATTTGTAGAAATAGGTAAAAGGTAGATTGTAGTTAGTATGATCACTGTTTTCATACATTTCTTTGATGTTTTGTTTCAGTGTCGGTGAGAAATTCAGGCCATGAGCAAAAATTACCTATGGTGCCTTCTTCTTTTGAATGGAATCGTTTTAAGGATGACTTGGTAAATACTTTTATAAGATTAGAAAAGTTACTGGTGACTTGCTTTTCATGTGAAGAGACAAAAGAACAAAGGTAACGTATGAGACCTTATCAGTGTCTGAGCACGCAAGATTTCATCCATACCTGCTCGGTCGCCTATCTAGAAGTGTTCAGAGACTACTGGATAGTGTCGCTTCAAGCATCGAAACTCAACGATGTGAGGTGGCATTGCTCACCTTCTCAGTGTACTGCTACCCTGGTACCTATTTCTGCCAGCATCTGGGTTAATCGTGCGGGTATTTTTTTTTCCCAGCCACGAGAACAACTTGCACACTTTCCAGCGGGAATCAAACACTGGTTGTCCAAATGTTGGTAGTCTATTCTGGTGGTTTTCCCAACTAGGCTACCGAGGCCCCCCTCCGACAGAAGGATGTTTTGTAGCAATATACCCAAATAGCAAACACAATATTGTTATGGCTTAATAGTTCTAGTCTGGAATGGCAAATGGAGTCGCTCTAGTAGAGGTATTTCTCCTATTTTTATTTGGTTATACCTCTACTGGACATACAATCTTGCATATATATGGGCAGTAATATTGACAAAGAGGGAGGAACAGAAAATGATACCAAAATATGGATATCAAAAGCAAGAGGAGCATTTGTTGCACTGGGAAACATATGGAAGTCCAAAGAAATTAGGTTAAATACTAAAATAAAAATTGTCAACTCCAAATGTTTAAGTCATTCTTAATATATGGCTGTGAAACATGGAGAACTACTAAAATGACAATCATGAAGATAAAGACTTTCATTAATGGATGCTTACGCAGAATAAAAGGATGGAAATGGCAGGACAAAATCACTAACATAGAATTATAGAAGTGTACCGGTCAAATACAAGTGGATAAAGAGATACATTGAAGACGATGGCGCTTGATAGGACACACACTGCAGAAACCAACTGAGAGTATTTCGCAACAGGCCCTTTTTTGGAATCCCCAGGTGAAAAGACAAAGAGGAAGACTAAGGAATTCTTGGAGAAGATAGATAGAAGCAGAGATGAAGATGATGGGGAAGACATGGAACGATCTTAAAAGAACGGCTTGGAAAGTGTTTGTTGAAGACCTTTGCTCCACAGGGAGCTGAAAGGTAGAAGAAAAAGAAACAGAGTCACACTCACTTATAGAACAAATGTTGAAGCATTTTTGTTTTTGCTGCATCTTCATACTTGTGTCTTCTCTTTTCTTGCTATGTTTTGTCTCTAAAACAACTGCACAACATTTCACAAACAACTGATATAGCAAAATTCTCTCTCTTTATGTTGTTGAATATAGACAACTAAATCCTTGACTGTTGAGGCAGAAGTGCAGGCCTTTGTTTTCAAGAACTCTTCTGAGAGTAGCACAATCATTTACACAGATGAGTCAGCGAGTTGTGGACACCCTTAGTTTACACGAGACATTTTCTAAAAACTTCTAATGATAGTAACTACTAACACCACTTTGTAATTTCCTTATATATTTTCTAGCACGTCTTAAGAAGATAATAATTTATGCTTTCCAATCCTGGAATTGATTTTATTTTAAAATGTATCTTTAATCCCCAGCATTTTTACCTCTTTCTGGGTTTGGTGCCAATGTTTACATTCATCGCTTGCGCAAATATTTTCATTGGTGGGTACCATTTTATTTGTGTATTAGATCTGTATTAGAGTGGTAGGCAAGGTTGTGTGCTGTCACCAGATTTATTTAATATGTATAGTGAGATTGTTTTAAAATTCATAAGGGGCATGCCTGGAGTAACAATTGAAGGTCATAATATAAATAACCTCAGGTATGCTGATGATAGTCTTCATCGCTAGGAGTGAAAAAGAACTGCAAGAAATGTTGGAGGTTGTAGTGAAGAAAAGCAAAAAAAAACTGCAAGAAATGTTGGAGGTTGTAGTGAAGAAAAGCAAAAAAAACTGCAAGAAATGTTGGAGGTTGTAGTGAAGAAAAGCAAAAAAAGAACTGCAAGAAATGTTGGAGGTTGTAGTGAAGAAAAGCAAAAAAAGAACTGCAAGAAATGTTGGAGGTTGTAGTGAAGAAAAGCAAAAATAAAGAACTGCAAGAAATGTTGGAGGTTGTAGTGAAGAAAAGCAAAAATAAAGAACTCAGTAGCAAAAGAAGTAATGGCAGCAGCAAATAAAAAAATACACCACCTCAATGCACAATAAAGACAAGTCAAACAATATTAAAACAGGTAAATGAATTTAAATACCTGAGAACGTTAACCTCAGATGGTAGATGTACAACAGAGGTGAGATGCAGAATGGCTCAGGCAAAAGCAGCATTCCAAAAAATGTGGAAGATACTGTGCGATCAATTTTTGACAATAGAAACAAGAAGAAGAGTTCTTAAATGTTATGTGGAGCCAGTCTTAACATATGGATTAACTGTCGAGAGCTGTGGAGAGATATGATCACCTGTGTCAGCAGGCATGGTACTTGATGATAATAGTGAACCCAGAAAAACAGGCATTAAAGCCACCTTATTAAGTGCATTCTATTTGTGTTGTGTAGCCAGACTAGTGCACAGACATTTAGCCACAAGTAAAGAACAATATATTGGCTTATCCCAAACTGAAATTTTGCAGGTCCTGCTCAGCTGTCAGAGACCCCAGAGGGGTATGAACCAAAGGAATGGGAGTACCATCAGGTGAGGAGATGTATGGAGAAGAGAAATGATTGCTTTGTCTTGAGCATTCACATGTTAAGTGAGTGCAGAAGACTTGTGTTACTAGTTTGCAGCCAACTGCAATATCTCCATCATTTAATGCTGATGCATTTGTCTTCAGTAGATTGTTAATTGCTTAACCCCTAAAGCAGACGGAACTTTGTCAGCTTTACTGATGACATCATATTTTGCAAAGTTAATGCTGACAGGTTGCAATTTTGTCCTGTATTTTAAATTTACTGCATGCTAAATTAGCTTATATTTAAGGGCTTCAACTCTAATTACCTGTCCTGTGACAAGCTCAGACTGATCTCCCTTGTTTTATTTTGTTCCCAAACATTTTGAAAGTTTTCAAGCAGCTGATTCATGTGGAAAAATGATCGGCAGCGCATGTTAATTTTTTTTTCTTAAATTTTAAATCCCCCATTTCTTTGCAAATACTTTTGCTGATTATAAAACTGTATCCTTTCCCTTTCATTTGACGCCTAATACATGTGTCTGTGACTTGTAGCAGCTAAAATGACAGATTTAGAAGTACTTTGCAGCAAAAAAATTATTCTGGCAAAACAGAAAAAAAACTTGCTGTTTATAAAAGTTGACATTTTGCCAATGCAACAGTAATTTTTCTGTACGCTTTTTTTTTTTTTTTAAACTTTTTAACTGCCAGAGGTTGCTTAATGATCTCAAAGTGCACATGTAACTTCCGTTTTTGGTTAGTTGCGAGAGTTAGACATCAAATCTCACTACCCAGAGACCAGGGCAGTGTGAAGTTACAGATAAATTCACGCATTGTAAGAGAAAATTTCTTCTCCTCCCCCAGCTGTAGACACAGAAAGCTGTGGCGAGAAATGATCACCTGTGCAGGTATTTTATTTGATGATGTCTTTTGCAAGAAAAATCTTGTACCAGAGTTTTGGTTCTATCTTAAAGATATTAAGCAGTCAGCTATGGGTTGCTGATTTTTCTTTTAGGTATCTCTAAGTATATTAATTTTATCAAGGATTTCTCTTTAAGTTGTCTATAAGTATATAAATATTTTGGGGATCTCTTACTTAGATCATATTGATAAATGAAAAGATGTTCTCGAAAGCATACAAGTCATCGAAGTTCAGAGTGATCTTTTGAGTATTGTGAAGAAACACAGAATGAAATGGTTTCGCCACATATCTCGACAAAATGAAATGGTTTCGCCACATATCTCGACAAAATGAAATGGTTTCGCCACATATCTCGACAAAATGAAATGCCGTTTCGCCACATATCTCGACAAAATGAAATGGTTTCGCCACATATCTCGACAAAATGAAATGGTTTCGCCACATATCTCGACAAAATGAAATGGTTTCGCCACGTATCTCAATCATTTGGCCTAGCAATGACCATGATTCCCAAGAATGACTGAAGATAGAGAGAAATGGAGAAGGCTGATGAAGTCCATCAGTGGTGCCCCAACAACACCCAAAGTTATGGAACAAAGAAGAAGATATATCTTAATTTAATCAATATTTTCTCTTGTCAGTTTTCCTGTTTTGATTAATTTCACTTTGTCATATGCACAGAGTCCCATAAAAAGGTGGTTTGCTAAGTACGTCTATGAAGAGCCACAGAAACAGTATGAAAGAACTCTACACTTTCTTCACAGAAGACGAGAGGAGAGATATTGGAAGTAAGTCCCCTTTTAGCAGATTTATAGTTACACATAAGCTCCTTTATCACTGCAAGTAAATGAAAATCCATAATTGCTGAACCGCCCGTGCCAGTGGAATCATCCGAATGAACATCTCATTGAATATCCAAACAAAGAAAAGCAGCTGCAGTCCCCATCATAGCAAACATCATAAGACATAAGACATATTGTGACTGAAGGTGAACGTTTCTGAACTGTCTTTCATTAGATGATATCATCATTCAGCATAAGCAATATGAATATAGAAACACCATCCGGATGGAAAACAGAGCTCAGCAAGCTGGACTTGGGAACTGAGGAAACTGCAACAAGGAACTTTTCAAACTGAGCTTCAATGGTTCCTGCCACCTATCCACCATACTGGCCAGAAGTCCCGTTCAAATACAAATGGAGTTTATTTGAAGAATGATATACTTTTATCCATTTAGTCACCTGTTATCCTATATATAATGAGTTCATTCAGGAGCTACTGTGTGGTCTAGAGGTTAGATGTCAGCCTCTGGACGAGAAGGCTGTGTGTTTGAGTTCTGCCACAGGGAGTGGGAGTTCTCTGCTTTGAATCAATGGTTTCTTCATGTATTTACTCACCCATGGTCCTTATATAGCGAGATCTGATATCCATCCTCTCAGATATTGGTGAAAGACAGGTTGTACTAAGTGTATTCTGTGCACGTTAAAGAACCCTTGGCAGTTGGAAAATGAAAAGAGTGGGCCAAAAATGGCCGCTGCATGTGCAAGTTAATCATCATCAAGTGCCATGCCTGCTGGAATAGGCGTTCATGTCTTTCCATCTCTCGATCTCAACAGTTATTTATCATTTCTGTTGTTGACCTTCTGCCAAGCCATTCTCTTAAGCTGTCTGGTATCTTTTTCTTTTTGCTTCCCTCTATCTCTTCGTTACACTGTTTTCCCAGTTGTCACAGTATATTCCATTTGTTCCCTTCTTATAACATGGCCAAAAAAATTATTATTGTTTCTTCCTAATATTGGATATTAACTTTTTGTTTTGGCCTTTCTCAGAACGTTTTCATTACTCTTCTTAACAGTCCATGGTATTCTCAACATTCTTCTGTAAAACCACATTGCTACTGCCTGCAGTGATTTTCTTGCCTGTTATCTTGTTGACCATGATTCACATCCGTATGTTAAGACTGGCTCTACATGACATTTAAGAACTGCAAAATTAATAGGAAAAATATCTATCAAAAATGTGTCAAACTCTCAATGATAAATAAAATTGAGAGTGCTTTTGATGTTGGAGAATATCTGCCGGTATGAAACTGGAAAAAGTGATATTCAGTCCCTCGGTACTGCACTAGAGACATAAATCTGTCGTGCGCAAGCAACAACGATTGATTTAATTCTCACAGTTAATTGTTCGTTTGTTTTGATTTGCATCATTACTTTCCATGGTGTATTTAAATGACACTTTGAAACACTGAATTTCTATCCAAAGACAACTAGAAAACAAGGTGCATACACTGCAGCAGGACCGGCTCGACTACAAAGGATGGTACTGGGTGGAGGCTGATAAGAGTATTGTCGATGATGAGAAAGCTGGCAAGGAACGTCATGCAAAAATCATATATGGTGGTCGATAAATCTAAGCTTGGGGTATTCAGCATTCCCCTTCACCTTTCTTTATTTGTTATCAAACTTGATTAGGTAAGACAACTACAGTGAGTCAATGGTTACCTGCCCTTAATCTCTGTTCATTCTGATGGACTTTAACATTTATTCATTAATGGCAGTAATTAACAGTTTGTTAATTTAACATCTGCTTTTGTACTTTTCGTTAGGGTGACATTTCCTGACAGTTCACTATTAATTTAATTGAAATGAGAAGTTATATCTCCTACATAAGTAATGAGATTAATTTGTTTAAAGGTATATCTGAATCAAGTGTTGGATACAATTGTTGTACCAACAGTTCATATTATTTATCAGTTAACCCTTAATTACAATACCTGACTGTAGCTCTCCCAGTTACGATACCGTAGTAAAAATTACTACCACATAAATGCAACATTAGGTGGTCTAAAAATAGTAATTTCTCTGAACTCTTGACACAGTCCCGTGTGTTCACACATAAGCAAAACATGGAGACTTGAAATTCCTGGCTCAGGTTAATTTATGACCTGAGTTACAATGTCTTTCGGTACAGTCGCCATAAGTCTGTCAGTATGTTCAGTGATCACACAGCGTTATTCACTGTGTTTCCTGAGTCACAAAGGGTTGTTTAATATTTGTCGATGGCCAGGAAATTTTCCTGGTCATGGAAAATTTTTGTAAAAAGGTGGGGAAAATTGGCAATATTTTTCGTTTTAAATGATGTATCTCATGATCTCATAAAAAAGAACTCCAACAATAATGGAAACAAATTAAACACTCAGGGGTCGCTGAAAGTGGTGATTAGGAAAGTACATGGAGAGGGGGTAGTATTTGAATACATCACATTTTGAGGAATTTGTGTTTTGATGCAGTCAGTTTTACTGATAGTATTGTAATCTAGGGTTAATGGAAGTAGTGTACTTGCTGTTATGTATATAAACTTTAGCTGGGTTCTTTCTTTTATTTTTTGTTTCTGATGTTAAGATGTTAGCCCATTGATATCCAGGTCAAGGTCAGATTGATCATTCTTGGAGATCTTATGTAGAAAATAAATCTGATTGTGTACCTGACTGAATGGTGTATTCAGCTTTGCAGTTTGAAGTATGCTTTTGTTGTTTTTGTACTTCAATAATTTTTATGGCATTTTTTTTTTTTTTGGTGAACTTAAAAAAATTGATTTAGAATTAAAATGTTATAACATTTATAGATAAAGTATGTTTTTTTTCCTTTGTTGAATGAGGTCTGTGCAGTTTTTGTTATGGTTACAACTGGATTTGTCTGTTTTTTAATAAATGATTTCTTCTGCTCGGCTAAATGTATCATTTGTAGACATAAACTGTTTCTACTCACTTTGAATTTGATTTGGAAGATAAGCAATCAATGTAATCATGGCTGAAAGTGGTCTGCCGACAGAACCTATCTGTGCATCATGTTTTTATGATACCCTGGTAAAAATTGCTATCACTAAATTGTCACATTTCAAGTTTGAAAAATGAGAATTTCTTTAAACTTTTGCAACACAGCTGTGTGTTTATCCTAGCAGAGACATGGGAATCAGATGCTGTCATCTTTTCCTGGGTTAGCTTAGATTTATGGCCTGAAATTCAAACTCATTGTGCCTTGGCTACCAGAGATGTTACGTTGTCTGTTGACACACCGATCATAAGTCGGTCAAACCAACCATAAGTTTGGCTCCTCTTAGCGTCATTCGCAGGCGGTCCCATGTTACAAGCTTTCTTTGATGTCTGCACCAACAATCAAGATTTCCCCCGTCATAAGAAAAGAAAACTTTTTTTGTAATTAGCAAAATAAAAATGTTTTAAAAACCTAGCCTCTTTTGTATTATTATGTAGTATTGCTGCACATGATTGTGTCTGATCCAACATTGTTAAAGGAAACAAATCCAGCACTGAGGGGTCATCGGAAGTAGTAATTGGGGGGGGTGTTTACACATGACAAACCATCCAATTTCAAGATTTTGTATTTTAAGGTGGTTATTTTTAGAACGGTATCATAAACTAGGGCTAAGTCTGACATGTTGGGTCAAAAGATGCAGATTATTGGAGCTTGTAAACAACACATCACATCTTCTCAAATTTAACATCTTTTTATTAAATGGTAGCAGTCATTAAGGCAATCACAAAACAAGAATTTGTCGTAGGGAAATTATTAACAGTTCATTATTTAAAATGATTAACAGAATCAGACAATTGAAACGTCTTTAAAATAAGACATTTTTGGTGTACTGTGTAAATATTATATATAATTAGCCATGTTGATTAGGAAATCAAATATAAGGCATGCTCAGTGATTTGGAATATTTTAAACATATTTGTAACAACAATTTATGAACATTTAAATTAAAGGATCTGGGAAAATAATAGCATCCATACTGAACTCTATATTCATTCATGTACCTTGGGGTCTAATGCACAACTTATGTGGTACAACTGCTAACTCTTGCAACACTTGTAGACTAAAGAGAACAGAATGGCTTCACTGCAGGTGGGACTGTAGATATGAACATGCAGTAGGGCAACACTTTCAGCAACTATATGTTAACAACATGGCTATTGATGAGAGTGTAGCCTGAGACAGTACAGCAAATATTGAGCAAGTGAACTGAGGGGATTCAACAACTTTAAATCAGTTTAATATAACAATGTAGCACTCTGCCAATTAATAGTGTGAATCAACAATCAATCACATGATTGTCACCAATCCACATTACTAAGAATAAATAAATCACATGATTTATACAAACCTATAGAGATGACAGACAATCCAATTCTTCTGTGCACACCTCTAGATGTCAATTTAATAAGTTCAAAGAAAGTTCTCCATTTAGCTTGTCCCTTTTATGGTACCAGTCAGTAAAATTCTATGTATACATGAAGGCTTTTGTATATAAGGACAAAAGCTTACTATACTCTATATCTATCATTTGTGGCGTTCACAATATTCCATCCAAAGTGAGATGTATAATATTTTGGTTTGAACATTTCAGTGTGTAAATGAGCAATCTATAACAGCACAAGAATATTAGATAGGGTCAACCACAAAATGATGGAATATTAGAAACACAAGGATACATAGCCGAAGAGTTAAAGATTAAACTATATCTCCTTCAATGTTGACAGCAACACGAGTAAGGAAAGATCAAGAAGAATTTATGAACTTTTCTCTATTTTCTTTGTTATTTTGTCTTCAACTTGCACCATTGAAGCAAGAGACAGAGCAGAATGGTGCTCCATGGTAGCCAATCTTTGATGCGGAGATGGCACTCAATGATGATTTTGTCTTGGTCTTTCCTATTGTCACTAGAATTCCCTGACCCTCTTTCTATAAATATAATTAGTTATTATCTATCTCCTTATACTGGTTTCCTGCTGTATATATTAATCATATTAATTATATAAATCATTCATTGTACAAAGTTGAAGGTGATATAATTAATGTCTATACCAATAGTATGCCAGATTTCATTACAAAAGAAATGCCTAAAAAGGCAGGATTTCTCCGGTGTAACTGATAAACTTGCCAGTTCTGTCATTTCCCAGGCTGGCAATGACACTCAGACAACTCTGGATGCTGTCCTCAGAGGTCAAGGGCGCATCTGTGCCACCATGTCAGTCAGCACCCAACCTGGATGAAGGGATGCAACAAGAATCCCAAAGTCTTTGAGTTCTCGAGCTAGCATGATGCTAGCCATTGTTAAAGCTGTTTTTGAACATCTGGAGACAGACAGCAAAATAGAAAACTATTAATGGGGGCAATGTGGTACTGGTCTAACACAAATTGTTGAGACAGCTAGCAGATATGGACAGAAGATGTGGTACTGGTCTAACACAATTGTTGAGACAACAAGCAGACATGGACAGAAGATGTGGTACTGGTCTAACACAAATAAATCAGAGAACTGATAGTATAAGAGAGAGAAAGCAGTCTAGCACTGTGTATGAAATAAATCAAGAGAACTGATAGTGTAAGAGAGAGAAGGCAGTCTAACACTGTGGTATGAAATAAATCAAGAGAACTGATAGTGTAAGAGAGAGAAGGCAGTCTAACACTGTGGTATGAAATAAATCAAGAGAACTGATAGTGTAAGAGAGAGAAGGCGGCAGTTAAACACTGTGGTATGAAATAAATCAAGAGAACTGATAGTGTAAGAGAGAGAAGGCAGTTTAACACTGTGGTATGAAATAAATCAAGAAACTGATAGTGTAAGAGAGAGAAGGCAGTCTAGCACTGTGGTATGAAATAAATCAAGAGGAGTGATAGTGTAAGAGAGAGAAGGCAGTCTAGCACTGTGGTATGAAATAAATCAAGAGAACTGATAGTGTAGAGAGAGAAGGCAGTCTAGCACTGTGGTATGAAATAAATCAAGAGAACTGATAGTGTAAGAGAGAGAAGGCAGTCTAGCACTGTGGTATGAAATAAATCAAGAGAACTGATAGTGTAAGAGAGAGAAGGCAGTCTAACACTGTGGTATGAAATAATCAAGAGAACTGATAGTGTAAGAGAGAGAAGGCAGTCTAACACTGTGGTATGAAAAAATCAAGAGAACTGATAGTGTAAGAGAGAGAAGGCAGTTAGCACTGTGGTATGAAATAAATCTAGAGAACTGATAGTGTAAGAGAGAGAAGGCAGTCTAGCACTGTGGTATGAAATAAATCAAGAGAACTGATAGTGTAGAGAGTGAAGGCAGTCTAACACTGTGGTATGAAATAAATCAAGAGAACTGATAGTGTAAGAGAGAGAGGCAGTCTAGCACTGCGGTATGAATAAATCAAGAGAACTGATAGTGTAAGAGAGAGAAGGCAGTCTAACACTGTGGTATGAAGTAAATCAGAGAACTGATAGTGTAAGAGAGAGAAGGCAGTCTAACACTGTGGTATGAAATAAATCAAGAGAACTGATAGTGTAAGAGAGAGAAGGCAGTTTAACACTGTGGTATGAAATAAATCAAGAGAACTGATAGTGTAAGAGAGAGAAGGCAGTCTAACACTGTGGTATGAATAAATCAAGAGAACTGATAGTGTAGAGAGAGAAGGCAGTCTAGCACTGTGGTATGAGATAAATCAAGAGAACTGATAGTGTAAGAGAGAGAAAGCAGTCTAGCACTGTGGTATGAAATAAATCAAGAGAACTGATAGTGTAAGAAGAGAAGGCAGTCTAACACTGTGGTATGAAATAAATCAAGAGAACTGATAGTGTAAGAGAGAGAAGGCAGTCTAACACTGTGGTATGAAATAAATCAAGAGAACTGATAGTGTAAGAGAGAGAAGGCAGTCTAACACTGTGGTATGAAATAAATCAAGAGAACTGATAGTGTAAGAGAGAGAAGGCAGTTTAACACTGTGGTATGAAATAATCTAGAGAACTGATAGTGTAAGAGAGAGAAGGCAGTCTAGCACTGTGGTATGAAATAAATCAAGAGAACTGATAGTGTAAGAGAGAGAAGGCAGTCTAACACTGTGGTATAAATAAATCAAGAGAGAACTGATAGTGTAAGAGAGAGAGGCAGTCTAGCACTGCGGTATGAAATAAATCAAGAGAACTGATAGTGTAAGAGAGAGAAGGCAGTCTAACACTGTGGTATGAAGTAAATCAAGAGAACTGATAGTGTAAGAGAGAGAAGGCAGTCTAACACTGTGGTATGAAATAAATCAAGAGAACTGATAGTGTAAGAGAGAGAAGGCAGTTTAACACTGTGGTATGAAATACTCAAGAGAACTGATAGTGTAAGAGAGAGAAGGCAGTCTAACACTGTGGTATGAAATAAATCAAGAGAACTGATAGTGTAAGAGAGAGAAGGCAGTCTAACACTGTGGTATGAAATAAATCAAGAGAACTGATAGTGTAAGAGAGAGAAGGCAGTCTAGCATGTGGTATGAAATAATCAAGAGGAGTGATAGTGTAAGAGAGAGAAGGCAGTCTAGCACTGTGGTATGAAATAAATCAAGAGAACTGATAGTGTAAGAGAGAGAAGGCAGTCTAGCACTGTGGTATGAAATAAATCAAGAGAACTGATAGTGTAAGAGAGAGAAGGCAGTCTAGCACTTGGTATGAAATAAATCAAGAGAACTGATAGTGTAAGAGAGAGAAGGCAGTCTAACACTGTGGTATGAAATAAATCAAGAGAACTGATAGTGTAAGAGAGAGAAGGCAGTCTAACACTGTGGTATGAAATAAATCAAGAGAACTGATAGTGTAAGAGAGAGAAGGCAGTTTAACACTGTGGTATGAATAAATCTAGAGAACTGATAGTGTAAGAGAGAGAACAGTCTAGCACTGTGGTATGAAATAAATCAGAGAACTGATAGTGTAAGAGAGTGAAGGCAGTCTAACACTGTGGTATGAAATAAATAAGAGAACTGATAGTGTAAGAGAGAGAAGGCAGTCTAGCACTGCGGTATGAAATAAATCAAGAGAACTGATAGTGTAAGAGAGAGAAGGCAGTCTAACACTGTGGTATGAAGTAAATCAAGGAACTGATAGTGTAAGAGAGAGAAGGCAGTCTAACACTGTGGTATGAAATAAATCAAGAGAACTGATAGTGTAAGAGAGAGAAGGCAGTTTAACACTGTGGTATGAAATAAATCAAGAGAACTGATAGTGTAAGAGAGAGAAGGCAGTCTAACACTGTGGTATGAAATAAATCAGAGAACTGATAGTGTAAGAGAGAGAAGGCAGTCTAGCACTGTGGTATGAGATAATCAAGAGAACTGATAGTGTAGAGAAGAGAAAGCAGTCTAGCACTGTGGTATGAAATAAATCAAGAGAACTGATAGTGTAAGAGAGAGAAGGCAGTCTAACACTGTGGTATGAAGTAAATCAAGAGAACTGATAGTGTAAGAGAGAGAAGGCAGTCTACACTGGTGGTATGAAAAAATCAAGAGAACTGATAGTGTAAGAGAGAGAAGGCAGTCTAACACTGTGGTATGAAATAAATCAAGAGAACTGATAGTGTAAGAGAGAGAAGGCAGTTAACACTGTGGTATGAAATAAATCTAGAGAACTGATAGTGTAAGAGAGAGAAGGCAGTCTAGCACTGTGGTATGAAATAAATCAAGAGAACTGATAGTGTAAGAGAGAGAAGGCAGTCTAACACTGTGGTATGAAATAAATCAAGAGAACTGATAGTGTAAGAGAGAGAAGGCAGTCTAGCACTGCGTATGAAATAAATCAAGAGAACTGATAGTGTAAGAGAGAGAAGGCAGTCTAACACTGTGGTATGAAGTAAATCAAGAGAACTGATAGTGTAGAGAGAGAAGGCAGTCTAACACTGTGGTATGAAATAAATCAAGAGAACTGATAGTGTAAGAGAGAGAAGGCAGTTTAACACTGTGGTATGAATAAATCAAGAGAACTGATAGTGTAAGAGAGAGAAGGCAGTCTAACACTGTGGTATGAAATAAATCAAGAGAACTGATAGTGTAAGAGAGAGAAGGCAGTCTAGCACTGTGGTATGAGATAAATCAAGAGAACTGATAGTGTAAGAGAGAGAAAGCAGTCTAGCACTGTGGTATGAAATAAATCAAGAGAACTGATAGTGTAAGAGAGAGAAGGCAGTCTAACACTGTGGTATGAAATAAATCAAGAGAACTGATAGTGTAAGAGAGAGAAGGCAGTTTAACACTGTGGTATGAAATAAATCAAAACTGATAGTGTAAGAGAGAGAAGGCAGTTTAAACACTGTGGTATGAAATAAATCAAGAGAACTGATAGTGTAAGAGAGAGAAGGCAGTTTAACACTGTGTATGAAATAAATCAAAACTGATAGTGTAAGAGAGAGAAGGCAGTTTAACACTGTGTATGAAATAAATCAAGAGAACTGATAGTGTAGAGAGAGAGTAGAGAGAGAAGGCGGCAGTTTAAACACTGTGGTATGAAATAAATCAAGAGAACTGATAGTGTAAGAGAGAGAGTAAGAGAGAGAAGGCGGCAGTTTAACACTGTGTATGAAATAAATCAAGAAAACTGATAGTGTAAGAGAGAGAAGGCAGTCTAACACTGTGGTATGAGATAAATCATCAACAGAAGTGACAGACAACAGTAGGGAAAAGAGTCATGAGGAATTATGATTGTCTGGCATGGCCACATGATTGAGATGTTTCACGACAACCCCTCTACAATCCTGCCTCTAGACCAGCTTACTTGTAATCCAAGGAAGTGCCTTTGCCATCCTTATGTGTGAGTGCCTGTGATCCTATGAGGGATGAGATATTAATGATGCCGGCCTTGCTACAACTTAGACTCTTGGATCTATCCAATGCTGCTGCCTGTTTGGATCAGTGGTAGGAACTTCTGGATCACAACCAGTGGACCTTAGAAGAGAAGATATTTTATGCAAACTAAACACAAAATGTAAATAATAATAGAAACAATTTGCTAAACACAAGAAAGTAGCAAAGAAAGAGTTGGGTTATGACCCAAATGTATAGGAATTTGATATTAGTGCCAAATATATTTTTTTTTTTACCACAGGCCCACTTTTGGGCAATGTGATCAGCATTACACCAGTGCTATCTTCTCTCTCTCTCCCCCCCCCCCCAAAAAAAAAAAATCTAGTATAATTTAATCTTTGGTGAATCTAGAAGCTGTTGATCAGGATTGAACCCAATCACTTGTCCTCAGTAGGCCAGTTCACGAAGTACTCCTCTACTGTGGTTCAATAGTAAACAAACATTGCTACTACGTCAAGTGGCATTTAAGAGTAATGTAGTGCTCACACTTTTCAATAACCATCAGAGCATTAGGTGGTCAGTATCACACCAGGCCACACTAGTCTTTTCTACATAAAAAATCTCTAGTACCCATTTTCAAAAGCTGTGTCCATCCTGAAAACAAGAATATTCACGCTTGGGAGCAGAACCCAGATCCTTGTGATCAGTAGACAAGTGTACTAACCACTCAGGCACAAGTGCTTCTAGCAAATACAAAGTGACTATAATTATGAGGAAGAAACCTTTTCATGAGTTTGAGTCACTGGGACACCATTAAGTTACAGCAGAGATGAAGAGGATGGGGAAGACATGAAGCAATCTAATGAGAGAGGCAAGAACTGGACAGCTTGGGAAGTGTTTGTTGAAGACATATGCTCCACAGGGAGCTGAGCTGAAAGGAAGATAAAGTTTCAGCCTTGTGCGGTGCTGGCCACATAACCAACGATGTGATCACCAAATATAACATACATAGTAATACCATATTCCCCATACACAAATTGATATATCAGGTGGTGTTAATTTCTTTTTTAAGTGAAAAAAAACTTAAAACCAACAAAATAGATAAAGGTAAAGCTAAATGCTTTCAAAGACAAATTGCTAGGAAGGATCCTCTGTGAACCGCTGCTCGTTGGTCTTTATAAAGCATTTTTCTCACATAAACTAACAAATGTGAAAATCTCATATCCATCATTATTTTCCACCACAACATCTGATGTTGTATATGCTCAAATCTTTCAATATTTTTGACAAGAAAAAAGCGTGTAAATAAGTGTATATTGTATTCTGTACATTTATCAATTATGCTTCTCATATTATGTAAATAAAGACTGGTGGAACAATATTAAAACAGGTAAAGGAATTTAAATATTTGGAAGTTTGTTAACCTCAGAGTATGAAAATTGACACAGCAAAAACAGAGGCTATGAGAATAAGCAAATTAAGACACCCACTAAACATTAAGATCAAAGATAAAGAAATAAAACAAGTAGATGAATTCAAGTATTTGAGCACATGTTCACGGAAGATGGAAAACTAGACAGAGAAATTGACATGAGAATACAAAAAGTAAATGCTATCGCATACCAGCTTTCACCATTGCTAAGACATCCAAACATTTCTATGCCAGCTAAACAACAAATGATAAATAGCATCTTCATACCAACTTTGTGCTATGAAAGTCAAACATGGACCCTTTCTAAATCACTTTTAAGAACAATCAATACATGTGAGATGCGATGCCTGAGAAAAGTAACAAACAACACAAGAAGAGATAGAATACCAAATGAAACCATAAGAAAAATGGTAGGAATAAAACCCTGCCAAGAATATATAGAACAACAACAACTTAAGTGGTTGGGCCACCTGGTCAGGATGAATCCTCACCAATCACCATCAAGGGCGTTCTTCCCGAGAATGCATGGGAAAAGACCAAGAGGAAGACCTAGAAGAAGATGGATAGATGCAGTGACAGAGACATGTAACAACAAAGGAAAAATCACTAATTCAGACAGTTCGAGCAGCTCAAGAACGACAAATGATATAAACCACGACACCTTTCGGTATCAGTGCAAAGAGAAAAGAAGATGACCTCAGATGGTAGATCTACATCTGGTTGATGGTGAAATGCAGAATGGCTCCGCAAAAACAGCTTTCCAAAAAATGAGGAAGATACTATGCATTCCATTTTTGACAATAGAAACAAGAAAAGAGTTTCTTAAATGTTATGTAGAGCCAGTCTTAACATATGGATGTGAATCATGGACAATAGGACAACAGACAAGAATATCACTGGAGTCTGTAGAAATGTGGTTCTACAGAAGAATGTTGAGAATACCATGGACAGCTAAGGTGAGTAATGAAAACGTCAAAGCAAAAAGAGAGCTAATTTCCATTAATATGAAGAAACAATCATCATCTTTTGGCCATGTAATGAGAAGAGAACAGCTGGTATATATTGTATAACTGGGAAAATTGAGGGACGAAGAGATAGAGGGAAGCAAAGACGAAAGAATAGCAGACACCTCAAGAAAATGACTTGGCAGAAGGTCAACAACAGAAATAATAAATAACTGTCGAGATCGAAAGTTGTGGAGAGACATGATCACCTACGCCAGCAGGCATGATACTTGATGATTATTTAAATGGGCTTCTAAAACCAATCAAAATGTAAGTGTAGAATTAGTTCAACTTTATTACTGAAAATACTTGTTTACTTTAGTTTCCTACACCTCTGTAGTCTCACAGCAACAAGGAAAATGGAGTGTTTGGGTCAATGTTCTACCAAACTAGATACCCATTGTAAATGTCTGCTATTTCTTTGATCCATCATCTTTCACATCTGCCTTTTTTCCTAGGAAATGTTTGATGATGACCGTGTTACATGTCCAAACCATTAATCTGTTGTTGCTTAACATGAGACAGTACTAATATAACCGTCTTCTATTTTCTCTATATATTATCATTTCTAATTCTATTTTCTCTATATAAACTCTCATTAGATGACAACACTCACTGGAAACATTGACATCAAAGTGCCTCTGCATTCTCTCCCTTGTCTGGTGGACCAGCCCCCACCATCTTCCTTGTCGAGATAAATGCCAGCATTATTTATGAGCAGATTTAGACCTCGATCCCCAACCAAACTTCTGGTTTGCTGGAAGTTATTAATTAAATATGTCAAAGATACAACAAAACATGTTAATTTATTACTCACAACAATTTGTTATCACTCAGAGCATATTTATACCAAACACTGATACTAGTCAAGCATTAAAAAAAATATCAGAAGTCTCCTTTTCTCCATTGTAGATGTCAATCATAAGTTCAAATAAATAAAGTTCCTGGATTTTTACATCTTTGTACAACTTCTACAGACTGGAGGCTGTAGAAATGTGGTTTTACAGAAGAATGTTGAGAATACCATGGACAGCTAAGAAGAGTAATGAAAACGTTGTGAAAGAGGTCAAAGCAAAAAGAGAGCTAATTTCCAATATTAGGAAGAAACAATCATCATTTTTTGGCCATGTAATGAGAAGAGAACAACTAGAATATATGGTACAACTGGAAAAATTGAGGGACGAAGAGATAGAGGGAAGCAAAGAGAAAAAAAATACCAGACAGCTTAAGAGAATGGCTTGGCAGAAGGTCAACAACAGAAATGATAAATAGCTGCCGAGATCGAAAATTGTGGAAAGACATGATCACCTACGCCAGTAGGCCCGGTATTTGATGATGATTTTAATATTGCTCCACTTGTCTTTATTGTGCATTGCGGTGATGTCTTTTTCTTTGTTGCTGCCATTACGTCTGTCTTTTTGCTATTAATATTATATTATTAATTTTGCTATTATCGTTTCACGGTGCGATATTTGCTGGGGAGGAGATCTAATCACCCAAATTTATTTACTTACCTTATCAGTAGCAGAACAGCTTAAGTCTGCTTATGATTATCATATAGACACTACAACTACATCATAAGGAGATTTGTCAATAATGGTAATAGAATAGTAGGTAAGTATCGTACACTCATGGACTGCTATTTATGTTATTACGTGTTCATTAAAAAAATAAGCAGATTAACTTGTTCTTCTTTCCTTCCTCATCTGCCGTTCAGCGTCGAGGGGAGATATCATTTGCGGTCTTTCCCTCTTCTGTTCGCCTCTGCTACTGTTCTGTTTCCTTGTGCTTCTAATATTCAATCGATCCATTTTTTTAGTGGTCGACGCTTGGGTCTGGTATTCTCACAACGTTTATTGAAGGCACGTTGTGTTGTGTTTTGATCTTTCTGCCTTGTCACACTGCCAAGCCATTTTATCTGTTGTTCTTTATAAATTCTATGGCGGGGTCTATTCCTAGATTTTTTCTTAATTTCTGATCTTATCTCTCAGACTGTTTCCTGTCATTCGTCTGACACATTTAATCTCAGTAGAGGTTATTTTTCTTATTGTTGTTCAATCTAAGGTCCAGGTCTGGCATTTGTATCACAACGTTGGGATGAAGATGCACATTAATCAATGATTGAACAAGATATAGGAAATAAAGGGTAATTTGCGAGTTTAGTGTCCCATATTACTTTTGCTCAGAATAATTCCCCCTGCACTTTATTCGGTCACTATCGAATCTGTCATTAGAAGACTCCTGGGTAGGGTTTAGGGCTTGGAATAGCCTACAAGTAACCCTAAATCTTCGTGAAAAAAATAAAATGAAATGCACAAATTGAAAAAAAAAAAACTAGAAACGATAATTCAATCAAGTATGTCCGGTGAATGTTTCTCAACAGAAACTGGTGTTAAACATGGATGTATTGTATCGCCCTTGCTATTTGGAGTTGAATGGACTTCGTAATGAAGATATGCTGCACTGGTAACAAAGGCATCAAATGGATACAAGGAGACCATTTGGAGGACCTCGACTTTGCTGATGACATAGTTGTCATCAGCAGTCAGATAAAAACGATGCAGGAAAACACAAATGAACTATCATCAATAGCCAGCAAAATTGGGCTTTGAGTTATTGAGTTATTTGCGGGTCATCATCATTGCACTCCGAACATGTCCATAGGTGCTCAGATCCCCTCCTCAGTAATTCCCTCAGTGTCCAGCGACTGACGACTCCAGTTCTATGTTGGTTGATAAGTCTTCTTACACGGCCACCAAGTTTCTCATTTCTGGCTGTGCCCATCTTAACTCCCATTTCCATCATCCGATAAAGCGACGTTGATCTGTGTTGTCGAAGTCCTGTGCTCTTCCCACATCTCGGAGTGCATTGATGATGTCCGCCCGATCCATCGGTTGCCCGTCCTTAACGACAGCGCAGCTAGCCAACCTGTCCGCTCTCTCATTTCCCCGTACTCCCGCATGTCCAGGGACATAGACAAAGGTGACCTTACGTATTTTGGATTTCTGCAACGACTCTACCCATTGCATGCGTACAGAGCCCGCCTCCACTTTTTTTATCATGGTCATCGAATCACTCAGTATACATGCGTGGATGTAGTCTTGTGACTCTAACCATTTGAATGCCCTGGTCACTGCCATCACCTCCATTGTCATGCTACTCGTGGTCATGGCGTATGCACCACTGTCTTCCTTGGCTATTCTGCCTGCCGAACGTGCTGTAAATGCCCATGCACTTCTTTCGTGTCGTCTTACAGATCCGTCTGTATAGATGACTGCATCTTTCTCATCGGTGTTATCGCAGATGAGACCGTTGACCTCAGCATTAACCACGACCGGGTTCTGTTCCCTACTTTTCCTGTCGAGTGTGACAATACATGAGAAAGTCCCCTTGAATGACGTAGGCACCGTATCCACTCCTCACCAACGCTGAGATTGGTAAGCCCACAGACCTGTTTGATGACATCTTCTGCTCGGCCCACCCATGATTTGCCTCTTTTTAGCCTGGTACCTTTCTCTGTGTTGAGCACGTGGTGCAATGGATGCTCTGTATCTGTACTAATCTTCAGGTATGCTCGTGCTCTCCAGATCTTGATTCTGTCATCCATGGTTGGAAAGTCAAGAAGATACCTCATTGCAACACAGGGAGTGTCCCTCGTACATCCCAGGATAATGCGCATGGCTTCATTTTGTATTTTCTCCAGCCTATCAATTTGAGTCGTACTGACAGTAAGAATGGCCAGGGCATACTCGATTGTGCGAGGACTAATCCCTGGAACAAAAGAGTAAGTAGCCTCTGCTCGATGTTGGCAGTTGTCATGACCTTCAAGGCAGCTAATCCTTTGCGGGATTTTGTTATCACATGGTCGACGTGGTCCCGAAAACACAGGCTGCGATCAAACTTAACTCCGAGGTATGTCATCAACTTGTCCCTGGTCACCTCATCAGCTCCCATTCGTACTACCGGTGTGGTCGTATTAACGATATGATTGTTAAGGGAGAACCATGAAACTGATGCTTTATTAGGATTAACCAAGGCACCTGAAACCCCACACCAGGAAGAAATGCGATCGAGTTCGTCTTGCATTGTGGAGGCGATTCCCCGTCTGTCTCTTCCCTGTCGATATACCAGAATATCATCAGCAAAAGTCATAGTTCTTCCCCTCCCGTCCAGCTGTTGGGCCGTGATCGTTATTGTGTACACATTAAATAGAACTGGTGACAATGGTGAGCCTTGTGGCAGCCCAGGACAAATGGATGTTGGCTCGGAAGACCAACTTCCACATCTGAGTATCACCTTCCTCTGAAACAGTGCCGCGGCGATCCATCTTATGAGGAAGGGTTCACCGCCAGCTTGAGAAGCATATGCATGAGATATTCAAATGGTACCCTGTTGTATGCATCCTCCAGATCTATAGCAGCAGCACATGTCTCCTCTCGTCTGTGGAAGCCTTCGAAGACGTCATAGGCAAATACTGCCGCATTGAGCCATGTCTCTTTGCTATATCTATAACCTCCGAGTGTGGATGGGAATACGCGTTTCTGTTCAAGGCGACACGTGAGGACACGGGCAACTATTTTCTCCAGCAGCTTGCCCGCAGTGTTCTGCATTGTGAAGATTCTGTAGGCACTGATCTGAGAATGGTCCTTGTTTGGCTTCGGTAGCGGTAGTAAGTAGCTGTGTAGCCACTCCTCCTTAATCTGGCCACTCCGAATACTGGCATTAAACTCATTGGCCAGTGTTGTCAAGTCGTCATCAGCTAAATCGCCTATGTCATCATACCGAACACCATCTGGACCAGGAGCAGTGTTGTGTGACCTTTTAAGTGTCGTGCGAATGGTATCGGTTGTGATTGTGAGATCTTCTTCCAGCCCTACATCCTTACACAAATTTGACAAAGATCCCCGTATCCTCATTCTTACAGCCTCATTTCTTTGGTCCGTCTGCTCAATGTAGCGGGCAAGCAGGGCCTTCCCTTTGCTCTCATCAGATTTGTGCCATATCTGGTCTGTGCTCTGAAAGTCTGGTATACCTCTGTGTCGTGGTGTGCCATTCATGCACTGATGAAGGCGCCAGAATGTGGCTAGCGATTTTTCTGAGCACACTTTTTTACAGAAGTCATCCCATTTGGCATACTTAGCCTGCTTAGCGCATAGTTTAAAGTGCATCATTTTTTGGTCGACCTCTACTTTCAGACGCTTCAAGAGCTCAGGTTGTGTTCTACCATACTTCTGGCTTTCTGCCATGTCTTGAAAATTGGGCTTGAGATCAATCATGAAAAGACTAAAGTCATGAAAAGCTTAATTCCAACAGATGACAAAATATACATGGAAAACAAACCAGTAGAAGAGATCGATCACTTTATCTATCTTGGAAGTCACATTGATCAAGAAGGGGATACAAGCAAAGAAATTAGAATCAGAATAGCTAAAGCAGCAATGTCTTTCAGAAGCCTTGAAAAGTTGTGGAAATCAAAACTCATTAGCACAAACACAAAACTTAGGCTATTCAAATCAAATGTACTATCAACCCTTACGTATGCGTGTGAAAGCTGGAAAAAAACAAGAGATATAGAAACAAAGTTGAACGCATTCGAAAATAAATGTCTAAGGAAAATACTTGGTATAGAATGGAACGAATTCAAAACAAACGAGGAAATTAGAGAAATCGCCAATCAACCACTAATATCTTCAGTGATCAAGAAAAGACGATGGTCATATGTTTGACATGTGATGAGAAGAGATAATAACCGAATAGCAAAGCAAGCCCTCATATGGGAAACAACAGGTAAAAGAAAAAGAGGAAGACCCAGAGAGACACTGAGAAGAACATTGATGAGAGAGGCAAGAGCAGCAGGAATCGGCTCCCTCAATGAGATAGAGCTGCTTGCACAGAACAGAGACAGATGGCGAGATTTGATACAATATCATTGCTGGATTGAGACTGCTAGAAAGAAAATTTAGAAAAAGATAAAGAGTATCTGATTCTATGCCCGTTGGGGCTTTTGGCCTTTGGGCCGACTACGGCTGGAAAGGTCGATAGAATAGATGCCCGGTCAGTGAGAGGAGATCACTCGTTTAGGAGAAATAATTTGGGACAATAAACGCGTAAATTACCTAATAAAGTTGTATGTACTTATGTATTATGTAGCTCTAATTAATGCAATATCTGACCTGTAGAGCAGCGTCAATATCTTCATCTTTCTCCACATCCATCTTGACGATCTTCAACGACGGCTTGCTCTCTGCCAAGGCTTGAAGGTTTTTCGCTGAAGTCGGATCCCGGCATGTCGCAATTAAAACCTCTGGAGCTGTTGGCAACTCAAGAATCTGCTTGACAAACTCAAGTCCTAAACCTCTGGAAGCTCCAGTAACAAGAACAGTACGAGCTGATAGAAACATTGTCAGTTTAATCGTTTCAGATTGTGATTTCAACAAAAACAAGAAATGTCTACCTTCTTGTCGTCTGCTAGAAAGAGGTTAAAGTTCGCTGTGGAAGACGGGGTCAAAGGTTGAGGTTAGCTAACGGCAAGGGTTGCCAGGTTTTTGTCTTTGTAAAAATGATGAAGATACTGAGCAATCCATTTTTGATAACAGAAACAAGAAAAAGAGTTCTTAAATGTTATGTAAAGCCAGTCTTAACATATGGATGTGAATCATGGATAATAGGACAACAGACAAGAACAATCAATGGAGGCTATAGAAATGTGATTTTACAGTAGAATGTTGAGAATACCATAGACAGCTAAGAATAATGAAAATGTTTCTGAAAGACGCCAAAGCAAAAAGAGAGCTAATTTCCCAAATTAGGAAGAAATAATCATCATTTTTTGGCCATGAAATCTCTCTCTCTCTCTCTCTCTCTCTCTCTCTCTCTCTCTCTTTCTCTCTGCGATCAGGACTCAATCAGAGTAGGATTCCAGACTCTCACGTGAAGTCAGCTGTCAGGTTAAGTGTGTTGATCACCCTCACAGACAGAACATCACAATTATAGAGTCTACCAGATCCACTCTGATTGAACACCCGTTAAAAACGTTGCACTGTGTTCTGCGCCAGTGGCCCAGTGCATCCGATTTCAGCCAGCATTTTATTCAGGTTTGCTTTCCTTAGCCTTTGATTGTCCCCAATCTTCCCACAAGGCAGCAGCTTGTCTTTTCTGTAGGGGGATTCTGCCCTTAGATGGTCGGCCTTCCCAGGTTTACGAGCACCATCTGCCCGAGTCACTAGAGGTGACTAACACAGACATGCACACACAAAGATATGAGATGTGACTGACACAGACATGCACACAGCGATACGAGGCATGACTAACACTGACACACATCAAGATATGAGATATTACTAACACAGACATACACGCAGAGATATGACACATGACTAACATAGACATGCACACAAAGATAAGAGATATGACTAACATAGATATGCACAAACAAAGATATGCGATATGACTGACAGAGATATGCACACACAAAGGCCATGAAATGAGAAGGGAACAACAGCAATATATTGTAACAAATGGGAAAATTGAGGGACGAAGAGATAGAGGGAAGCAAAGAGAAAAGATAGCAGACAGTTTAAGAGAATGGCTTAACAGAACTGATAAATAGCTGTCGTAATCGAAAGTTGTGGAGAGACATGATCACCTACGCCAGCCGGCATGGTACTTGGTGATGTGGATCAGAAAGATGGAGAACAGAAGACAACAAGATAGCATTGCAAATTAATTCGAAGCCCTAGAAATATGGTTTTAGAGACGGAAAAAAGGGTGGGGATAGTTTTTTTTTTTTTTTTCTGGTCGAAGTTGGAACACCGTGTAGAAATCATAACTTCCAATGTCTGACGATTCACTGCTAGGTCATGTAAGTCTTATTTTGTTATACGCTTTCAATAATAGTAGAGTCTGGGATCTAGTACTCATCTCCACATATTTTTATAATCCTTCCATTTTACTTTATTTCACACCTATGTCCGCCCTGTCAGCCGGCCTTATTAATTTCAGTCAAGTCGGTGTTTGACCATGCTGCGAACCACAGGAAAGTGACTTATTTTCCTTTTTAGATAATCTAGAATACTATAGCCATGTAGTTATATTTCTGTCACCACTCCTCTTCATCATATATATGGACAAAGTAAACCTGGAAACAACCAACAATAAGGACAACTCAAATAATAACCTATAGGTAGAAAACTCCAACATCAATGCGCTACTCTTTGCAGATGACCAATGCTTAATATACGAGGATGAAAACCTGCTACAACTGCATATAACATCTCTAGATAAAAGTTGCACAAACTACAGTATGAAAATTAACACAGCAAAAACAGAGGCTATGAGAATAAGCAAATTAAGACACCCATTAAACATTAAGATCAAAGATAAAGAAATAAAACAAGTAGAGGAATTCAAGTATTTGAGCACAATGTTTACAGAAGATGTAAAACTAGACAGAGAAATTGACATGAGAATACAAAAAGCAAATGCTATCACATACCAGCTTTCACCATTGTTAAGACATCCAAACATTTCTATGCCAGCTAAACAACAAATGATAAATAGCATTTTCATACCAACTTTGTGCTATGAAAGACAAACATGGACTCTTTCTAAATCACATTTAAGAAAGATCAATACATGTGAGATGTGATGCTTGAGAAAAGTAACAAATAACACAAGAAGAGATAGAATACAAAAAAAAAAAAAAAAAAAACATAAGAAAAATGGTAGGAACAAAACCCTGCCAAGAATATATAGAGCAACAACAGAAATGTTTGGGCCATCTGGTCAGAATGAATCCTCACCAATCACCATCAAGGGCGTTCTTCTCGAGAATGCATGGAAAAAGACCAAGAGGAAGACCCAGAAGAAGATGGATAGATGCAGTGACAGAGACATGTAACAAGAAAGGAAAATCACTAATTCAGACAGTTCGAGCAGCTCAAGAACGACAAATGATATAACCACGACACCTTTTCGGTATCAGAGAGAAGAGAAAAGAAAGAAGAAGTTAGATTTCTGTGTATAATATTCTTATGAGTTTTTTGTTTCAGCTGAAGACCTATTGGGCCGAAACGTCGTTCTACTTTTGTTTTGTTTCAAACCTAAGTAAAGCTGTTACCATAACCCCCCTATCTCTCTCTCTCTCTCTCTCTCTCTCTCTCTCTTTGCGATCAGGACTCAATCAGAGTAGGACTCCAGACTCTCGCACAAAGACAGCTATCTGTTTAAGCCTGTTAGATCCACTCCGCTTGAATGTTAAAACGTTGCACTGTGTTCTGCGCAATTACCAAATCACTTTTTAAAAAAAAAAAAAAAACATTCTTGTTTTGTTCATAAGGCAATATATCTTTTTTTTTTTAAATCTGCCCGGGGGCAAGGGTGGGGGGAGAACTATCAATACGACTATCCCCACTTTTCTCTAACACCACATATCTAGGGCTTCAATATTATTTTCTGTGTTATCTTTTGTCCTCTGTGTTTTTGATTCAGTAAAAGTGCAGAATAAACAATCACATTTAACCGTTCTTGGTTTTAGATTTAGTTGTATTTGTTTTGAATTTAGACCAGGTTTTAACAGCGCTTTTAAACAATTAGAACGACCATTATAATTAGTGAGTGTGTGGGTTTTGTCATGGGAGAGCTGTGGTAGAATTGTTGTGCTAGTTGATTCGTGATGCAGCAACTCCATTAATTGAATCAACAATGATAAACAAGTTATCATTTTATGAAGAGATAACAAACTTCGACCTTTGACCCACCAATCAACGAACTTTGACCTCTTTCTAGCGATAGGATGCAGACGACAAGATGGTAGATGTTTCTTGTTTTTGTTGAAATCACAATCTGAAACGATTAAAATTAACTGACAATGTTTCTATCAGCTCGTACTATTCTTGTTACTGGAGCTTCTAGAGGACTAGGACTTGAGTTTGTCAAGCAGATTCTTGAGTTGCCAACAGCTCCAGAGGTTTTAATTGCGACATGCCGGGATCCGACTTCAGCGAAAAACCTTCAAGCCTTGGCAGAGAGCAAGCCGTCGTTGAAGATCGTCAAGATGGATGTGGAGAAAGATGAAGATATTGACGCTGCTCTACAGGTCAGATATTGGATTGATCAGATCTACTTAATTTTAGGTATTTGATAGTTTAGACAGAAGAATACTTTGGAAGTTACTGAATCATTACGGTTACGGAATCCCCATGATAAAGTTTATTAACCGTTAACCTGATTAAAAACAATGTATGAAGTTTAAAGGAACGAAATGTAGTGTGGTGCATGAAGGACAGCTTACAGAAGCATTTGAAATAAGAACAGGAGTAAGGCAGGGATGCCTTCTGTCTCCATTTCTCTTTCTACTGGCCATAGATTGGATTATGAAAATAACTCAAAACAACAGAAATGGAATCCAGTGGTCACTGACCAAACCACTTGATGATTCAGACTTTGCTGAAGACATAGCTCTCCTATCACACAGCCATCACCAGATGCAGGATAAAATGAGCATACTTGATGAGAGATCACAACAGCTAGGACTAAAGATTGATAGAGATAAGACCAACGTTATGAGAATTAATGCAGTTGGCAATAACCAAATAAAACTAAGAGAAATAACCTCTACTAGACGTACAATCTTACATATATCTGGGTAGTAATATATAGATAGTAAAGAATAGTGACACTGTGACCTTCCAGGCATGTCGTAAGAGGCGACTAAAGAGATTGATCGATGGCTTGGCAAGCTGTCATTGTAAAAAGTATTGTTATGGAAACAGTGCCATATATTTTAGAGCAGTGATCTCTGCAATATGTACCACTTTGGCACGCAAGGTTTCTGTTTTTGAGATTGTGGTTCTGCCCTATGTGCCGTCTTCGGCTCGAAAGAACAATAGATAGATAGAATATAGATAAAGAGGGAGATAAAGACATGGAATGATCTTAAAAGAAAGCAAGCAACAGAACGACTTGGAAAATGTTTGTTGAAGACCTATGCTTCACTGTGAGCTGAAAGGTAGAAGAAGAAGAGACTTAATTTTAGGTAAAGGTCGAGTTCAGTGTCCCAAATTATTTCTGCTCGGACTAATGTCCTTCCCCTTGCCCTTTATTCGGTCAGTCTTGGATCTGTCATTAGAAGACACCCTGGTTTGGGTTTAGGTTTTGGAATAGCCTACAACAAACCATAAAACTTGTTGCAAAAAAGATTGACTTCAATGCACAAATTTGACAAATAAAACAGGAACAGCTGATAATTCAAGTATGTCCGGTCAGTGAGGTGAGAGATGACCTGTTTATCAGAAGTAATGTGGGACACTAAACTCATAAATTACCTTATAGGTTCACTTTTAATTCATTTACCTTTTTGTAAAAATAACTGTTTACCTTTTGACCATTACGAACACATGAACAAGTTGTTACAACAGTTATTAATTTAGTTGAATGTGAGTAATTAAATAAGTTAAATAACACGTCCAAGACAGGTCAATCATGTGATGTGTGCAGATCCAAAATATTTAAATAATAATTTTATTTTTATCCTGAGGTCATACATTTTAAAATGTAACATTGTGTCATCTGAGATATAATTAAATTAATGGTAACATCAGTTTCTATTGGATGGTACAAGTACAAAACAAAAAAGGGAGCTCCTAAAAAACATGAGAAAGAAACAATCAACATTTTTTGGGCATATCGCGTGAAGAGGAAAGTTGGAATACTTGGTTACAACTGGCAAAATACAGTGAAAGAGAGATCGCAGATGACAAAGAGAGAAAATACTGGATGGTTTGGTGTCATGGCATGGAAGACAGTCAACAATAGAACTGATACGATGCACTGTAGATAGAAGATTATGGAAGGACTTGATCACCTATGCCAACTGGTATGGCACGTCATGATGATGATTGGATGGGGCTTGTAAGTTTAAACTTAAAAATAAAAAAACAATCACCTTCTAACATTGTACACTCATCGTCATCATTGAGTGCCGTCTCCGCAACGAAGGTTGGCTACCATGGAGCGCCATTCTGCTCTAACTCTTGCTTTGATGGTGCAGGTTGTCATCGGTTGATTTGTCCATCTTTTGATGTTACTCGTCCATGTTAATCTTGGTCTGCCTCTGCCTCTTTTACCTTGTATTTTCCCCTCCAGGATTACTTTCAGTAGACTGTTGTGTCTTTTAACATGGCCTAAGAATCGCATTTGTCTCGTTCTAATTGTGTTCAGAAGTTCTCTTTTCATTTTTAGTTGTTTTAAGACTTCGGCGTTTGTTTTCTTTTCCTTCCATCCAATTCTACCTATTCTCCTATATATCCACATTTCAAAGGCTTCAATTCTCTGTTCTGTTTTCTTGTCTAAAGTCCATGTTTCAACACCATATAGGAATATTGAGAAGATGTAACATTTTGCTATTCTTAGTTTTAGCTCTGGTGTTATTTGTTTTGATGTTAGTATGTCCTTCATGACATTAAAATTACTTTTTGCCATTCCTATTCTTTTGTTTATTTCAGTTGTACATTTTCCATCACTGGTTATAGTATGTCCAAGGTAGTTATAGTTCTGAACTGTCTCAAGGTCTATTTCTTCAATTTTGATATCCACTTGTGGGTTTTGAGTATTTTCTTTGTTTATGATCATAGTTTTAGTCTTTTTGATATTCATATCTAGTCCATATTTTTTGCTTGTCGTGTTTATTTCATTAAGTAATTGTTGTAGGTCTTTAGGATTTTCTGCTAGTAGTACAGTATCGTCAGCATATCTTAGGTTATTGATTATCTTTCCATTAATTTGTAGGCCTGGCATCTCTATGATGTTTTTAAAGATTTGCTCAGTGTATAGATTGAACAAGCTTGGTGATAGGATGCATCCTTGTCTTACTCCTCTTTTTATATCAATGGGTGTAGAGAACTCTTTGTTATATTTTATTATTGCTGTTTGCTCCCAGTATAGATTGCATATTAGTCGTATATCCATGTCATCTAGATGTATCTCTTTTAGGCATTCTATAAGTTGTTTGTGGTGTACTCTATCAAAAGCTTTGGTGTAGTCTATGAAGCAGGCATATATTGGTTTGTTTACTTCTGTGTATTTTTCGATTAATGTTCTCATGCAGAATATGGCTTCTTTTGTCCCGCTATTTTTCCTAAATCCAAATTGCTGCTCATCTAATTCAGTATTGATTTTATTCTGAATCCTTCCTTGTATAACCTTTAGCAAGATTTTTGTAACATGGCTCATTAGGCTTATTGTTCTAAAGTCACTGCATTCAACTGCACCATTCTTTTTAGGCAATGCAATGATAGTTGATGTTTTTAGTTCATTTGGTATGTATCCTGTGTGGTATATGTCGTTGCATATGTCTGTAATCACTTCAATGCCAAAATCTTCAAGTGCCTGTATCATCTCTATCTGTATGCTTTCAGGTCCTGCTGCTTTTCCCCTTTTCATTGTACACTACTATTATTATAATTAGCCTATGGCTATGTCCATTTTATTATGACTATTCCATTCCCAAAACTAACATTTTCAGAGATGGAGACATAACATCTGAAATCATGATAAGCTAGCATCTAATGCATTCAATAAACTGATGAACATTTGGAGATGCAAAGTTGTCAGTAAACAAACAAAATATAGATTATTCAACTCCTGTCTGATACCAGTGCTAACATATGGATGTGAAAGTTGGAAATCAACCAAAACTGTAGATAGGAACTTAAGTGACCTTTACAACAAATCTCTTCATAGGATCTCAAACATAAGCTGGAATGAATGCATTTCAAATTAACAGATAAGTGACGAATCAAAACAAGAATTTATGTAGAGCTTTATAAGAAGAAGGCGTTGGAAATACATCGGTCATGTGCTGAGAATGAATGAAGAAAGACTTCCCTGTCAGGCATTCATATGGAAACCATCTGGTAAAAGAAAACAAAGCAGACCAAGAGAATCGATACACAGAAAAATGACTAGGGAATGCTCAACCATGGGACCAAGAAACAACCAAGAACTAGCAGCAAATTGTCAATCATGAAGAACTATGACTTCCATCCTATGTCCCAATACTCAGTCTAGTCTATACTCTATGTATTATAAGTATAATAAGACGATGCTGTTCAGTGATCTTGTTATATATCCAATTCCTTTCTTCTTCTTTCTTGATCTCATGCAGCACTGGTACAGTCCCAGTTATCTTCCTTATACCATAAATTATGATTCTGTCTTTTCTGGTCACATTCAATATTATTTTTTAGAAATGTTTCTCTTGTGACTATATTTCTATTTTTTTTTTACTGTATATGTCCAAATTTGACACTGGTAGCAGAGTGTTGGATGGAGTACTCTTATTGTATTTTATAATTTGATGTTATATTAATTCATTCATTTTCCTTTTGGGCCGAAAACAACACAGGACAGAACAAAGTCATAGTTCTCCACGATTGGCGATTTGCTGAAGTTCTTCTATGACTTGGTTAATTCCTAGTCCCATGGTTGAGCCTTCCCCAGTAACTGTTCTGTAAAGCAATTCTCTTGGTCTGCCTTGTTTTCTTTTACCAGATGGTTTCCAACTGAGTACCGGTCAGGGAAGTCTTTCTTCATTCATTCATAGTACATGATCAATGTATTTCCAGTGCCTTCTTCTTGTAAAGCTTGACATATATTCCTGTTTATATTTTTCTTTTATCAGTTCAATTTGATGTTATATTCTTGTTCTGTAATATTGAAACCAGTTGTCCAACATTTTATTTGCAACATAAATCTTCAGTTTCTAACTAGTTTTTTTTCATTCTCTGATATAGTGCCTCCTAATTATTTGAATAAATCACAAATAAATCCCTTCGAAATAACACAAGAACGCTTGAATTTCTTTTACTACGGGCATTGACATTCACTTATATCTTCAATTTGACTTCCATTGAAAATTGTATCGTGTTGCCAGCACAGTCACACACCGGAAGTCAAGATCGTGTGGAAAGGAACAAACTTTGGCAAACTTTAGAAACCTACGGGGTAGCAGGACTACTACTAGATAATATAATGGCATTATATAAAAACAGTCAAAGTGCCGTCAGAACATCGGAAGGTCTGTCAGAATGGTTTCAGGTTACAACAGGTGTAAGACAAGGATGCGTCCTCTCACCATTCCTCTTCATCATATATATGGACAAAATAAATCAGGAAACAACCAACAATATGGAAAAATCAAACAATAACATAGAGGTAGAAAGCTCCAACATCAACGAGCTACTCTTCGCAGATGACCAATGCCTAATATATGAGGATGAAAACCTGCTACAACAGCATTTAACATCTCTAGATAAAAGCTGCACAAACTACAGTATGAAAATTAACACAGCAAAAACAGAGGCTATAAGAATAAGCAAATTAAGACACCCATTAAACATTAAGATCAAATAAAAAGAAATAAAACAAATAGAGGAATTCAAGTATTTAGGCACAATGTTCACAGAAGATGGAAAACTAGACAGAGAAATTGACATGAGAATACAAAAAGCAAATGCTGCCACATACCAGCTTTCACCATTGCTAAGACATCCAAACATTTCTATGCCAACTAAACAAAAAATGATAAATAGCATTTTCATACCAACTTTGTGCTATGAAAGTTAAACATGGACCCTTTCTAAATCACATTTAAGAAAGATCAATACATGTGAGATGCGATGCTTGAGAAAAGTAACAAACAACACAAGAATAGATAGAATACCAAATGAAACCATAAGAAAAATGGTAGGAACAAAACCCTGCCAAGAATATATAGAACAACAACAACTTAAATGGTTTGGCCACCTGGTCAGAATGAATCCTTATCAATCACCATCTAGGGCATTCTTCTTGAGAATGCATGGAAAAAGACCAAGAGGAAGACCCAGAAGAATATGGATATAATGTTATGTTCACTATGCAGATTTGTACTTCCTTTTCTTTACTTATCACAAACATGATTCGTTATGATCACCAAACCAGGGCAAACAAAAACCGTTCATCTCTGAATAATGGGAGTGGAAACAGACTATTCAGCATGGCCAAGAGAGCAGTTAATCCCACAAGGGCATAGGCCCTGACTGAAATGAAATGTAGAAAATGTCCAAGATTAATGAAAGATGGAGAGTCTTTAACCTGAATGAAATATAGAAAATGTCCAAGATTAATGAAAGATGGAGAGTCTTTAACCTGAATTAAATATAGAAAATGTCCAAGATTAATGAAAGATGGAGAATCTTTAACCTGAATGAAATATAGAAAATGTCCAAGATTAATGAAAGATGGAGAATCTTTAACCTGAATAAAATATAGAAAATGTCCAAGATTAATGAAAGATGGAGAGTCTTTAACCTGAATTAAATATAGAAAATGTCCAAGATTAATGAAAGATGGAGAATCTTTAACCTGAATGAAATATAGAAAATGTCCAAGATTAATGAAAGATGGAGAATCTTTAACCTGAATAAAATATAGAAAATGTCCAAGATTAATGAAAGATGGAGAGTCTTTAACCTGAATTAAATATAGAAAATGTCCAAGATTAATGAAAGATGGAGAATCTTTAACCTGAATTAAATATAGAAAATGTCCAAGATTAATGAAAGATGGAGAGTCTTTAACCTGAATAAAATATAGAAAATGTCCAAGATTAATGAAAGATGGAGAATCTTTAACCTGAATAAAATATAGAAAATGTCCAAGATTAATGAAAGATGGAGAATCTTTAACCTGAATAAAATATAGAAAATGTCCAAGATTAATGAAAGATGGAGAATCTTTAACCTGAATAAAATATAGAAAATGTCCAAGATTAATGAAAGATGGAGAATCTTTAACCTGAATAAAATATAGAAAATGTCCAAGATTAATGAAAGATGGAGAGTCTTTAACCTGAATAAAATATAGAAAATGTCCAAGATTAATGAAAGATGGAGAGTCTTTAACCTGAATAAAATATAGAAAATGTCCAAGATTAGGGAAAGATGGAGAGTCTTTACCTGAATTAAATATAGAAAATGTCCAAGATTAAGGAAAGATGGAGAGTCTTTAACCTGAATTAAATATAGAAAATGTCCAAGATTAATGAAAGATGGAGAGTCTTTAACCTGAATGAAATATAGAAAATGTCCAAGATTAAGGAAAGATGGAGAGTCTTTAACCTGAATTAAATATAGAAAATGTCCAAGATTAATGAAAGATGGAGAGTCTTTAACCTGAATGAAATATAGAAAATGTCCAAGATTAAGGAAAGATGGAGAGTCTTTAACCTGAATGAAATATAGAAAATGTCCAAGATTAAGGAAAGATGGAGAGTCTTTAACCTGAATTAAATATAGAAAATGTCCAAGATTAAGGAAAGATGGAGAGTCTTTAACCTGAATGAAATATAGAAAATGTCCAAGATTAATGAAAGATGAAGAGTCTTTAACCTGAATTAAATATAGAAAATGTCCAAGATTAATGAAAGATGGAGAGTCTTTAACCTGAATTAAATATAGAAAATTTCAAAGATTAGAAAATGATGGTGAGACCTTGTCTGTGCTTATGTTCCCTAAAGGGACCAGATGGGCTTTGAATGATTTGAAGAGTTACATAACAAAAAGAGGAAAAAATGGTCTTGTTGAAATGGTTAAACAATGTGAAAAAATGGTCTTGTTGAAATGGTTAAACAATGTGCAAAAAATGGTCTTGTTGAAATGGTTAAACAATGTGAAAAAATGGTCTTGTTGAAATGGTTAAACAATGTGAAAAAATGGTTAGTTATTAAGGTGATGTGTTGAGCATGTGTATGTTAAAAGACACAGCAGCCTACTAAAGGTAATCTTGGAAGGGAAAATATAAGGTAAAAGAGGCAGAGGTAGACCAAGACTAACATGGACGAGTAACATAAGAAAAATGGACAAGTCAGCTTATGATAACCTGCACCATCATAGCAAGAGACTGAGTGGAATGGTGCTCCATGGGAGCCAACCTTCGATGATGAATGCCACTCAATGATGAATTATGACAAGAAAAATGGCTGCTAAATATATGCTAGAGAAGTGACCCACATACGATGAACAGAGAAGAGTCGCTTGACCAGCACCACCATACCTGGACAAGTTGTATAGGATGTCAACATTCATGAACTTAATTTATTTGAGCTTATGATTGAGTGGGAGTTGCAATAGCTCAGTGATTAGTGAACTGGACTACAAAGGACAATAGGTTGTGTTTGATCCTGATCGACAGCTTCCGGGTTCACCCATCCTTAAATGGATACCTCATTTTTTTCTGGGAAAGTAAAGTGGCAAGGCATAATATTGACCACATTACCCCAAAAATCATGTGCCGAAGGTCACAATTTAAAAATAAAAAATCAATTAAAAAATGATGGTCACTAACACCATATTCCCTATACGCCACTTGGCGTGTCGGGGCTCTTTACTTTTTTTTTTTTTTTTAACTTATGATTGATATCTAAAAATGGAGAAAAAGGAGACTTCTGATATTTTTTTCTGTTTTGTTTTTCCTGCTTGACTAGTATCAGTGTTTGGTATAAATATGCTCTGAGTGATAACAAATTGTTGTGAGTTATAAATTAACATGTTTGTTGTATCTTTGACATATTTAATTAATAACTTCCAGCAAACCAGAAGTTTGGTTGGGGATCGAGGCCTTAATCTGCTCATAAATAATGCTGGTATTTTTCTCAACAAGTCAGACGGTGGACGCTTGAGCAAGCAGACAAGGGAGAGAATGCAGAGACACTTTGATGTGAATGTTTCCAGTGAGTGTTGTCGTCTAATGAGAGTTTATATTAGAGTTTATATAGACAAAATAGAATTAGAAATGATAATATATAGAGAAAATAGAAGTGGGTTATACTAGTACTGTCTCATATTAAGCAACTTATGGGGCAATCAACTCACTTAAACAGACAGCTGACTTCATGAGAGAGTCTGCAATCCTACTCTGATTTGGTCTTGATCGCAGAGAAAGAGAGAGATATTAAGCAACAAACGACTAATGGTTTGGACATGTAACACGGTCATCATCAAACAACATGCCCTAGGAAAAAAGGCAGATCTGAAAGATGATCTTCTACTTTCCTTCCTCATCTGCCTTTCAGCGTCGAGGGGAGATATAATTTGCGGTCTTTTACTCTTCTGCTCGCCTCTGCTGCTGTTATGTTTCCTAGTGCTTCTAATATTCCATCGGCCAATCTTTTTCATGGTTGACCCTTGGGTCTGGTGTTCTCACAACATTTGTTGAAGGCTCATTGTGTTGTGTTTTGTTCTTTCTGCCTTGTCACATGGCCAAACCATTTTATCTGTTGTTTCCTTATATATTCTATAGCGGGGGCTATTCCTAGCTTTTTTCTTAGTTCTTCATTTCTGATCTTATCTCTCAGCCTGTATCCTGTCATCCGTCTAACACATTTCATCTCTGTAGAGGTTATTTTTCTTATTGTTCTTGCATCTAGGGTCCAGGTCTGGCATTGGTAGCATGACGTTGGGATGAAGATTGTATTGTATAGTGCTCGTTTTGCTTCCAGAGTTATTTCCTTGTTGGATAATAGTGATGATAACTGTCCGATGATGTGACAAGCTTTGTTGCATCTTGATTCTATCTCTACTGTTTGGGAATTATCGTTTGTCATTAGACTTCCTAGGTATTTGAATTCCTCTACTTGTTTTAGTTGTCT
The DNA here is from genome assembly GCA_032433765.1 of Megaustenia siamemsis. Lineage (NCBI taxonomy): Eukaryota > Metazoa > Mollusca > Gastropoda > Stylommatophora > Ariophantidae > Megaustenia > Megaustenia siamemsis. The sequence continues at coordinate 30,291,059 of JAVIAB010000104.1, read as the reverse complement.
GCCTTCTATAGTTATGTTGATGTTCTGTTTATTTTTGGCAACATTCATGACTTCTGTTTTGTTGATGTTGATTTTCATGTTGTATTTTGTGCCTGAGATGTTGAGTTTGTTTAAGTGTTCTTGTAGGTCTTCTATTGTTTCATGTATTAGTGCCTGATCGTCTGCAAATAGAAGCTCGTTGATCTCCTCTGTCTCTGATGGGTTGGCTAGCTTGCATATATGGTCCATGTATGTAATAAATAGTAGGGGGGATAGTAAGCACCCCTGTCTTACACCTGATCTAACTTCGAAGTGGTCTGTGTAGCCTGCTGCTGTTCTGACCCTGCAGCTGCTGTTGGCATAGAGACTTTTAATAAGGTTGATTAGATGTTGGCTTACTCCGTATGTTGTTAGTATCTCCCACAGTTGTTCTTTGTTTACTCTGTCGAATGCTATTTCCTGGTCAATGAAGGCTATGTATAAGTTTTGATTGTGTTCTGTGGTTTTTTTCTGCAAGCTGTTATAGTGTGAATAGTGCAGCGGTACATCCTCTGTTGTTTCGGAACCCCATTTGAGAATCGCTTAACTGTAGTTCTATTATTGGTCTCAGCCTTTTTTCCAAGATTTTGGCGTATAGCTTTCCTACATGGCTGAGAAGAGATGTACCTCTATATTGAATGCAGTCTATTTTGCTACCTTTCTTTTTCAATATTGGTATGATGATTGCCTGTTGCCAGTCTTCTGGGGCTTGTTGATGGTGCCATGCTGCATTAAATATTCTGTGCAGCCATTGCATTCCTGTTTCTCCTGCTGCTGCTATTATTTCTATTGATATGTTATCTATCCCCGACGCTTTATTTATTGGTGCATATTTGATTACTTCTTCGATTTCCTCTTTCATGATGTTGGGTTCAGTATTTGTGAGTTCTAGCATGGTTTTGTTGTCTTATTGGTAGTTGGTATGTTTAACAGGTCTTCAAAATATTCTTTCCATCTCTGTTGCATACATTGGTTGTTTGATATTGGCTGTCCGTATTTGTCATTTATCAGCTCAGTAGGATCATGGTTTTCTTTTCTCGCTCTTGTTGCTTTTACTGCTTTGTAGAAATCTCTTGTGGCTGTCTTGAGGTTCATGTTTTGTCCGAATTCTGTCCAATTTTTTTGCTTAGCTTCTTTGATCAACCTTTTAACTCTTTTTCGAACTAAGGCATATTTTTCTTGGTTCTTATTCTCCCTCCAATTTTTAAACAGTTTCTTCTTTTCCTTAATTGCTTCTCTGATTGTTTCGTTCCACCACGGGGTGCTCTTTTTCTTTCTCTTGTTCTTAGCTTCGTTCCACAAACTGTTTTAGAGATGTTGGTTACTGTTTCCTTAAATTGTTTCCACTCTTCTTCTACTGTGCTTACTTCGTTAGAGAGTTTCTTGAATTCCTCTGTTAGTTATTCTTGTAGGATTTTCCTTGTTTCTTAATCTTTTAATTGTTTTATTTTTATTGTCTGTTCTTTTTGCTTCTTTTGTTTGTTTTCGTATATTCTTTGTATTTTTGGCTGTCTTAATGTGATCATAACCATCTTGTGATCCGTGTTGTCTGTAATATTTGGGATTGCTCTGTTGTCGGTTACTCTTTTCTTGTTCTGTTTTCTTGTTAGTATAAAATCTATCCAGCTTCTGCATGTTGTGTCATTCCATTTGTACCAGGTGTATACTTGCTACTCTCTGTGTTTGAAGAATGTGTTGGTGATAAATAAATCATTTTGATTGCATAGATCCAGCCTGAAAGATGATGGATCAAAGAAATAGCAGACATTCAGAATGGGTATCTAGTTTGACAGAACATTGACCCAAACACTCCATTTTCCTTTGATGAGACTACAGAGGTGTAGGGAAGTGAAGAAAACTCAAGTAAAGAAGTATTTTCAGTAATAAAGTTGAACTAATTCGATACTGGCATTTTGATTGCTTTTAGAAGAAGAATGAAACCAGGAGACCATTTTTCATAATATGAGAAGTATAATAGATAAATGTACAGAATACAACAAACACTTATTTACATGCTTTTTTCTTGTCAAAAATATTGAAACATTTGAGCATATACAACATCAGATGTTGTGGTGGAAAATAATGATGGATATGAGATTTTCACATTTGTTAGTTTATGTGAGAAAAATGCTTTATAAAGACCAACGAGCGGCAGTGTGTATTTAAATTGATACTTTAACCAGGTTTAACATAAGCCATGGACAGGGATGCATCTTTATCTCTGCATTTATTCAACATATCATCATCATCATTGAGTGCCATCTCCACATCGAAGGTTGGCTACCATGGAGTGCCATTACACTCTGTCTCTTGCTTTGATGGTGCAGATTGTCATAGGCTGACTTGTCCATCTCCACATCGAAGGTTGGCTACCATGGAGCGCCATTACACTCTGTCTCTTGCTTTGATGGTGCAGATTGTCATAGGCTGACTTGTCCATCTCCACATCGAAGGTTGGCTACCATGGAGCGCCATTCCACTCTGTCTCTTGCTTTGATGGTGCAGATTGTCATAGGCTGACTTGTCCATCTCTACATCGAAGGTTGGCTACCATGGAGCGCCATTCCACTCTGTCTCTTGCTTTGATGGTGCAGATTGTCATAGGCTGACTTGTCCATCTCTACATCGAAGGTTGGCTACCATCGAGCGCCATTCCACTCTGTCTCTTGCTTTGATGGTGCAGGTTGTCATAGGTTGACTTGTCCATCTTTTGATGTTACTCGTCCATGTTAGTCTTGGTCTGCCTCTGCCTCTTTTACCCTGTATTTTCCCTTCCAATATTACTTTTATTAGGCTGTTGTGTCTTTTAACATGCCCCAAAAATTTCATTTGTCTTGTTCTAATTGTGTTTAGTAGTTCTCTTTTCATTTTTAGTTGTTTTAAAACCTCATTGTTTGTTTTCTTTTCTTTCCATCAAATTCTACCTATTCTTCTATAAATCCACATTTCAAAGGCTTCAATTTTCTGTTATCCGACATATACGCAGAGAATATGAGTTTCATTAGGGAAGTGAAGAATAAAAAATATATGGGGCACTTATGACTAGAGGTCATGCATTATCAGAAATATGATATGCCAATGATACAGCATTGTTTTTCAACCTTAGTAAATGATATTGAAAAGTTGGTAGTATCAATTCAATGTAAGTGCGGAAAACACCAGAAACATCACAATGTATTAAGAAGTAACATTTTTACAACATCAAAATAGATGTAACGGCTTACCTACCCACTGACTTATCTACCCACCTATTGACTGATTTACCTACCCACTGACTTATCTACCCACCTATTGACTGATTTACCTACCTACCTACCCTCTGACCTATCTACCCACCTATTGACCTACCTACCTACCTACCTACCCACTCACCTATCTACCCACCTATTGACTGATTTACCTACCCACTGACTTATCTACCCACCTATTGACTGATTTACCTACCCACTGACTTATCTACCTACCCTCTGACCTATCTACCCACCTATTGACCTACCTACCTACCTACCCACTGACCTATCTACCCACCTATTGACCTACCAATTTACCCATCAACCTATTTACCTACCTACCCACCCACCGATCTGTCTTCCTCTTGTTCTTAAGAGCCGCAGGCAGGTCATAAAATAGAAATTCTAGACTCTCTTATTCTGATGATCTTGACTATCAAGAGTCAAACTTTACACAACACCCTCATTACATCTCACCTGTTATGGGCCAGCTCTCAACCTTGGCAAGCAAACTAATGTCTGCTGTTGTTGCTTCTCGTCTCCGTGTTTCTTTTTAGTGTTTCTCCAGGCCGGCCTCCTTTTCTTTTGCCCTTTTTTTCCCTTTGAGGGCTTGCTTTGAGATTTTCCAGGGAACTGGAAACATAGTCAATAGAGAGAGAGAGAGGGAATGAGCTGGAATGAGCACATCCAAAAATGAATGTGTTTTGACTTTGTCACCTCACAGACATCGGCATGAGTGAGAGAAAAGTGGAGCATTGTTGTTAATGAGTACCTCACCAAGTCATGAAAACGTTCTTTCTTCCTCATTACTTTGTATTTGCTAGAAGCGCTTGTGGCTGAGTGGTTAGTACACTTGTCTACTGATCACAAGGATCTGGGTTCTGCTCCCAAACGTGAATATTCTTTTTTCAGGATGGACACAGTTGTGATGTTCACCCAGCATTTGAAAATAGGTACTAGAGATTTTTAATGTAGAAAAGACTAGTGTGGCCTGGTGTGATACTGACCACTAGACCCTATAAATATTCTGATGGTTATTGAAAAGTTTTTAGAAGCAGTAATCTCTGCAATATGTGCCATTTTGGCATGCAAGGTTTCTGTTTTTGAGATTGTGGTTCTGTCCTATGTGCCGTCTTCGGCTAGAAAGGACAATAGATAGATAGATATTGAAAAGTATGAGCACTATCATCATGTTTGCCTTTGAATGCCACTTGGCATAATAGGAATGTTTGTTTACTATAGAACCACAGTAAAGCAGTGCTTAGTGAACTAGCCTACTGAGGACAAGTAAATGGGTTCAATCCTGATCAACAGCTTCTAGTTTCACCCAAGATAAAATAATGCCAGATTTTTTTTTTTGGGGGGGGGGGGGGGAAGAAGATGGCACTGGTGTAATGCTGACCATATTGCCCAAAAGTGTGCCTGTGGTAAAAAAATTAATATTTGGTCCTAACGTCAGATTTTTTATACATCTAGGTCATGACAGGACTCTTTTTTTGTGTTAAACATCATTTGTATTACTATTTGTTGTGTTTGCATAAAATATCTTCTCTTCTAAGGTCCACTGGTTGTGATCCAGAAGTTCCTACCACTGATCCAACAGGCAGCATCATTGGATAGATCCAAGAGTCTAAGTTGTAACAAGGCCGGCATCATTAATATCTCATCTACCATGGGATCGCAGGCAATTACACTTGATGAGGGCAGAGGCACTTCCTTGGATTACAAGTAAGCTGGTTTAGAGGCAGGATTGTAGAGGGGTTGTCGTGAAACATCTCAATCATGTGACCATGCCAGACAATCATAATTCCTCATGACTCCTTTTTCTTTTGTTTATCACTTCTGTTGTTGATTTATTTCATACCACAGTGTTACACTTGTTAGACAATGTTAATGTTTTCTGTTGTTGATTTATTTCATACCACAGTGTTAGACTTGTTAGACAATGTTAGTGTTTTCCAACGGGATATAATTTTCGAAAAGTTGTGTACAATTTTCTACCAAAGAGGAGGATAAGAACTGATAAGTACTTTTTAAAATGTAAACAGCTAAAGATCTATATTTAGATCGTAAAAGATCGCATGTGAGACCTTAGCGATCAAACACGTGGGGGGAAACATCAGTCGGGGTAAACCCCCAATGTGTTTCTTTCTTAAGTTGAGCCCTTAACTTAAGACTGACTCAGCAGGTCGGTAAAGGATAAATGTTTTATGCTCAGAGAAATACTCAGAAGATGGAGATTAAAGTAGCAACGATAAATATATGCGGGATAAAAAATAAAGAAATCGAACTTATAGAAGAAATGACAAAAAGGAAAATTAAAATACTAGAATTAGAGGACACCAGCGTAAAAGGACAACAGATAAAGAAAACACACATGAACTACACGAAAATATTCTCAGGAGTCGACAACACAGAAAGAGCAACACATGGAGTAGGTTTTATCATTGACCCAGAACACGCAAAGAACATTCTAGAAATAAAATACCATTCAGAAAGAATTATCACAATTAAACTACTAGTAGACGATCGAAAAACAAATTACATTCAAATATATGCCCCAAGCAACAACAATGAAAGAGACAGCAAAGAATTCTACGACACATTGAATGAAATCATTAACAAGATTGACGAAAGCGATGACATGTTAGCGATGGGAGATTTTAATGGAAGGCTTGGGAAACGCAACAGTGAGAACAGTGATATCTGAGGACCCTTTGGCGTTAAAACGGCTGAAATAAACGAAAATGGAAGCATACTGCTGGATCTATGCAATCAAAATGATTTATTTATCACCAACACAATCTTCAAATACAGAGAGTCGCAAGTATACACCTGGTACAAATGGAATGACACAACAGATAGATACAGCCAGATAGATTTTATACTAACAAGAAAACAAAACAAGAAAGGAGTAACCGATAGCAGAGCATCCCAAATATTACAGACGACACGGATCACAAGATGGTTATGATCACACTAAGACAGCCAAAAATAAAGAGAATATACGAAAACAAACAAAAGAAGCGGAAAAAACAGACAATAACAATAAAACTAATTAAAAGATCAAGAAACAAGGAAAACCCTAGAAGAAAAACTAACAGAGGAATTCAAGAAACTCCCTAACGAAGTATGCACAGTAGAAGAAGAGTGGAAACAATTTAAAGAAACAGTAACCAACATATCTAAAACAGTTTGTGGAACGAAGCTAAGAACAAGAGAAGGGAAACAGAGCACCCCGTGGTGGAACGAAACAATCAGATAAGCAATTAAGGAAAAGAAGAAACTGTTTAAAAATTGGAGGGAGAATAAGAACCAAGAAAAATATGAAAAATATGCCTTAGTTCGAAAAAGAGTTAGAAGGTTGATCAAAGAAGCTAAGCAAAAAAATTGGACAGAATTCGGACAAAACATGAGCAGGGACTTCAAGACAGCCACAAGAGATTTCTACAAAGCAGTAAAAGCCACAAGCGCGAGAAAAGAAAACCATGATCCTACTGAGCTGATAAATGACAAAGATGGACAGCCAATATCAAATAACCAATGTATGCAACAGAGATGGAAAGAATATTTTGAAGACCTGTTAAACATACCAACTACTAATAAGACAACAAAAACCACGCCAGAAATCACAAATACAGAACCCAACATCATGAAAGAGGAAATCGAAGAAGTAATGAAATATGCACCAAGAAATAAAGCACAGGGGATAGATAACATACCAATAGAAATAATAGCAGCAGCAGGAGAAACAGGAATGCAATGGCTGCACAGAATGCATGGCACCAACAACAAGCCCCAAAAGACTGGCAACAGGCAATCATCATACCAATATGGAAAAAGAAAGGTAGCAAAAGAGACTGCAATCAATATAGAGGTATATCTCTTCTCAGCCATGTAGGAAAGCTATATGCCAAAATCTTGGAAAAAAGGCTGAGACCAATAATAGAACTACAGTTAAGTGATTCTCAAATGGGGTTCCGAAAAAACAGAGGATGCTCTGACGCACTATTCACACTAAAACAGCTTGCAGAAAAAATGACAGAACACATTCAAAACTTATACGTAGCCTTCATTGACCAGGAAAAAGCATTCGACAGAGTACACAGAGAACAACTGTGGGAGATACTAACAACATACGGAGTAAGCCAACATCTAACCAACATTATTAAAAGCCTCTACGTCAACAGTAGATGCAGGGTCAGAACAGCAGCAGGCTACACAGACCACTTCGAAGTTAGATCAGGTGTAAGACAGGGGTGCGTACTATCCCCCCTACTGTTTATTACATACATGGACCATATATGCAAGCTAGCCAACCCATCAGAGACAGAGGAGATCAACGAGCTTCTATTTGCAGACGACATGGCACTAATACATGCAACAATAGAAGACCTACAAGAACACTTAAACAAACTCAACGTCTCAGGCACAAAATACAACATGAATATCAACAAAACAGAAGTCATGAATGTTGCCAAAAATAAACAGAACATCAACATAACTATAGAAGGCAGACAACTAAAGCAAGTAGAGGAATTCAAATACCTAGGAAGTCTAATGACAAACGATAATTCTCAAACAGCAGAGATAGAATCAAGATGCAACAAAGCTTGTCAAATCATCGGACAGTTATCACCACTATTATCCAACAAGGAAATAACTCTGGAGGTAAAACGAGCACTATACAATACAATCTTCATCCCAACGTTGTGCTACCAATGCCAGACCTGGACCCTAGATGCAAGAACAATAAGAAAAATAACCTCTACAGAGATGAAATGTGTTAGACGAATGACAGGAAACAGTCTGAGAGATAAGATCAGAAATGAAGAACTGAGAAAAAGCTAGGAATAGCCCCCGCCATAGAATATATAAGGAAACAACAGATAAAATGGTTTGGCCACGTGACAAGGCAGAAAGAACAAAACACAACACAACGAGCCTTCAACAAACGTGAGAACACCAGACCCAAGGGTTGACCACGAAAAAGATGGGTCGATGGAATATTAGAAGCACTAGGAAACATAACAGCAGCAGAGGCGAACAGAAGAGCAAAAGACAGCAAATTATATCTCCCCTCGATGCTGAAAGGCAAATGAGGAAGGAAAGAAGAAGTGTTAGACTGCCTTCTCTTTCTTATACTATCAGTTCTCTTGATTTATTTCATACCACAGTATTAGACTGCCTTCTCTCTCTTATACTATCAGTTCTCTTGATTTATTTCATACCACAGTATTAGACTGCCTTCTCTTTCTTATACTATCAGTTCTCTTGATTTATTTCATACCACTGTGTTAAACTGCTTTCTCTCTCTATCAGAGAAATTAATCCAGAAGAAGATGAGCCATAAATTTCCCTCCATGTCTGCATGTTATTTCTACAATTTGTGTTAGACCAGTACCACATCTCCTGTCCATGTCTGCATGTTATTTCTACAATTTGTGTTAGACCAGTACCACATCTCCTGTCCATGTCTGCTTGTTATTTCTACAATTTGTGTTAGACCAGTACCACATCTCCTGTCCATGTCTGCTTGTTATTTCTACAATTTGTGTTAGACCAGTACCACATCTCCTGTCCATGTCTGCATGTTATTTCTACAATTTGTGTTAGACCAGTACCACATCTCCTGTCCATGTCTGCATGTTATTTCTACAATTTGTGTTAGACCAGTACCACATCTCCTGTCCATGTCTGCTTGTTATTTCTACAATTTGTGTTAGACCAGTACCACATCTCCTGTCCATGTCTGCTTGTTATTTCTACAATTTGTGTTAGACCAGTACCACATCTCCTGTCCATGTCTGCTTGTTATTTCTACAATTTGTGTTAGACCAGTACCACATTTACCAACATTATATTCCTCAATTGTCCTCTATTTTGCTGTCTACTTGCAGATGTTCCAAATCTGCATTAACAATGGCAAGCATCTTGTTGGCTCGAGAACTCAAGGACTCTGGGATACTTGTTGCAGCGCTTCATCCAGGCTGGGTGCAGACTGACATGGGTGGCAAAGATGCTTCCTTGACCTCTGACAAGAGCATCCAGAGTTGTCTGAGTGTCATTGCCAGCTTGGACAATGACAAAACTGGCAAGTTTATCAATTACACCGGAGAAATCCTGCCTTTTTAGGCATTCTTTTGTAAAGAAATCTGGCATAACTTTATTGAGGAAATTAAATATTGGTATAGACATTAATTATATCTCCTTCACACTTTGTATAATGAATGATAATAGTATATATAATTAATATGATTAATAAATATAGCAGGAAACAAGTATAAGTGTAACAAGGGGTTGAAGAGAGTGGGGGAATCATAAGATGAGGGAGAGTTAGTGTAGAATTAATAATGCAGGCCTTTCGAGCCGTAGCCGGCCCGTAGGGCGTAGACCAAGATACTCCTTCTCCTATCTGAATTTTTGTTCTAGCAGTTTTCTTTTAAAGATATTTTATCAAATCTCGCCATTTGTCTCTGTTCTGTGCAAGCTGCTCTATCTCATTGAGGGAGCCGAATCCTGCTGCTCTTGCCTCTCTCATCAATGTTCTTCTCAGTGTCTCCCTGGGTCTTCCTCTTTTTCTCTTACCTGTTGTTTCCCACATGAGGGCCTGCTTTGCTATTCGGTTATTATCTCTCCTCATCACATGTCCAACGTATGACCATCGTCTTTTCTTTATTACTGAAGATATTAGTGGTTGATTGGCGATTTCTCTAATTTCCTCATTTGTTTTGAATTCGTTCCACGCTATACCATGTATTTTCCTTAGACATTTATTTTCGAATGCATTCAACTTTGGTTCTATATCTCTTGTTGTTTTCCAGCTTTCACACGCATACGTAAGGGTTGAAAGTACATTTGATTTGAATAGTCTAAGTTTTGTGTTTGTGCTGATGAGTTTTGATTTCCTCAACTTTTCAAGGCTTCTGAAAGACATTGCTGCTTTAGCTATTCTGATTCTAATTTCTTTACTTGTATCCCCTTCTCGATCAATGTGACTTCCAAAATAGATAAAGTGATCGATCTCTTCTACTGGTTTGTTTTCCATGTATATTTTGTCATCTGTTGGAATTAAACTTTTCATGACTTTAGTCTTTTCATGATTGATCTCAAGCCCAATTTTGCTGGCTATTGATGATAGTTCATTTGTGTTTTCCTGCATCATTTTTATCTGACTGCTGATGAGAACTATGTCATCAGCAAAGTCGAGGTTCTCCAAATGGTCTCCTTGTATCCATTTGATGCCTTTGTTACCCGTGCAGCATTTCTTCAGTGTAGAATTACTCAGACGAAAAGACAAGATTCTCATGACTGATAATAGTAGTAAACAGGAGAAGTGAGTGGGTGACATAGCGGATAGATATTGGATGCGAGAGGAAAGGAAGTCATTCTGATTGGTTGGTCGATGAGAAATATAAGCAAATGAACGATGTTAGAGGGCAGAGGCTGGCTACTGTTAAGGACCTGTAGGAAGACATAAGGGCTACGCCGTAAGGCATCAGCCATGCAGGTTAGTGAGTGAAGCTCATTGTAGTGTCACGGATTTGTTAGAAGAATTCAAGAAGAGACTTGTACACTTAAGTTAGGAAGTGTCAGTGACCACGACTGGTGTTGCTGAGTAGACAGCCAGAAGCAAAGTTAGTTAGTCAGGACTGATCTTAGTAAGGAACGAAACAGGACGTGGATGTGTGCTTCTGTAGCAATGTGCAGTAAGAACCGAGCAAGTCTGTCAACCGCTGGACTTGTACCATTGTTGTATTCTCACAATGTGAGCTTGTAAATAAAATGTGCTGTTCAACTAAAGACTTCTTTGTGCTGTAATTACCAAGTCCATCAAGTCGTGTCCAGATGCTGCGGTGACCAACGAAGTTGGGGTTGTCGTGGGGAAGAGAGCCAAAGAGTCAAGACTCTCCAGTTAAAGAACGAAGCAGTCACAAGACCAAGTACCAAGGTGTGTAACACGAAGTACGATCGCCGGTGTACGTTTGTGCAATCAATAGCCGGTACTAGACACTGTTTACGGACACAGGTTACAACGGCGTGTAAGCAACTGAAGTGAAGTTCACGCCAGCTCAATTCTGCTACCTTGTGTGAATGAGTTGATATTTGACAAGTGTGAGCTACAAGACACTTGGCATCATCTACTAGATTACAGAACAGTCACATAGGACATTATTGTTATCACTGAAATGTTCTCAATTACATTAGGAGAGAGGTATTAACTCATTATATTTATAGAAAGAGGGTCAGGGAATTCTAGTGACAATAGGAAAGATCTAAGACAAAATCATCATCATTGAGTGCCATCTCCGCATCAAAGATTGGCTACCATGGAGCGCCATTCTGCTGTCTCTTGCTTTGATGGTGCAAGTTGAAGACAAATTAATCAAAGATAATAGAGAAAAGTTCATAAATTCTTCTTCATCTTTCCTTGCTCATATGCCTGTAAACATTGAAGGGAGATATAGTTTGCAGTCTTTAATTCTTCTGTTGGCCTCTGCTGATGTTATGTTTCTTAATGCTACTTCTTCTTTTAAGCATTCACCCTTTAAGTGTGTGTCGATGCTTTGTGTCATTAGTTTGTGGCAAAGCTGCAGTATATTCACCTTTAGAGCTAACCTTTTTTGGAGGCGAAGGTGCGCCTCCCAGCACCAGAGCTGGAAGTTGTCAGCGATCCACAGCTGATGGCTTGCCAGGATCGGTGAACCAGAACCATCCAGACCCTGCTCCACCTCTCCGTGGTGCCTCAAGTAACAGACTAACCTGTCTAGTCTGGCCAAGCGAGTAGGGATCGAAGAGAAAAGACAACCCAGTACTCAAAAATGTCATGCTGAAGTCGGATGTGTTGGGCCGAAAGGCACAAATATCACAGTTATACTGTAAACCACAACACAACGCAGACACGCCTACTTAATATCCTTTTAAGGGTGGATGATGACGAGGTACACTTCTTAAGTCATCGGGCGAAGGCAAGCAAGCAAGACCTAACAAGGGGACTGGGTGGACTAGAGGTAAGCCATCGGCATCTAGACAAGAAGGTTCCAGGTTTGATTTCTACCACAGGTAGTAGTACAATATCATCAAAATTCATGAATGAAGCAGTTCAAACTGTCTAATAAGTGATGTTGATAATGCTGTACAAGTCGGTGGACCTTTTGTTTGCTCTTTGTTGATTGGTTCCTGAGAGTTAGCGTGTCACGTGGTGGTATGGATGCGCGTGAGAGATAATGAATCATGAGGGGATGGTTTAGAGATGAAGGGATAGACAGAGGGGAAGAAGAAAAGAACAGATAGATATAGCAAGGAGAAGGATTAATTCATTCACTGGGTGCCGACTCTGCATCGAAGGTTGGCTACGATGAAGCGCCATTATTACTGTCTCTTGTCTTGATGGTGCTAAAAAAAAAAAAAAGTAAAGTACCACCATCATGCCAAGTGGCATGTAGGAAATATGGTGTTAGTGACGATACATTTTACAGACCTTCGGCACATGATTTTTGGGGTAATGTGGTCGGTATTACGCCCGTGCCACTTTACTTTCCCAGAAAAAAATCCGGTACCCATTTAAAGCTGGGTGAACCCGGAAGCCATCAGTTGGGATCAAACCCTACTCCTTGTTCTTTGTAGTCCAGTTCACTAACCACTGAGTTATCGCGGCTCCCGTCTTGGTGTAAGTTGTCATAATTTCACTTGTCCATCTTTTGATGTTTTGAGAAGAATAGAGTCAAATAAAAATAAACGAGAGAGGGAGATAAGATGATGAAAATGATTATAAAAAATGAGAGAGGGAGATTAAATGATGAGAATGATTTTTTTAAAAATGAAAGAGGGAGATAAGATGATGAGAATGATTATAAAAAACGAGAGAGGGAGATAAGATGATGAAAATGATTAAAAAAATGAGAGAGGGAGATTAAATGATGAGAATGATTATTTAAAAAATGAGAGAGGGAGATAAGATGATGAGAATGATTATTTAAAAAATGAGAGAGGGAGATAAGATAATGAGAATGATTATTTAAAAAATGAGAGAGGGAGATAAGATGATGAGAATGTTTATTTAAAAAATGAGAGAGGCAGATAAGATGATGAGAATGATTATTTAAAAAATGAGAGAGGGAGATAAGATAATGAGAATGATTATTTAAAAAATGAGAGAGGGAGATAAGATGATGAGAATGATTATTTAAAAAATGAGAGAGGGAGATAAGATAATGAGAATGATTATTTAAAAAATGAGAGAGGGAGATAAGATGATTATAAAAAAATGAGAGAGGGAGATAAGATGATGAGAATAATTATTAAAAAATGAGAGAGGGAGATAAGATGATTATAAAAAAATGAGAGAGGGAGATAAGCTATAGAGAATAATTATCAAAAAATGACAGAGGTGGAGAGAAGATGATGAGAATAATTATTTTAAAAAATGAGAGAGGGAGGTAAGAAGATGAGAATGATTTTTAAAAAATGAGAGAGGGAGATAAGATGAGAATGATTATAAAAAAACTGTGAAAGAGAGTTTGGGGGGAAAAGGGGGGGGGGGAGAAAAAGGGAAAAGATAGAAGAAAAGGGCCAAGAGAACTGGGGATCTCCAGATGTTCATCAGTTTGTTGAAAGTATTTGATGCTAGTGCAATGTGTGTCATTATTTCTGATGTTATGTCTCCATCTCTGGACATTTTGCTGCCTAGGTAGGTAAAGTTTGTAACTTTGTGTAAAATGCCATCATTAATTGTTATATCAGAAGTTTTATTGGTAATATCCATGAGTTTTGTTTGTATTGTTATAGCAGATGATATAACACTACTACAAATGTGGTAGTAAATTTAAACAATAGTACTAATGTAGTGGAGCCGCGATAGCTCAGTGGTTAGTGAACTGGACTACAAAGGACAAGGGGTAGGGTTCGATCCCAACCGACGGCTTCCGGGTTCACCCAGCCTTAAATGGGTACCGGATTTTTTTCTGGGACAGTAAAGCAGCAGGCGTAATACAGACCACATTACCCCAAAAATCATGTGCTGAAGGTCTGTAAAATATAGGGTCACTAACACCATATTTCCCTATACGCCACTTGGCGTGACGGGGGTACTTTACTTACTAATGTAGTGGAATGTGTGGCAGATACATTTCAGGCCCTGTGCAAGGTCTGACACTTGATAATAAAGATTGTTAGAGATAGATGGTCTAGAATTTCTGCCCTGTGTGTTGACTTCAGCTCCAAAGGACAATAAATAAATAAACCAATATAGTAGTAAATATGAGCCAGTACAATAAATAAATAAACCAATACAGAAGTTAACAGTACAATAAATAATATGTTATATACAGCCAGTCTTAACATATGGATGTGAACCATGGACAATAGGACAACAGACAACAAAATCACTGGAGGCTGTAGAAATGTGGTTTTACAGAAGAATGTTGAGAATACCATGGACAGCTAAGAAGAGTAATAAAAACTATTTGAAAGGGGCAGAGCAAAAAGAGAGCTAATTTCCAATATTATGAAACAATCATCATCTTTTGGCCATGTAATGAGAAGAGAACAACTGGTCTTTTGGCCATGTAATGAGAAGAGAAAAACTGGAATATATTGTAACAACTGGGAAAAATTGAGGGACAAAGAGATAGATGGAAGCAAAGAGAAAAGATACCAGACAGCTTAAGAGAATGGCTTGACAGAAGGTCAACAAGAGAAATGATAAATAACTGTCGTGATCGAAAGTTGTGAAGAGACATGATCACCTACGCCAGCAGGCCCGGTACTTGATGATCATGATGACAATAAATAAATAAACTAATGTAGCAGTAAATGTGCACCAGTACTAATTCAACAAACTCACAGCTTTGTAATGAAACATATTTATCCAACATTATATAGAAATGAAATATCAATCAACATATTTTTACAGCTTTCTGAGTAAACAGAGAGTAAAGCACATATGGTTGGTTACACAGAACACCAGCTAAAGTTAAAATGTAACGTATATGTGTTACACACCTGATGTTTGTAAGCAGAATCATTCAGGCAATAGCTCATAATGATCATAAACAAATCATATTAATTGCATCTATAAAAAAACATCAAAAAGAAACATTTTTCTGGCACATCATTAAAATGTTTAGTGTTAGTTTTAGTTTAGTTTAATTGTCATTTTAATGTGCACACTAGCCTGTTTTTTTGTTGTTGCTGTTATCAATGAGATCTAGATCTACAAAACAGAAGTTATGAATATCACAAAAGAGACACAGACCATGAACATAATGATAGACGGCAGACAATTAAAACAAGTGGAGGAATATAAATATCTGGAAGTCTAGTGACAAATGACAATTCATAAACAGCAGAGGTAGACTCAAGATGCAACAAAGCTTGTCAAATAATCAGAAAGCTATCAGCACTTTTGTCCAACAAAGAAATAACTAGAGGCAAAATGAGTACTCTACAATACAATCTTCATTCCAGAGTTGTGCTACCAATGCCAGACCTGGACCCTGGATGCAAGAATAAGAAAATAACCTCTACAGAGATGAAATGTGTTAGACGAATGACAGGAAACAGCCTGAGAGATAAGATCAGAAATAAGAACTGATAAAAAAGCTAGGAATGGTTCCTGCCATAGAATACATAAAGAAACAACAAATAAAATGGTTTGGCCATGTGATAAGACAGAAAGATCAAAACACAACACAATGAGCCTTTAATAAACATTGAACAACAGACCAAAGGCTTGACCACAAAAACAATGGATTGATGGAATATTAGAAACACTAGAAAACATAACAGCAGGAGAGGCCAACAGAAGAACAAAAGATGGATTGATGGAATATTAGAAACACTAGAAAACATAACAGCAGGAGAGGTCAACAGAAGTGCAAAAGATGGATTGTTGGAATATTAGAAACACTAGAAAACATAACAGCAGGAGAGGCCAACAGAAGAGCAAAAGATGGATTGATGGAATATTAGAAACACTAGAAAACATAACAGCAGGAGAGGCCAACAGAAGTGCAAAAGATGGATTGATGGAATATTAGAAACACTAGGAAACATAACAGCAGGAGAGGTCAACAGAAGAGCAAAAGATGGATTGATGGAATGTTAGAAACATTAGGAAACATAACAGCAGGAGAGGTCAACAGAAGAGCAAAAGATGGATTGATGGAATGTTAGAAACATTAGGAAACATAACAGCAGGAGAGGTCAACAGAAGAGCAAAAGATGGATTGATGGAATATTAGAAACACTAGGAAACATAACAGCAGGAGAAGTCAACAAAAGAACAAAAGATGGATTGATGGAATATTAGAAACACTAGAAAACATAACAGCAGGAGAGGCCAACAGAAGAACAAAAGATGGATTGATGGTATATTAGAAACACTAGGAAACATAACTGCAGGAGAGGTCAACAGAAGAGCAAAAGATGGATTGATGGTATATTAGAAACACTAGGAAACATAACAGCAGGAGAGGTCAACAGAAGAGCAAAAGATGGATTGATGGTATATTAGAAACACTAGGAAACATAACAGCAGGAGAGGTCAACAGAAGAGCAAAAGATGGATTGATGGAATATTAGAAACACTAGGAAACATAACAGCAGGAGAGGTCAACAGAAGAGCAAAAGATGGATTGATGGAATATTAGAAACACTAGGAAACATAACAGCAGGAGAGGTCAACAGACGAGCAAAAGATGGATTGATGGAATATTAGAAACACTAGGAAACATAACAGCAGGAGAGGTCAACAGAAGAGCAAAAGACCACAAATTACATTTCCCCCTTGACACTGAAATAAATGGCAAATGAAGAAGAAAAGAAAAACAAGAAGAAAAAAAGAGATCTGGACATAGGATAACCCAGAGAGACGGGCCAAAGAAAATAAAACCAGTTTGAAATATAAATTTTCCACTGTTTATGGCAGGATTCGAACCTGGGACTTTCATGCAGAGAGACCAAATTCTTACCACTATGTTTACACAAAACACTCTTTACACAGAAACACCATTTACACAGAAAAATTCTTTACATTGAAACACTCTACACTGAAACACTCTTTACACAAAAACACGCTATACACAGAAACACCTTTACACAGAAACGCTCTTTACACAGAAACACAATTTAACAGAAACACCATTTACAAAGATTATATTATTTTTTATACCACATGGAAGGGTACAAGTGCTTTTGCCAAAATGGCTGCTGGTTTAATAAAATAACATATACCTTTTTACAATACTGAAGGTTTGCATTCACTTATACTATTGTATGGTTAAGCTATGACATAATATAACTGATCCCTGTAGGGATGGCTCTGTCAGCTTTGCTTCTTGAAAACAATTGAATTATAATATATCAACCCTACATTATGATCCAGGGAGCCGCGATAGCTCAGTGGTCAGGGAGCCGCAATAGCTCAGTGGTCAGTGAGCTGGACTACAAAGGACAAGGGGTAGGGTTCGATCCCAACCGACGGCTTCCGGGTTCACCAAACCTTAAATGAGTACCGGATTTTTTTCTGGGAAAGTAAAGCAGCACAGGCGTAATACCAACCACAATACCCAAAAATCATGTGCTGAAGGTCTGTAAAATTTATGGTCACTAACACCATATTTCCCTATACGCCACTTGGCGTGACGAAGGTACTTTACTTTACTTACATTACGATTCTATCCAACTATTGACCTTTCGAGCCGTAGCCAGCTAATAGGGCATAGACCAAGATATTCCTTCTCTTATCTGAATTTTTGTTCTAGCAGTTTTCAATTCTTTTAAAGCTATTTTATCAAATCTCGCCATTTGTCTCTGTTCTGTGCAAGCAGCTCTATCTCACTAAGGCAGCCGATTCCTGCTGCTCTTGCCTCTTTCATCAATATTCTTCTCGGTGTCTCTCTGTGTCTTCCTCTTTTCCTCTTACCTGTTGTTTCCCACATGAGGGCTTGCTTTGCTATTCGGTTAATATCTCTTCTCATCACATGTCCAACCATTATGATTACTACCTCAAAATAAAAAATCTTGAAATTTGACACTTTCCTGCATGCAAACATCCCCCCACCCCATCAAATTATTACTTCCGCTGATCCCTGAGAGTTGGATTTGTTTCCTTTGGTGTTGCATCAGCCACAAATGTAAAAGAAAAGTAACGAGCTCCATCACGCCAAGTGGCGTATAGGGAAATATGGTGTTAGTGACCATAAATTTTACAGACCTTCGACACATGATTTTTGGGGTAATGTGGTCGGTATTACGCTCGTGCCACATTACTTTCCCAGAAAATAATCCAGTACCTTGTTAAGGCTGAGTGAACCCAGAAGCTGTCAGTTGGGATCGAACCCTACCTCTTGTTCTTTGTAGTCCAGTTCACTAACCACTGAGCTCAGACACAAATGTGCACACCATAAAAATTTACTACTCTATCGTAATAAAGGGGCTGTTGTTTTTTTTTTTTTAAATTATGCTTTTTTTTTTCAAGATATTCTTTTCTTCTTCTTATGATGGGGGAAATCTCCTCGGCCACCGGCGCAGATGTCAAACAAACCTTTGTAACACAGGATAGCCAGCAAACGACACTAAGAGGAACCCGAACATCAGCTGGACTGACGAAACTTACAGCCGCAGCGTCAACAAACAATGTAACATCTCTGTTAGCCACAGCATGATGGGTTTAAATTTCAGATCATAAAACTAGGCTAACCCAGGAAAAGATGACAGCATCCGATTCCCAAGTGTCTGCTTGGGTAAACACTCAGTTGTGTAGCAAAAGCTCAAAAAAAATCCCGAACCCCAAATGTAACAAGTGGTAATCATTTTTAAAAGGTATTGTAAAAACATGACTCACATATAGGCATGATAATCTAGGGTTAAAATGTTAGAGGATGCTTCACTGATTGACATTGACTAATAGGGCAAGATGTCTCCTGTGTAACTGAACAACTTGCCAGTTATCTCCTCCCCAACATTGCCGATGGCATTCAGTGACTTCCGTGCACTTTCGACAGGGGTCATCGGAGCATCCTTTCCTCCCATCTCTGTCCTAGACCAGCCTGGATACAAGGCTGCGACAAGTATCCCAGAGTCCTTGAGTTCTCGAGCCAACAAGATGCTTGCCATTGTTAATGCTGTTTTGGAACATCTGCAAGCAGACAGCAAAATTGAAGACTATAATGGAGGCAAATGGGGTACTGGTCTAACAAGAATTATAGAGACAACAAGCAGACACTGAGGGGAACTTTAGGCTGATATAACACAAATTATAGAAAAACAAGCAGACACTGAGGGGAATTTTAGGCTGATATAACACAAATTATAGAAAAACAAGCAGACACTGAGGGGAATTTTGGCTGATATAACAAATTATAGAAACAACAAGCAGACACTGAGGGGAATTTTGGCTGATATAACAAATTAAAGAAACAACAAGCGGATATGAAAAGTATGTTTAGGTTGGGCTAATACAAGTGATAAAAAACCATACATATAAGCATAAAAATATGTGAACAGAACTGATAGACAACACTACAGACAGAGAGAGACAAGAGACTGTATAGTCTAAAAACATAGCATGAAAGAAAGTCAATAACAGAACTGATAGACAACACTAGAGACAGACAGAAAGAGAGAGATATAGACAAGAGACTGTATAGTCTAACTACAAAGCATGAAAGAAAGTCAATAACAGAACTGATAGACAACACTAGAGACAGAGAGAGAGACAAGAGACTGTATAGTCTAACATTATAGCATGAAAGAAAGTCAATAACAGAACTGATAGACAACACTAGATACAAAAGGTTGTGGAGAATCAAGAAAGAATGATTGTCCATGCCAGCTGACATTTGGCATGACTGAGTTAAATGTGTCATGGCAACTGTTCAGCAAGTATTAATCACTAACACAGAAGATGGCCACTTACTGCCAAGATTGGTGGACGTGCAATGGACTGGGCTGACATTCTGAATGCACTGCGGGAGGTAGGGCAAGCTAATGATACAGTCAATGATCATGAATCTACAACCATGACCAGACTGTGTGAACATCAGGTCAAGACTGCAGACACCAGAAAGGAGTGTTATATAGGAAGACACAGAAGAATAACAAATCAACACAGAACTGGAGTCATCAGTCACCAAACACTGCGGGACATACTGGGGTCATCAGTCTCCAAACACTGAGGGACATACTGGAGTCATCAGTCTCCACACAGTGAGGGACATACTGGAGTCATTAGTCTCCACACAGTGAGGGACATACTGGAGTCATCAGCCTTCACACAGTGAGGGACATACTGGGGAGGAGATCTAAGCACTTATGGATGCATCAGATAAGCAATGAGGATGATCCATAAACTAAATCTAGAACTAAAACTAAATTAAAACTTAACTAATTTAAACTAAACTAAACTAAATCTAGAACTAAAACTATATTCCACTTACTTGTAGTCCATTGATGTGCCTAAACCTTGATCTAATGTAATTGCCTGTGACCCCATGCTGGATGACACATTAATGATGCCAGCCTTGCTACAACTTAAATTCTTGGATCTGTCAAATGCTGCTGCCTGTTGGAGCAATGGCAGGAATTTCTGGACCACAATCAGTGGACCTTAGAAGAGAAGATATATGAAACAAGTTGGAATAATTCACACCAGATTAGAGAAGATATTTGAAACAAGTTGGAATAATTCACACCAGATTAGAGAAGATATATGAAACAAGTTGGAATAATTCACACCAGATTAGAGAAGATATTTGAAACAGAATAATTCACACCAGATTAGAGAAGATATTTGAAACGGAATAATTCACACCAGATTAGAGGAGATATTTGAAACGGAATAATTCACACCAGATTAGAGGAGATATTTGAAACGGAATAATTCACACCAGATTAGAGGAGATAATTGAAACAAGTTGGAATAATTCACACCAGATTAGAGAAGATATATGAAACAAGTTGGAATAATTCACACCAGATTAGAGAAGATATTTGAAACGGAATAATTCACACCAGATTAGAGGAGATAATTGAAACAAGTTGGAATAATTCACACCAGATTAGAGAAGATATATGAAACAAGTTGGAATAATTCACACCAGATTAGAGAAGATATTTGAAACAAGTTGGAATAATTCACACCAGATTAGAGAAGATATTTGAAACAAGTTGGAATAATTCACACCAGATTAGAGAAGATATATGAAACAAGTTGGAATAATTCACACCAGATTAGAGAAGATATATGAAACAAGTTGGAATAATTCACACCAGATTAGAGAAGATATTTGAAACAAGTTGGAATAATTCACACCAGATTAGAGGAGATAATTGAAACAAGTTGGAATAATTCACACCAGATTAGAGAAGATATATGAAACAAGTTGGAATAATTCACACCAAATTAGAGAAGATATATGAAACAAGTTGGAATAATTCACACCAGTACATAGAAAATCCTCCTACTCAACCATAACAATTAATTAATCGATGCTTATGCAGAATCAAAGGATGGAAATGGCAGGACAAAATCACTAACATAGAATTATGGAAATGTACCAGTCAAATACCAGTGGATAATGGGATACAGCGAAGACGATGGCGCTGGATAGGACACACACTACGGAAGCCAACTAAGAGTATTACACAACAGGCCTTTTTTGGAATCCCCAGGGGAAAAGACAAAGAGGAAGACCAAAGAATTCTTGGAGAAGACAGATAGAAGCAGAGATGAAGATGATGGGGAAGACATGGAATGATCTTAGGAAAATGGCATAAAACAGAACGACTTGGAAAGTGTTTGTTGAAGACCTATGCTCCACTGGGAGCTGAAAGTGTTTGTTGAAGACCTATGCTCCACTGGGAGCTAAAAAGGTAGAAGAAGAATGGTTACTGGGCAATGCATCGGGGGCAGACTAAGAAGCAGGTGGTTTCAAGACATTAAGGAGACCATGAAGATGACAACAGAAGAAGTGGAAAATCTGGCTAGAGACAGAGATTCTTTCAGATGGACTGTGGTGAATGTAATATTCTGTGGGAGATCTGGCTAGAGACAGATTCTTTCAGACGAGCTGTGGTGAATGTAATATTCTGTGGGAGATCTGGCTAGAGACAGAGATTCTTTCAGATGGGCTGTAGTGAATGCAATATTCTGTGGGAGATCTGGCTAGAGACAGATTCTTTCAGATGGGCTGTAGTGAATGCAATATTCTGTGGGAGATCTGGCTAGAGACAGAGATTCTTTCAGATGGGCTGTAGTGAATGCAATATTCTGTGGGAGATCTGGCTAGAGACAGAGATTCTTTCAGATGGGCTGTAGTGAATGCAATATTCTGTGGGAGATCTGGCTAGAGACAGAGATTCTTTCAGATTGGCTGTAGTGAATGCAATATTCTGTGGGAGATCTGGCTAGAGACAGAGATTCTTTCGGATGGGCTGTGTTGAATATATATATATATATATATATATATAAAGTTATTTGTGGGCTATTATCATTGGGCACGCACACATGCAAACAGAGGTATTTAGCACTGAGATTTTATTTTAGAGATTAGATGACAACACTCACTGGAAACATTGACATCAAAGTGTCTCTGCATTCTCTCCCTTGTCTGGTGGATCAAGCCCCCACCATCTTCCTTGTCGAGATAAATACCAGCATTATTTATGAGCAGATTTAGGCCTCGATCCCCAACCAAACTTCTGGTTTGCTAGAAGTTATTTTTGAAAAAGACAGTGATACAACACACCTTTTAAGCAACAAATATATTAATTTACCACAGCATATATGTTAATTTATAACATCAATAAATTATTTATCACAATAAATATGTAATTTATCGCAACAATATGTTAATTTATCGCAACAAATATGTTAATTTATCACAGCATATATGTTAATTTACAACAACAAATATATTAATTTATCACAACAAATATATTAATTTATCACAGCATATATGTTAATTTATCACAACAAATATATTAATTTATCACAACAAATATGTTAATTTATCACAGCATATATGTTAATTTATCACAACAAATATATTAATTTATCACAACAAATATATTAATTTATCACAGCATATATGTTAATTTATCTATCTATCTATTGTCCTTTCGAGCCGAAGACGGCACATAGGGCAGAACCACAATCTCAAAAACAGAAACCTAGCGTGCCAAAATGGCACATATTGCAGAGATCACTGCTTCTAAAATCTATGGTCTGTTTCCATAACAATAGTTTTTACAATGACAGCTTGTCAAGCCATCGATCAACCTCCTTAGTCGCCTCTTACAACATGCTTGGAAGGTCACAGTGTCACTATTCTTTACTCATAATGAGACCCGGTAACACACAGTTAATTTATCACAACAAATATATTAATTTATCACAACAAATATATTAATTTATCACAGCATATATGTTAATTTATCACAACAAATATATTAATTTATCACAACAAATATGTTAATTTATCACAGCATATATGTTAATTTATCACAACAAATATATTAATTTATCACAACAAATATATTAATTTATCACAGCATATATGTTAATTTATCTATCTATCTATTGTCCTTTCGAGCCGAAGACGGCACATAGGGCAGAACCACAATTTCAAAAACAGAAACCTAGCGTGCCAAAATGGCACATATTGCAGAGATCACTGCTTCTAAAATCTATGGTCTGTTTCCATAACAATAGTTTTTACAATGACAGCTTGTCAAGCCATCGATCAACCTCCTTAGTCGCCTCTTACAACATGCTTGGAAGGTCACAGTGTCACTATTCTTTACTCATAATGAGACCCCGGTAACACACAGTTAATTTATCACAACAAATATATTAATTTATCACAACAAATATGTTAATTTATCACAGCATATATGTTAATTTATCACAACAAATATGTTAATTTATCACAACAAATATGTTAATTTATCACAGCATATATGTTAATTTATAACAACAATAAGTTATTTATCACAATCATCTTCTTCTTTTCTCTTTCTCACTGATACCTTAAAGGTGTCGTGGTTTATATCATTTGTCGTTCTTGAGCTGCTCGAATTGTCTGAATTAGTGATTTTCCTTTGTTGTTACATGTCTCTATCACTGCATCTATCCATCTTCTTCTTTTCTCTTTCTCACTGATACCTAAAAGGTGTCGTGGTTTATATCATTTGTCGTTCTTGAGCTGCTCGAATTGTCTGAATTAGTGATTTTCCTTTGTTGTTACATGTCTCTATCACTGCATCTATCCATCTTCTTCTTTTCTCTTTTCACTGATACCTAAAAGGTGTCGTGGTTTATATCATTTGTCGTTCTTGTGCTGCTCGAATTGTCTGAATTAGTGATTTGCCTTTGTTGTTACATGTCTCTATCACTGCATCTATCCATCTTCTTCTTTTCTCTTTCTCACTGATACCTAAAAGGTGTCGTGGTTTATATCATTTGTCGTTCTTGTGCTGCTCGAATTGTCTGAATTAGTGATTTTCCTTTGTTGTTACATGTCTCTGTCACTGCATCTATCCATCTTCTTCTGGGTCTTCCTCTTGGTCTTTTTCCATGCATTCTCGAGAAGAACGCCCTTGTTGGTGATTGGTTAGGATTCATTCTGACCAGGTGGCCAAACCACTTAAGTTGTTGTCGTTCTATATATTCTTGGCAGGGTTTGTTCCTACCATTTTTCTTATGGTTTCAATTGGTATTCTATCTCTTCTTGTGTTGTTTGTTACTTTTCTCAAACATCACATCTCACATGTATTGATCTTTCTTAAATGTGATTTAGAAAGGGTCCATGTTTGACTTTTATAGCACAAAGTTGGTATGAAAATGCTATTTATCATTTGTTGTTTAGCTGTTATAGAAATGTTTGGATGTCTTAGCAATGGTGAAGGCTGGTATGTGACAGCATTTGCTTTTTGTATTCTCATGTCAATTTCTCTGTCTAGTTTTACATCTTCTGTAAACATTGTGCCTAAATACTTGAATTCCTCTACTTGTTTTATTTCTTTATCTTTGATCTTGATGTTTAATGGGTGTCTTACTTTGCTTATTCTTATAGCCTCTGTTTTTGCTGTGTTAATTTTCATACTGTAGTTTGTGCAGCTTTTATCTAGAGATGTTAAATGCTGTTGTAGCAGGTTTTTGTCCTCATATATTAGGCATTGGTCATCTGCGAAGAGTAGCTCATTGATGTTGGAGTTTTCTACCTCTATTTATCACAATAAATATGTAATTTATCGCAACAAATATGTTAATTTGTCACAACAAATATGTTAATTTATCACAAGAATAAGTTAATTTATCACATCAAATATGTTCATTTACAACAACAAAAATGGTAATTTATCACAGCAAATGTTAATTTATCACAACAATAAGTTAATTTATCACAAAAATAAGTTAATTTATCACAACAATAAGTTAATTTATCACAACAAATTTGTTAATTTATTACAACAAATATGTTAATTATCACAGCAAAAATGTTAATTTATCACAATAAATATGTTAATTATCACAGCAAAAATGTTAATTTATCGCAGCATATATGTTAATTTATCACTTGGAACACACAGTAAGAAACAGAAAAGACAGAAAAAAGAGAGACTTTAAAGGAAGTTCAACTACTAGCAGATAGACAGTCCAACTCCATCTATAAATGTCTAATGATATAGACCAGAGGTTCTGAAACTCTGATTTACCACAGACCCCCCCCCTAAATAAGTTTTGTAGTCGCGGACCCCCAGCATTTATTTTCTTTTATGCATTCATTCATTCTCTCCTTCCACTTAGCTACAAAATAGTCTACTATTCTTTTTTTAGGACCACCTGTGACGGCACTGCAGACTTCTAGGGGGCTGCTGACCACAGTTTGAGAAATGTTGATCTAGAGTAACTAATTATTCCCTTAAAAAAATGTTTCTTGTTATCAAATCAAATACTTGGCCACAATAATAACATCAGATGGTAGATGCACTACAGAAATAACAACTAGAATAGCTCAAGTGAAAATAGCATTTTAGAAAATGAAAAACGTCTTATGCAACAAATCTATGTCACTAGAAGTGAGAAAGAGAGTTTATCGGTGCTATATAGAGCCGATTCTGACCTATGGAAGCGAAACATGGACAGTAGACAAACAAATGAAAAAGGCCACAGAGATGGGATTTCTCAGAAGAATGTTGAAAGTTCCCTGGACAGCTAAAAAGACCAATGAGGAAGTTCTCAAAGAGTCCAACACAAAAAGGGAGCTCCTAAAAAATAGAAGAAACAATCAACTTTGCGGGCGCATCATGAGAAGAGGAAAGTTGGAATACTTGGTTACAACTGGCAAAATAAAAGGAAAGAGAGATCGCGGACGACAAAGAGAGAAAATACTGGATAGCTTGGTGTCATGACATGGAAAACAGTCAACAACAGAACTGATACGATGTACTGTAGATAGAAGATTGTGGAGGGACATGATCACCTACACTATATGTCCTCATAAAAAGTTAAGCAAATACAATACATCTACACCAATAAAATATCATCTATTTATAAATGTAAAAATGCATCTTCTAATCTCTGTTCTTAGTAATTAATGCAATAATATCTGACCTGTAGAGCAGCGTCAATATCTTCATCTTTCTCCACATCCATCTTGACGATCTTCAACGACGGCTTGCTCTCTGCCAAGGCTTGAAGGTTTTTCGCTGAAGTCGGATCCCGGCATGTCGCAATTAAAACCTCTGGAGCTGTTGGCAACTCAAGAATCTGCTTGACAAACTCAAGTCCTAAACCTCTGGAAGCTCCAGTAACAAGAACAGTACGAGCTGTTAGAGGCATTTTGTTCAAATTATGGTTGTGTGTCTCTTCCCGGCAGAAAAAAATTAAAAATGGTCGCCTTTCTTGTCGACTGCTGGAAAAAAGGTCAAAGGTGAAAGTTTTAGGCTGAAAGGTCGAGGTTGAACACTTGTTGAAAGATATCATCATCTCTCTATTTTTTCCTTTATTTTTTTTTTTTTATTATTTCTATTAGTTATCAAGTTGAACGCATTCGAAAATAAATGTCTAAGGAAAATACTTGGTATAGAATGGAACGAATTCAAAACAAACGAGGAAATTAGAGAAATCGCCAATCAACCACTAATATCTTCAGTAATAAAGAAAAGACGATGGTCATACGTTGGACATGTGATGAGAAGAGATAATAATCGAATAGCAAAGCAAGCCCTCATATGGGAAACAACAGGTAAAAGAAAAAGAGGAAGACCCAGGGAGACACTGAGAAGAACATTGATGAGAGAGGCAAGAGCAGCAGGAATCGGCTCCCTCAATGAGATAGAACTGCTTGCACAGAACAGAGACAGATGGCGAGATTTGATAAAATATCTTTAAAAGAAAACTGCTAGAACAAAAATTCATATAGGAGAAGGTGTATCTTGGTCTACGCCCTATGGGCCGGTTACGGCTCGAAAGGTCAATAGATAGATAGATAGATTAGTTATCAACATGGTATCTAACTCGCTACCCGGCATTTCTTTAATAGTTTTACCCCTAAAGCACTTTCTCATCCACAGTACATTATCCAGTTATTCTGGCCGTGTAAACACACACGTACTGCAGAAGGTTACGACCATCTTATCTGTACATAGTAAGACTGGTGTAAGCTTACACTTTAACAGTCACGATTACAGCATCGTACAGTCTTCTGTTTGTTTTAACCATCTGTTATTTCAAATGGAAACATACATTGTGAGGAAAATAATATTTACATAACAAAGGGAAGCTCATATATCAAATGTGCCGTCTCTTTCACACCACACTACGTTTTGCTGCGGCTTCTTTTCCGTTCTTGATTTCTTCTTTCTCTCATCTCATTACCTTTCGCGACCGTTTGCTCTCTTGCCCCGTAACGACAAGATAGAGGTCAAGTTAAATGTGCGTTTCAATGGAAGATTCACTCAATCCCCCCCCCCCCCACCAAAAATAAATAAATAAACAAAATAAATATATAGATAATAAATAACAATTAAAATATCAGGATCAATCTTTTTTTTTTTTACAAAATAAAAGGGGGAGGGGGAATAAAAACAGAAAAGTATACACGTGTGTGTGTTATGTACAAAATTTACCCTCACCCAAATAACAGAAATTCAGCAGAGAGGCGCGTCAGAACCAGCTTCTAAGGATAATAAATGCTAGCTGGAAGAGAGGTCATGTGCCGGCAAGCTGGAAAGAAGCTATTATGGTGCCCATCCTCAAGCGTGGAAAAGACCCACTAGACCCAAGTAGCTATAGACCAATTAGCCTACTGAGCTACCTGAGTAAACTCATGGAAAGGCTGGTTAACAGAAGACTTATGTGGCATTTGGAGACAAAACAACAAATCGTACCACAACAAAGTGGCTTCCGTCAGCACAGATCAACCGAAGACCTGGTCACCTACATTGCACAGGAAATAGAAGATACTCTACATGAAAAGAAACACACACTGGCAGTGTGGGTCGACATGGAGAAGGCTTTTGATAGGGTATGGCGAGAGTGTCTAAAGAACAAGCTTTTTAGACTTTGGCATCCAGGGTCGTTTATTCAATTGGGTCTCTCAATACCTTCAGGATAGAACGGCCAGAGTATAAGTTCAAGGTCAACTAAGTAAGAAGGTCTCTATCGAACAAGGTGTCCCACAAGGCGAAGTCTTGTCCCCAACATTCTTTTTAATTTTCATAAATGACATAGTAATGGACATTCCACCCAGGATACACTCAGCAATATATGCAGATGATCTGGCGTTATGGGCTCGCGAGGAAAGTATGTCGGTGGCTGGACCCAGGATGCAAGATGCCCTAGGTGAACTTGAAAAGTGGACGAACATCTAGTTCTTACCAATTGACGAAAAAAAAAAAAACTACATATACAATTTTCAGCCTATCAAGAAACACACTCTCTGCAAACTTGAAGATGAAAGACCATACACTCCCTATTAACCAAACCCCAACATATCTTGGTGTCACCATGAATCGCAGAATGACTTGGAAAAATAAGATAGACATCGCAAGGAAAAAAGCCAGAAAACGAACAAATATTATGAAGAAATTGGCAGAAACGGACTGGGGAGCAGACAGCAATATCTTGAAACGACTATACGTAGGAAGAGTCAGACCAGTCCTAGAGTATGGAGTCACAGCCTGGGCTATGGCTTCCAAATCACACCTTAGCAAAATTAACAGAACACAGAACCAAGCTGCCCGTATCATCACTGGTGCTATGAAATCTACACCTATCAAGACTCTAGAAACAGTAACAGGTTTACAATCCTTAGATGACAGACGGGTCACTAAAGTATTGCAACAAGCGGAGAAATATAGAAGGCTCCTTAGCCACCCCATGCACCAAAGAATAACTGGTTCCGGAATTGCACGACTAAAGAGGAGCAACTTCGCTGCAATTGCCAATGAACTAACTACTGGAGACCCAGTACTTTCCCAAACAATATCGAAACCCTTGGGCCCATCTGATATGTCTCCTCATGGAAAACATAAAATACGAGAACATAAGGAAAATATAACAGGAATCATGAAAAAAGTCATCCAATCAGACACATAAAGAAAACACGTAGCAGAAAAACACATACACGATACCTACCCACAGGACTCTTGGTCCCACATATACACAGATGGCTCTGCTACAAATGCCACCAAAATGGAGGGGGAGGTGTGTTCTTGACGCTGAATAACCAGGACGAGATCACCAAGTCAATAGCTACTGGAAAATTATCAAACAACTTTAAAGCAGAAACTGATGCCCTCAGAGATGCTGCAACACTGGCTACTCAACACAAAAATAACATACACAATAAATTGGTGATTCTGACTGATGCACTGTCAGTACCATCAGCTCTAAAAAGCCACAAGAACAATGAACTAGAGGACTTGAGAACTACCCTGGACCAACTATGCAATAACTTCCAGAGAGTATTCATTCAGTGGATACCATCACACTGTAATATACACGGGAACGAACGCGCAGACAAATTAGCTAAAGAGGGAGGGAGATTACCGCAAGAGAACCATCCGCTCTGTTATGATGAAGCCAATTCCATCCTCAAAGGTCAGTTCCATGAAAAATGGAAACGAGAACACCCAAAGCATAACGAGAGTGACGGATACCTCCAACTATCAAGGAGGGATCAAGTCATCATACTTTGCCTACGCACTGGTCACAATAGAATGAGAAATCACATGTTCACCAAACTCAAAATAGGAACAACCAGCCTATGCCACTGTACACTGGACAATATGACTACAAAACATGTTCTACAGGATTGCCCCCAGTACACAGACCCTGAGAAGAGCAATATGGTCCACACCCACCTCCCTGGAAGAGAAACTATATGGAGCAATCGATTCGCTTAAATAGACAGCTGACTTCATGAGAGAGTCTGGAATCCTACTCTGATTGAGTCTTGATCGCAGAGAGAGAGAGAGAGAGAGAGAGAGAGAGAGAGAGAGAGGAGAGAGAGAGAATTCCTCTTCTTTATTATCCAAGGTATCTTAAGAATTGTTCTGTAGCATTTTGTTTCAAATTAATCCATTTTCTTCCCTGCTGTTTGCGAATTTGCTCATAATTCACAACCATATGTTGCTATGAGTTATATATGAGGATTCATACATTCATGGAACCATATACTACACCCAATACACTGAAAGACAACACTTAAACGCATTAATCATCCAATCAGAATGGACCTTAGTCTGATACCACTGGTCATCTATATCGGTCGAAGGTCATTCTGC
Organism: Megaustenia siamemsis; assembly: GCA_032433765.1. Classification (NCBI taxonomy): domain Eukaryota; kingdom Metazoa; phylum Mollusca; class Gastropoda; order Stylommatophora; family Ariophantidae; genus Megaustenia; species Megaustenia siamemsis. The sequence continues at coordinate 30,260,013 of JAVIAB010000104.1, read as the reverse complement.
TCATACAGTCACGACAGCAGGAAGGTCATGAACTCAAACTGAAATACAAATCATGAAATTGATTGTTTGATAAACTTCCTGAACTTTGTCTTTATGCTGTATTTTTGGTGTGTTTGTGTTGCTGGGTATAGTGTGTTTTGATCATACAAACAATAATAAATGAATATTATTATGGAGGGAAGGAGCCACGATAGCTAAGTGGTTAGTGAACTGAACTACAAAGGACAAGAGGTAGGGTTCGATCCCAACCGCCGGCTTCCGGTTCACACAGCCTTTAATGGGTACCGGACTTTTACTGGCAAAGTAAAGTGCCACGGGCGTAATACCGATCACATTACCCCAAAAATCATGCCCGAGGGTCTGTAACATTTATGGTCACTAACACCATACTATTATATACCACACAGGATTCATACCAAATGAACTAAAAACATCAACTTTCATTGCATTGCCTAAAAAGAATGGTGCAGTGACTTTCGAACAATAAGCCTAATGAGCCATGTTACACAATAAGCCTAATGAGCCATGTTACACAATAAGCCTAATGAGCCATGTTACACAATAAGCCTAATGAGCCTTGTTACAAAAATCTTATTTAAAAAGTTATACAAGGAAGGATTCGGAATAAAATCAATACTGAATCTGTGCTCTCTCTCTCTCTCTCTCTCTCTCTCTCTCTCTCTCTCTCTCTCTCTCTCTTTCTGCGATCAGGACTCAATCAGAGTAGGACTCCAGACTCTCGCACGAAAACAGCTGTTTGTTTAAGCCTGTTAGATCCACTCCGCTTGAATACCTGTTAAAACGTTGCACTGTGTTCTGCGCCAGTCGCCCAGTGCATCCGATTTCAGCCAGCATTTTATTCAGGTTTGCTTTCCCTAGCCTTTGATTGTCCCCAATCTTCCTGCAAGGCAGCAGATGATCTTTTCTGTAGGGGGATTCTGCCCTTAGATGGTCGGCCTCCCAGGTTTACGAGCACCATCTGTCCGAGTCACTAGAGGTGACTAACACAGACATGCGACTTGGAGTATGAGGAAACTGCAACAAGGAACACTTTTCATGCACAGCCTCCAACTGTTCCCGCCGCCTATCCCCATATACCGGTAAGTCGCGTCCTCTTGAAAATGATGATCGTCGTCGCACTTGATGATGTTAAGCCATCGTTGATGACTTCAATTCCGAACATAGAAACATACAGTCAGACGTCAAATTTTCCCCGTCACACATCAAACCATACTGAATTAGATGAGCAGCAATTTGGATTTAGCAAAAATAACGGGACAAAAGAGCCATATTCTGCTTGAGAACATTAATTTAAAAAAGTACACAGAAGTAAACAAACAAATATATACCTGCTTCATAGACTACACCAAAGCTTTTGATAGAGTACACCACAAACAACTTATAGAATGCCTAAAAGAGATACATCTAGATGACATGGACATACGACTAATATGTAATCTATAATGGGAGCAAACAGCAATAATAAAATATAGCAAAGAGAACTCTACACCCATTAATATAAAAAGAGGAGTAAGACAGGGATGCATCCTATCACCATGCTTGTTCAATATATACACTGAGCAAATCTTTAAAAACACCACAGAGATGCCAGGCCTACAAATTAATGGAAAGATAATCAATAACCTAAGATATGCTGACGATACTGTACTACAAGCAGAAAATCCTAAAGATCTACAACAATTACTTAATGAAATAAACATGACAAGCAAAATATATGGACTAGATATGAATATCAAAAAGACTAAAACTATGATCATAAGCGAAGAAGATACTCAAAACCCACAAGTGGGTATTAAAATGGAAGGAATAGACCTGGAGACAGTTCAGAGCTACAACTACCTTGGACATACTATAACCAGTGATGGAAAATGTACAACTGGAATAAACAAAAAAATAGGAATGGCAAAAAGTAATTTTAATGTCATACAGAACATATTAACATCAAAACAAATAACACCAGGGCTAAAACTAAGAGTAGCAAAATGTTACATCTTCTCAATATTCCTATATGGTGCAGAAACATGGACATTAGACAAGAAAACAAAACAGAGAATTAAAGCCTTTGAAATGTGGATATATAGAAGAATAGATAGAATTGGATGGAAGGAAAATAAAACAAACGATGAAGTTTTAAAACAACTAAAAATGAAAAGAGAACCACTAAACACAATTCAAACAAAACAAATGCGATTTTTGGGCCATATTAAAAGACACAACAACCTGCTAAAATTAATCCTGGAGGGGAAAATACAAGGTAAAAGAGGCAGAGGCAGACCAAGATTAACATGGACGAGTAACATCAAAAGATGGACAAACCAGCCTATGACAATCTGCACCATCAAAGCAGGAGACAGAGCAGAATGGCGCTCCATGGTAGCCAACATTCGTTGCGGAGACGGCACATGATGATGATGAACACCATATTCTCTATACGCCACTGGGCGTGTGGGCGTGACGGGGGGTACTTTACTTTACTACTTAATATGGAGTGAAACGTTGTATGTGATTGTTTCCGAGTGTTGTTAACATACCTCTTCCATGAAAAGATTTATGTGTCTGTTTATGTTGATATATGTTAGCGGGCTCATGTACATTAAGTGTATGTGTATGTGCTTATCTTGTTGCATGCCTATATGTTTATTCTGTTGTAGAGGTTGTAATTTCATGTGTTTATCTTGTTACAGCCTGAAATGTGTATTTTATTGTATATTTCTGTGTTTATGTTCCGAGCTTCGTTTATGTTCCTGTTTATATGTTCATGTGTTTATCCTAATGGGTTTATGACCCTGTGTTTATGTTCTTGTGTTTATGTTCCTGTTCCTGTGTTCATGTCGTCGTGTTTGTGATCCTGTGTTTATGTTCCGGTGTTTATGTTCATCTATTTATGTTTCTGTTTTTCTCTTCCAGTGTTTATGTCCGGTGTTTATGTCCGGTGTTTATGTCCAGTGTTTATGTCCCTGTGTTTATGTAAAGGTAAAGGAGGTAAAGTACGAGACTCGAATCGCGTCTTAGCGCGCGAGTTTCCACCCATATGTGCCCGGCCGTCTATCTTAGCGCGCGAGTTTCCACCCATATGTGCCTGGCCGTCTATCTTAGCGCGCGAGTTTCCACCCATATGTGCCCGGCCGTCTATCTTAGCGCGCGAGTTTCCACCCATATGTGCCCGGCCGTCTATCTAGAAATGTTCGGAGACTTCTGAATAGTGTCGCTTCAAGCATCGAATCTCACGATGCGAGGCGGCATTCCTCACTTTCCCTGAGTACTACCCTGGTACCCATTTCTGCCAGCGGCTGGGTCGATCGCGTGGGGGGGGGGGGGGTGTGGGTATTTTTGTTCCCAACCACGAGTAGAACTCACACTGCTTCCAGTGGGAATCAAACACGGGTTGTCCGAACGTCGGTAGCCCAGTCGGGTGGTTTCCCAACTAGGCTGCAGAGCTCCCAAGTGTCCCGTGTATACAGTACACTGTACCCAAGTATTCTGACGTTCCTCTTCTCAATAATGTGCACGAAAAAGTCGATTATTTCTTTCTGTTTTTTTAGGAGCTCCCTTTTTGTGTTGGTCTTTTCGAGAATGTCATTGTTGACTTCTTTATCTGTCCAGGGAACTCTCAACATTCTTCTGAGAAATCTCATCTCTGTGGCCTCTAATCGTCTTGTCATTTGTTTGTCTACTGTTCTTGATTTCCTTCCATAGGGCAGCACTGGCTCTATATAATACCCGTGAACTCTCTTTCTCACTCCTATTGACATAGATTTGTTGCACAAGACGTTTTTCATTTTTTGAAATGCTGTTTTGACCTAAGTTATTCTGCTTTTTTTTTATTTTTGTGGTGCATCTCCATTTGATGTTATTATTCTGTCCAAGTATTTTATATCGCGAACTACAAAGAGAGAATATACTGGATAGCTTGGTGTCATGGCATGGTAAACAGTGAACAACAGAATTGATACGATGCACTATGGATAGAGAATTGTGGAGGGCCATGATCGCCTACGCCAACCGGAATGGCACATGATGATGATGATGATCTGTTCCATACTCTTATGTAGTATGTCCCTAAAGTCTGGACACAGACAAAAATACATATTTTTAAGAAATGAAATTTATTAACAACACATTCGATTTAATTGAAATACGAAATGGCTTTGACTTCCGGTCAATATGGCGGATAGGCAGCAGGAACCATTCAGGCTCAGTTAGAAAAGTGTTCCTCGTTGCAGTTTCCTCCAATTCCGACTTGCTGTTGGAGCTACTAACTTTACTGCTCTGTGCACATCGTGAGTTGTGTTCTTTTTTAAAAATCTAGATTGTGTTTTAATATTCCGATTTCTGACGATGAATGATGATATCGTACTGCGAAGGGCAGTTCAGCTGCGTTCACTTTCAGTGCCACTTTGCCTTATGTCTTTTGACGTGTGCTGTTGCTGTTTCAGATTTCACTTATTTTCATGTTGCATTTAGGACGGGTTGTATCTTCGGCATCACCATTATTTCTGTTTTTATGATAGTGCATACATTATTCAAATATCACTGGCACGTTTTATGAAAGATAAGATCAGTGTCACATGGAGTCACCGAGGGAGCCGCGATAGCTCAGTGCTTAGTGAACTGGACTACAAAGGACAAGAGATTGGGTTCGATCCCAACCGATGGTTTCCGGGTTCACCCAGCCTTTAATGGGTACCGGAAATTTTTCTGGGAAAGTAAAACCTCACGGGCGTAATACCGACCACATTTCCCCAAAAATCATGCGCCGAAGATCTGTAAAATGTAGGGTCACTAACACCATATTCTCTATACGCTACGTGGCGTCACGGAGGAACTTTACTTTTGTTTACCTACATGAGGTCACCATATGTTAAAAAAAAATCCCCCGTAGCTATTGTGGCTGGGTGAATATAGGAGCCAATTATCGGGATCGATGAACTACTACGAACAAGTGATCGACGGCTTCCACGTTCATCATCATCATCAACTACCGTGCCTGCTGGTGTAGGTGATCATGCCTCTCCACAACTTTCAATCTCGACAGTTATTTATCATTTCTGTTGTTGACCTTCTACCCAGCCATTCTCTTAAACTGTCTGGTATCTTTTCTCTTTGCTTCCCTCTGTCTCTTCGTCCCTCAATTTTCCCAGTTGTTACAATATATTCCAGTTGTTCTCTTCTCATTACATGGCCAGAAAATGATGATTGTTTCTTCCTAATATTGAAAATTAGCTCTCTTTTTTGCTTTGACCTCTTTAAGAACGTTTTCATCACTCTTCTAGTAGTTGTCCGTAGTAAACCGCAGTCACGTCATGGAACGCTAACAACGCTCACTGTTTTATCAGTCAGTGATAAGAGTTTTGTTTGATAATTACAAGATAGCTTTGAATTATTTTTTTTCTTGCAAAGATAACAAAGTATGTTTACTTCTCTAATAGTACGGGTAGCCTCGGGTTGCCAGGTTTTTTGTAAGGCTAAAAAAGGAAGATTTGCTGGATTTTTTTTTCAATGGAAAAAATAAAGTTGTTCACTATTGACTGAGCACCGTTACTTTACTGTATGATCTCATTACTACGCGTTATATGATATCTCATATATTAACATAAGGACCTCATCCTTTCTTCGGGACGCTTAAAAGAGGAGACGAGATGGGGGTAGTGCGTTTTGGGCAAAGCATTATCTCCATAGTATTGGTCCAGACTTAGCAAGCAAACTGAAACGTCAGATCTATCATTGTTAGGACACAGTAGAAGGAAGACACAATCTCTCATACTCGGCACATGGAACGTTAGGACACAGTAGAAGAAAGACACAATCTCTCATACTCGGCACATGGAACGTTAGGACACAGTAGAAGGAAGACACAATCTCTCATACTCGGCACATGGAACGTTAGGACACAGTAGAAGGAAGACACAATCTCTCATACTCGGCACATGGAACGTTAGGACACAGTAGAAGGAAGACACAATCTCTCATACTCGGCACATGGAACGTTAGGACACAGTAGAAGGAAGACACAATCTCTCCCACTCGGCACATGGAACGTTAGGACACAGTAGAAGGAAGACACAATCTCTCATACTCGGCACATGGAACGTTAGGACACAGTAGAAGGAAGACACAATCTCTCATACTCGGCACATGGAACGTTAGGACACAGTAGAAGAAAGACACAATCTCTCATACTCGGCACATGGAACGTTAGGACACAGTAGAAGGAAGACACAATCTCTCATACTCGGCACATGGAACGTTAGGACACAGTAGAAGGAAGACACAATCTCTCATACTCGGCACATGGAACGTTAGGACACAGTAGAAGGAAGACACAATCTCTCATACTCGGCACATGGAACGTTAGGACACAGTAGAAGGAAGACACAATCTCTCACACTCGGCACATGGAACGTTAGGACACAGTAGAAGGAAGACACAATCTCTCACACTCGGCACATGGAACGTTAGGACACAGTAGAAGGAAGACACAATCTCTTATACTCGGCACATGGAACGTTAGGACACAACAGAAGGAAGACACAATCTCTCATACTCGGCACATGGAACGTTAGGACACAGTAGAAGGAAGACACAATCTCTCATACTCGGCACATGGAACGTTAGGACACAGTAGAATGAAGACACAATCTCTCATACTCGGCACATGGAACGTTAGGACACAGTAGAAGGAAGACACAATCTCTCATACTCGGCACATGGAACGTTAGGACACAGTAGAAGGAAGACACAATCTCTCATACTCGGCACATGGAACGTTAGGACACAGTAGAAGGAAGACACAATCTCTCATACTCGGCACACGGAACGTTAGGACACAGTAGAAGGAAGACACAATCTCTCATACTCGGCACATGGAACGTTAGGATACAGTAGAAGGAAGACACAATCTCTCATACTCGGCACATGGAACGTTAGGACACAGTAGAAGGAAGACACAATCTCTCATACTCGGCACATGGAACGTTAGGACACAGTAGAAGGAAGACACAATCTCTCATACTCGGCACATGGAACGTTAGGACACAGTAGAAGGAAGACACAATCTCTCATACTCGGCACATGGAACGTTAGGACACAGTAGAAGGAAGACACGATCCTTATTTTTTATGTTTTAGTGTCCGATCGTCTGCAAATAGAAGCTCATTAATCTGCTCTGTCTCCGATGGGTTGGCTAACTAACCTATATAGTCCAAATAGGTAATAAACAATAGAGGACATAGAACGCACCCATCACCTGCTGAGCTAACTCCTGATCTGTGTAGCCTCCTGATGTTCTGACTGACCAAATAGGTAATAAACAATAGGGGACATAGAACGCACCCATCACCTGCTGAGCTAACTCCTGCTCTGTATAGCCTCCTGATGTTCTGACTGACCAAATAAAGTAAAGGCATAAAGTTGCATCGATATCAAAAGTAAGAGATGCTTTTGTTGCACTGGGAAACAAATATAGACTTTTAATTAGGTTGATTAGAAGCTTACTTTGTATGTTGTTTGTATCCTTCATAGCCGTTCTCTTTGTTTATTCGGTCGAAAGCTTGTTCTTTTTAAACTCAGGGGTTAAAAAAAAAACATGTTGGTTCTGTCGTGCCTAGAACCTGCACTGCTGTCCTGATTTAGAGCAGTACAGGGTAATAACTCGGCACATGCGGTCTTTATTTGTACACAGATTGAGGGGATAACAAACTGTTTAAACTTGTCTCTCTCTCTCTCTCTCTCTCTCTCTCTCTCTCTCTCTCTCTGCGATCAAGACTCAATCAGAGTAGGATTCCAGACTCTCTCATGAAGTCAGCTGTCTGTTTAAGCGAATCGATTGCCCCATATAGTTTTTCTTCCAGGGAGGTGGGTGTGGACCACATTGCTCTTCTCAGGTCTGTGTACTGGGAGCAATCCTGTAGAACATGTTTTGTTGTCATATTGTCCAGTGTACAGTGGCATAGGCTGGTCTCGTTATGCTTTGCGTGTTCTCGTTTCCATTTTTCATGGAACTGACCTTTGAGGATGTATTTGGCTTCATCATAACTGAGCGGATGGTTCTCTTGTGGTAATCTCCCTCCCTCTTTAGCTAATTTGTCTGCGCGTTCGTTCTCGTGTATATTACAGTGTGATGGTATCCACTGAATGACTACTCTCTGGAAGTTATCGCATAGTTGGTCCAGGGTTGTTCTCAAATCATCTAGTTCATAAACTTGCATGAATAAGCGCACACACATGCACGGAAGCACATGCAAACACGTGCACACATGCCACAAACATAAAACTACTCGTGTCTGTGACCAGAAAAGATTGTTAATAATAATTGTTATTTAAATACTTATTTATTTGTATTAAAACTCAGTGATATGTTATATTTAAACGAGTCAAGAAACGCGGGAATTATGAAACACAAACACTCGTGAAGCAGCGAACAGGAAGTTTGTGCTGGCACACATCTCTGGTCACCAGTCACTTTCAAGTCGGGCTTGTGACTGATTCGTGTTTCGAGCGGCACATTATGTTTTGTCTTACATACATCTTTGTAGTGTAGAAGGGATATTCCCTTTTTGTGAATACTGTCTCTCCTCCGTGTTAAAGAATAGTGAACAAACTATTAGAGGACGTTAAACTGGGTGTACTCTTGCGGGCATGACGCTGTACACGGCAATGGAAAAAGAGGACATCGCCAAGTTTATTCTTCATTTCTCAAGAGAATTAGGAAGAGAATATTGAGAGACTGATGAGAGATTTTTGGGAAAAGTAGATGTATCTACAATCAACACCTTACAGGTACAGTCAGTCTGCATCTGTCTATCTATCTATTGCCCTTTAGAGCCGTAGCCGGCCCATAGGGCAAAGACCCATATACTCTTTCTCTTATCTAAATTGTTATTCTAGCAGTTTTCAATCCTTCTAAAGATATTTTATCAAATCTCGTCATTTGTTTCTGTTCTGTGCAAGCAACACTATCTCATTGAGGGAGCCGATTCCTGCTTCTCTTGCCTCTCTGATCAATGTTCTTCTCAGTTTCTCTCTGTGTCGGCCTTTTTTCCTCTTAACTGTTGTTTCCCACATGAGGGCTTGCTTTGTAAAGTCTGCATGCGCCTCGAGAAATGCTAGTACGGGTGGTGGAGCGGGTATGGGGATACCACGACTGCAATTCTTCCCCCCCCCCCCCACCAGTAAGTTTCAAAGCAGCTACACCGGATCGTATGTAAGGAAACCTACAATCCTTAGTTTGTTCTAAAAACAGTAAAAGGTAACGCCCCTGCCTTGCTAGATGTAAGGGTAAAATGGGGTTAATGACCTCACGTTTCCATGACCACACGTTTCCATGACCACACGTTTCCACGACCACACGTTTCCATGACCACACGTTTCCATGACCACACGTTTCCATGACCACACGCTTCCACGACCACACGTTTCCATGACCACACGTTTCCATGACCACACGTTTCCATGACCACACGTTTCCATAACCACACGTTTCCATGACCACACGTTTCCATGACCACACGTTTCCATGACCACACGTTTCCATGACCACACGTTTCCATGACCACACGTTTCCATGACCACACGTTTCCATGACCACACGTTTCCATAACCACACGTTTCCATGACCACACGTTTCCATGACCACACGTTTCCATGACCACACGTTTCCATGACCACACGTTTCCATGACCACACGTTCCCATGACCACACGTTTCCATGACCACAGACACATTTTGATCCTTCCTCAATTGCCTTTCAGCGTCGAGGGGAGATATAGTTTACGGTCTCTTGCTCCTCTGTTGGCCGCCGCTGCTGCTGTTATGTTTCCTAGTGTTTCTAATCTTCCGTCAATCCATCTTGTTCGTGGTCAGCCTTTGAATCTGGTGTTCTCGAAACTTTTATTAAAGTCTCGTTTGTGTGTACGTGCTTTTTTTTTTTTTTTTTTTTTTTTTTTTTTTTTTTTTTTTTTTTTTTTTGTCTTTCTTTCTTATGACGTGGACAAACCAGTTTATTTGTTGTTTCTTCATATATTCTATGGTGGGGGCTATTCCTAGCTTTTTTTTAAATCAGTTCTTCATTTGTGATATTATCTCTCAGACTGATTCCTGTCATTCGTCTAACACATTTCATCTCAGTAGAGGTTATTTTTCTTATTGTTCTTGCATCTAGGGTCCAGGACTGGCATTGGAAGCTTTACGTGATAAGTGGACGACACAGACCAAACAACGTTTCGGCTCAATAGCTTCTTACATACCATTTTTTTTTATTTTTCCTCATATTCAGCTTTACTGCAGCTTCGCATTTTTATGCCTTAACCCTTGGATAGTAGTGGCGACATTTGACGGATGATTTGACAAGCTTTGTTGCATCTTGAGTCTATTTTTGCTGCCTGTCAATTGTTGTTTGTCACTAGACTTCCTACATATTTACATTCCTCCACGTGTCTGCCGTCTATCGTTATATTAAATTATTTTTTTTATCTTGCATCTAAACACTGGTGACAACATCATTGGTGAACAGGGTATGAAAGCTTACACCCAATCACTGAAACCAAACATGGCAACGACAATAATTGTTTGACCAATGGAAAACGCTGAGAAAAAAATCATGTCTAGTTGACGTGAGGTGACTTTTGATTGGTTGTTGCGATATTTCTTGCTAAATGGCTCTTGCTGCTCATTGGGGAACCTCTGTGGCGATATAGCGTATTTAAATATTTGCCTTTTTCGTGAAGAGTCCAATTTGGCAATCTGTTGGAGGAAAAGGTGGATATTGTTAACAAGTCAAATATTGGACAGTGCTGATTATGATATTGTTAACAAGTCAAATATTGACCAGTGATGATTATGATATTGTTAACAAGTCAAATATTGACCAGTGATGATTATGATATTGTTAACAAGTCAAATATTGACCAGTGATGATTATGATTTTGTTAACAAGTCAAATATTGACCAGTGATGATTATGATTTTGTTAACAAGTCAAATATTGACCTGTGATGATTATGATAATGTTAACAAGTCAAATATTGACCAGTGATGATTATGATTTTGTTAACAAGTCAAATATTGACCAGTGATGATTATGATTTTGTTAACAAGTCAAATATTGGACAATGATGATCATGAAATTGTTAACAAGTCAAATATTGACCAGTGATGATTATGATATTGTTAACAAGTCAAATATTGGACAGTGATGATCATGAAATTGTTAACAAGTCAAATATTGAACAATGACGATCATGAAATTGTTAACAATCAAATATTGACCAGTGATGATTATGATATTGTTAACAAGTCAAATATTGGACAGTGATGATCATGAAATTGTTAACAAGTCAAATATTGGACAATGACGATCATGAAATTGTTAACAATCAGGCAGCAAACACATGATGTCCCTAAAATCTGGACACATAAGAAATCTCAGTAGCTCTAATTATCCCCCCCCCCCACCCGCACAGATTAAACATGGCTTTATCAAAAGAAGAAAGAATTGAACTTTGACCTCTCAGTGGGCATGCCCGGAGATCAATTAATGTCCCAACTTGACAGTTGTGATGGTTACACTTGATTGAAGCCATCAAGAGTGAATGTCCTCACATTGACGACAATGTGTAGCCTCGAGTTCACGGGAATTTTGCCAAGAACATTAACCTTTGCATCGCATCATCATGATCCGGGCCTGCTGACGTAGGTGATCATGTCTCTCCACAACTTTCAATCTCGACAGTTTATCATTTCTGTTGTTGACCTTCTGCCAAGCCATTCTCTTAAGCTGTCTGTTATTTTCTCTCTTTGCTTCCCTCTATCTCTTCGTCCCTCAATTTTTCCAGTTGTTACAATATATTCCAGCTGTTCTCTTCTCATTACATGGCCAAACAAATGATGATTATTTCTTCCTAATATTGGAAATTAGCTCTCTTTTTGCTTTGGCCTCTTTCAGAACGTTTTCATTACTCTTCTCAGTTGTCGATGGTATTCTCAACATTCTTCTGTAAAACCACATTTCCACAGACTCTAGTGATTTTCTTATTTGTTGTCCTATTGTCCATGATTCGCATCCGCATGTTAAGACTGGCTCTACATAATATTTAAGAACTCTTTTTCTTGTTTCTATTGTCAAAAATGGATTGCATAGTATCTTGCTCATTTTTTGGAAAGCTACTTTTGCCTGAGCCATTCTGCATCTCACCTCTATTGTGCATCTTCCGTCTGAGGAAACAAAGTATCATTTAAGATTTCCATTATTTGCATCACAATCATATTGAATACGTGATTTCATGGTTATGATTAGTTGCAGTCCCCAGGTATCACTGCAAACAAATTAAAATCCATAATTGTTCAACCGCCCTTGCCAGTTGAATCATCCGAATTAACATCTCATCTCATTGAAGGATCCAAACAAAGAAAGGCAGCTACAGTCCCCATCATAGCAGCAACAGCACACGTCAAAAGACATAAGGCAAAGTGGCACTGAAAGTGAACGCAGCTGAACTGTCCTTCGCAGTACGATATCATCATTCATCGTCAGAAATCGGAATATTAAAACACAATCTAGATTTTTAAAAAAGAACACAACTCACGATGTGCACAGAGCAGTAAAGTTAGTAGCTCCAACAGCAAGTCGGAATTGGAGGAAACTGCAACGAGGAACACTTTTCTAACTGAGTCTGAATGGTTCTTGTTGCCTATCCGCCATATTGACCGGAAGTCAAAGCTATTTCATATTTCAATTGAATCGAATGTGTTGTTAATAAATTTCATTTCTTAAAAATATGTATTTTTGTCTGTGTCCAGACTTTAGGGACATACTACATAAGAGTATGGAACAGATCATTATAATCATGTGCCATACCGATTGGCGTAGGCGATCATGTCCATCCACACTCTTCTATCCACATGCATCGTATAAATTATGCTGTTGACTGTTTTCCATGCCATGAGACCAAGCTATCTAGTATTTTCTCTCTTTGTCGTCCGCGATCTCTCTTTCCTTTATTTTGTCAGTTGTAACAAAGTATTTCAACTTTCATCTTCTCACGAAGTGACCGAAACATGTTGATTGTTTCTTTCTGATGTTTCTTAGGAGCTCCCTTTTTGTGTTGGCCTCTTTGAGAATTCCCTCGTTGGTCTTTGTTAACTGTTGGAACAGATGGCCATAGAATGAATCCTGTAGATGGTGTTGGTATCCTATCGTTACATTTGATGGCCGATGGACTAAGTTTCGGTGCGAAGGTTTTATTCCCGGCTTTGAAAATTCTTCTCCAGTTGTTCTCTGACTTCGTTCTCATGTGCACAATTGAAGCTATTATTTGTATTCTACTTCTTCTTCTATCAGGTTCTGCCACGATTATAGTATCATATTCTTCTTTTCTCTTTTAGCTGATACCGAAAAGGTGTCGTGGTTTATATCATTTGTCGTTCTTGAGCTGTTCGAACTGTCTGAATTAGTGATTTTCCTTTGTTGTTACATGTCTCTATCACTGCATCTATCCATCTTCTTCTAGGTCTTTTCCCATACATTCTCGAGAATAACGCCCTTGATGGTGATTGGTGAGGATTCATTCTGACCAGGTGGCCCAACCATTTAAGTTGATGTTCTATATATTCTTGGCAGGGTTTTATTCCTACCATTTTTCTTATGGTTTCATTTGGTATTCTATCTCTTCTTGTGTTGTTTGTTACTTTACTCAAGCATCGCATCTTACATGTATTGATCTTTCTTAAATGTGATATTATCACATTAATCAACGTAATTCTGAAGTTTTAACTTATGAAATATGACTTTTGAAATTTGAATTTGTTTTTAGCTCATGAAATGCTTAACTGGCAATGCAATGAAATAGATTTACCTTCTCTTCGTGTTCGAACAGGTTGACGACGACAAGGGAAGCCAAAGTGGCAAGCAGACCCTCGGTTAGAACTTCAATTAATAGGATGGCCAGATAAGGCATGTTGGATAGGCTACGAGGCATGACGTCGCTGAAACAAGATATCATAACAGATGGATCGTACAATAAATATAATAAATGTTGAACAAATACTTTAATAACGAACATAATTAATAAATAAACATCATAATTATATTCTGGGAGCCGTGATAGCTCAGTGGTTAGTGAACTGGACTACAAAGGACAAGAGGTAGGGTTCGATCCCAACCGACGGCTTTCGGTTCACCCAGCCTTTAATGGGTACCTGATTTTTTTTTCTGGGCAAATAAAGCGGCACGGGCGTAATACCGACTACATTACCCCAAAAAAACATGTGCTGAAGGTCTGTAAAATTTATGGTCACTAACATCATATTCCCTATACGCCACTTGGCGTGACGGGGATACTTTACTCTTTTTTAGAATTATATTCAACGTATAATTTGTGCAATATTTATTAATTATATTCAACGTATAATTTGTCTTGCTAGAAAAGACAAGAAAACTTAGCTGAAAATGGGAACCTTAGAAATGTGGATTTATAAATAAATAGAAAGAATTGGATGGAAAGAAAAGAAAACAAACGATGAAGTCTTAAAACAAGAAAAAAATGTAAAGAGAACTACTAAACACAATTCAAACAAGACAAATGGGATTTTGGGGGAATGTTAAAAGACTCAGCAGCCTACTAAAAGAAATCTTGGAGGGGAAAATACAAGGTAAAAGATTCAGAGGCAGACCAAAACTAATATGGTCGGGTTACATCAAAAGATGGACAAATCAGTCTATGACAATCTGCACCATCAAAGCAAGAGACAGAGAGGAAAGGCGCTCCATGGTAGCCGGTCTTCGATGCGGAGACGGCACTCAATGATGATGATAATTTGTATAATATTTTAGATTATTATCAACATATCGGTTCTGTAATATTTTAGTTTATATTCAACGAATAATTTTTGTAATATTTAAAATAACTCTTCTTCTACCTTTTTAGCTCCCAGTGGAGCATAGGTCTTCAACAAACACTTTCCAAGTCGTTATGTTTTTGCCATTCTTTTAAGATCATTCCCTGTCTTCCCCATCATCTTCATCTCTGCTTCTATCTGTCTTCTCCAAGAATTCCTTGGTCTTCCTCTTTGTCTTTTCCTACTCTCAGTTGGCTTCCGTAGTGTGTGTCCTATCCAGCGCCATCGTCTTCGCTGTATCTCTTTATCCACTGGTATTTGACTGGTACATTTCCATAATTCTATGTTAGTGAATTTGTCCTGCCATTTCCATCCTTTTATTCTGCGTAAGCATCCATTAATGGAAATCTTCGTGATTGTCAATTTTGTTGTTCTCCATGTTTCACAGCCATATAATAGGACCGACTTAACATTTGAGTTGAACATTTTTATTTTTGCATTTAACCTAATTTCTTTGGATTTCCATATGTTTCCCAGTGCAATGAAAGCTCCTCTTGCTTTTGATATCCTTATTTTGGTATCAGTTTCTGTTCCTCCCTCTTTATCTATATTACTGCCCAGATATATGTAAGATTGTACGTCTAGTAGAGGTATTTCTCCTAGTTTTATTTGGTTATTGCCAACTGTATTAATTCTCATAATATTGGTCTTATCTCTATTAATCTTCAGTCCTAGCTGTTGTGATCTCTCATCAAGTATGCTCATTTTATCTTGCATCTGGTGATGGCTGTGTGATAGGGGAGCTATGTCATCAGCAAAGTCTAAATCATCAAGTTGTTTGGTCAGTGACCACTGGATCCCATTTCTGTTTGTTTTGAGTTATTTTCATAATCCAATCTATGGCCAGTAGAAAGAGAAATGGAGACAGAAGGCATCCTTGCCTTACTCCTGTTCTTATTTCAAATGCTTCTGTAAGCTGTCCTTCGTGCACCACACTACATTTCGTTCCTTCATACATTGTTTTTATCAGGTTAATAAACTTTATGGGGATTCCGTAATGACTCAGCAACTTCCAAAGCATTCTTCTGTCTAAACTATCAAATGCCTTTTCGTAATCTATGAATCCAATATAAAGTGGGGATTTTAGTTCTAAACTTTGTTCAACTATTATACGTAGAGTAAAAATTAAAAAAATAGAAAAAAATGGTATGTAAGAAGCTTTACGTGATAAGTGGACGACACAGACTAAACGACGTTTCGGCCCAATAGGCCTTCATCAGGAACAAACAAAAAAAAAAAAACACACGCAAAACTAATAACGAAACAACCAAAACAAAAACAATCGAAATGTGTTAAAGAAAACAAAATTATCTATCCTGTGTGTAATAATTTTAATAGATAATTTTGTTTTCTTTGTTGAGACAATAAACTAGAAATAATATAAACCACAAAGAAAATAAGCATATCAGGGAGAAATTAAGCTGGAAAAATATCGGAGATAGAATAACTGAGACAGCATTCCTGAGAGCAGACGGCGAAGCTGTGAACAAACATAAAAGTAGTCTAGACTTTTGACACGAGAAAATGTTTAGAAACGAAATGAGAACAGCAAATTGTGTTATTAATGAATCGAGTTCAATTTCAAAGGCCAAAATAGCATTTCAGAAAATGAAAAATATCTTATGCAACAAATCTATGTCAATAGAAATGAGAAAGGGAGTCCATCGGTGCTTTATAGAACCAATTCTGACCTATGGAAGCTAATCATGGACAGTAGACAAACAAATAAAATGACGATTAGAGGCCACAGAGATGATATTTCTCAGAAGAATGTTGAAAGTTCCATGGACAGCTAAAAAGACCAATGAGGAAGTTCTCAAAGAGGCCAACACAAAAAGGGAGCTCCTAAAAACATCAGAAACAAACAACATTTTTTGGGAACATCATGAGAAGAGGAAAGTTGGAATACTTGGTTACAACTGGCAAAATAAAAGGAAAGATAGATCGCGAACGACAAAGAGAGAAAATACTGGATAGCTTAGTGTCATGGCATGGAAAACAGTCAACAACAGAATTGATACGATGCACTGTAGATAGAAGATTGTGAATGGACATGATCGCCTACACCAACCGATATGGCACATAATAACGATGATTATGATGATGGTGATAAACCTGTACTCACTGAATAGCGTCATGGTACACAACGATAACACTTACCTGATATAATTGAGAAAGACAGCCGTTGACGTAAAAATGGCGGTCAGATACGACATCTTCTCCCCTGCGTTGGCGGGGATAAGAAACACCAGGGGGATCATCGCTGACGTCAGAACCATGGGAAATATGACGGTTATGACGTAATATGTTGGTTGACGTCTGACGGAGAAATTGAAGCGCGGAAAGCTTGGACCTAGGTCTGTTGTGTAGACGATTTCACTACTTCTATTAACAAAGACCCATTCTCCTGCGATTTCTATTATGCTCAACAAGGGATAGAACTCAAAATTCATGATCTCAACCTCTGAGACGATATCATCTCCAACGAGCAGGAAACCAATACTGCATTCTTGGACATCGAACGGGTACCGCTGGAAGTCGATGTTGCAGTAGAAGCTGAGAGAGTTGAGGCTATTCGAGATCACAGTTCCATTTGAGTAGACCTTCAAAGTAGGCGGTAGTTCCAAAACAAATGTAGGCATATGCCCCATCACAATCATGATGTCTGGAACCCAGATGTTACCGGAAGTCACATACACCCAATCTAGACCTCCAAATTCTGAAGAGTTCCAGGCCAGATCTGTATGGACCCATCTCACTTCTATAAAAGCGTCTACAATGATGACCTAAAACGGGAACATACAAAGGAAACAAAATCACATAAAGGTGTATGTTGTTGCTCTAAAAAGATTGAACAAAACTAAACCACAATATGTTTATGTAAAGATTGAGTTATTGAGTTATTTGCGGCTCATCATCATTGCACTCCGAACATATTAATGGGTGCTCAGATCCCCTCCTCAGCAAGTCCCGCAGTGTCCAGCGACTGACGACTCCAGTTCTGTGTTGGTTGATAAGTCTTCTTACACACCCACTAAGTTTCTTATGTAAAGATTTATTCTCCCCTCCCGTACTAGGCGTATGGAGAATATGGTTTTGGTGATCATATTTGTCCATGATCACGGCACAAGTATTCAGCCCTACTGGGAGATACTTGCATTAATAGGAAAGTACAGAAATACAAGTTATTTCCGATCTGTATTCGTAACCCTATGCTATAGTCATGGGAACGCCTACGTGTAAGACACTGTTCACAATAGCTAATTTTTAGTTAGCTGCGTGGCAGTGTACCAAGCGTTCGCTTCTCGTGGCAAGGCGCGGTGCCATGGAGTACGGGTTCGAATCCTGCTTCGGACCATATATTGTTCTCTGTTTTTTCTGTTGTTGTTTGTCTGTCATTTTTTCCGAGTGCTAACACATACTTCTTTGTTCTATTATTCCACATTTCTGGGTGATGGGTCCGCGCCAGTTCGGCATACTACCCAGAAAAAAAACCTCTGGTACCCATTTTTAGAGGTTGGTGAACCTCCGCGCATTTTCAAGACTATCGTACACGATTGCTTGTCATTGATCATCATCATCATCATCATCATCATCATCATCATCATCATCATCATCATCATCATCATCATCATCATTATCATCATTATCATCATCATCATCATCATAGATTATCATGCCTGCTGGCTTAGGTGATCATGTCTCTCCACAACTTTCGATCTCGACAGTTATTTATCATTTTTGTTGTTGACCTTCTGCCAAGCCATTCTCTTAAACTGTCTGGTATCTTTTATCTTTGCTTCCCTCTATCTCTTCGTCCCTCAATTTTCACAGTTGTCACAATATATTCAAGCGGCTCCCATCTCAATGCATGACCAAAAAATGATGATTGTTTGCTCATGAGAGTAAAAGGCTAAGGGAGGGTACTCTGACTATCCGGCTGTCGTCTGCCTGCCTGTCTGTGTTTGCCTGCTTGGCTGCCTTTCAGTCTATCTCCAGCCTTGTGGCTGACACTTTTTAGTCAAAGGCTAGCGAAGCCAACAGTAAACAAACCGAGCGAAGGCAACGGAAAACCACCGTCGTAAATTCTTTGTATAATCATGGATCGCCACAATTAAGATAGCTAATATTCAATATTCATCATCATCATGTGCCATACCGGTTGGCGTGGGCGATCATGTCCCTCCACAATCTTCTATCCACAGTGCATCGTATCAGTTCTGTTGTTGACTGTTTTCCATGCCATGACACCAAGCTATCCAGTATTTTCTCTCTTTGTCGTCCGCGATCTCTCTTTCCTTTTATTTTGCCAGTTGTAACCAAGTAAATATTAGGAAGAAACAATCATCATTTTTTGCTCATTGTCATTGATACTTTAGATCTTCTTCTTTCCTTCCTCATCTGCCTTTCAGCGTCGAGGGTAGATATAATTTGCGATCTTTTGCGCTTCTGTTCGCCTCTGCTGCTGTTATGTTTCCTAGTGCTTCAAATATTCCATCGACCCATCTTTTTCGTGGTCGACCCTTGGGTCTGGTGTTCTCACAACGTTTGTTGAAGGCTCGTTGTGTTGTGTTTTGTTCTTTCTGCCTTGTCGCGTGGCCAAACCGTTTTATCTGTTGTTTCCTTATATATTCTATGGTTGGGGCTATTCCTAGCTTTTATCTCAGTTCTTCATTTCTGATCTTATCTCTGAGACTGTTTCCTGTCATTCGTCTAACACATTTCATATCTGTAGATGTTATTTTACTTATTGTTCTTGCATCTAGGATCCAGGTCTGGCATTGGTAGCACAACATTGGGATGAAGATTGTATTGTATAGTGCTCGTTTTGCCATATAGCAACTGTATCTTAAAATATTCAAATGTGTGTGGTTACAAATTACAAACTTTCTCCATCAACTCCCAGATTACCCAATCATTGATCTTTTTGTTAAGATCGTTAACTACTAAAATATCGTTCGTACATAAATATTGACTTTGGCTACAAAATATTACGTTTTTCTGTGCTGCGCCGCAATTTGAAACCACTTTCATAAAATATTAGTTTTAAGGATGGGAGGAATGTGGTATGTCCAGGACAGCTTCATCCATAAATGCTGCAAAATGTCCAAGGTTTGAACTAAAATGTCACTTTGAGATGAAAAGGAAGCGCTGTGAGTAATATACCTGGCCACTAGTGCTATGGAGATCTTATGTTTGCCGGAATGGCGTTTGTATTTGTCAAATTATATTAATAGTAGGCCTTCTATATTTATTAAATTGACCCATAGATGCAACACTAGAAGCAAAACTATATGGGCCACTGCAAGAATTATATAAAAAAAAAAAGAATTATACCAGAAACGATGTTACAGACAGACAAAAATACTTCAGGCGAACGAAGGTAGACAGACAGACAAACAGGCAGGCAGACAGACAGACATGTAGATAGACAGACAGACTGACAGATAGGCAGGCAGGCAGGCAGGCCGACAGACAGACAGGCAGACAAACAGACATGCAGGCAGGCAGGTTTATAGACAGGCAGGCGGGCAGGCCTATTGATAGATAACCATACAGAAAGACAGACAGATAGACGGGCGGACAGACGGATGGATGGATAGATCAAAAGGAAATTATAAACACGCAGCAAGTCCTAAATGGGTCTATTTACCGTAACACATTTCTGACCTATCCCTCTGAAGTTAGCCATGATAATAATAGCAACTATAATAATGATAATAATAGTGATAGTAATAATAATAGCAACTATAATAATAATAGTAATAGTAATAATAATAGCAACTATAATAATAATAGTAATAGTAATAATAATAGCAACTATACTAATAATAGTAATAGTAATAATAATAGCAACTATAATAATAATAGTAATAATAACAATTATAATAATAATAGTAATAGTAATAATAATAGTAATAGTAATAATAATAGTAATAATAACAATAATAATAATAATAATAGTAATAGTAATAATAATAAGAATCGCTACACAGAACAATTACAAGGGAAGACTCAACCATGGGACTAAGAAACAACAAAGAACATCAAGAACATGCAGCAAATCGTCAATCGTGGAGAATCGTGATTTCATCGATATGTGCTCTAGAGGAAAGTGACTGATGAATAAATAAATGAAAATGACGAAGTCGGTAGACTTTTTACAAGATAATAATTATAAATTACAATAATGATACAATAAAATAATAAATAATAATAATTATAAATAATATAAATAATATTCTAATAAATATTATAATAGAAATAATGTAATAATAATGTGCCATACCGGTTGGCTTAGGCGACCATGTTTTTCCACAACCTTCTATCCACAGTGCATCGTGTCAGTTCTGTTGTTTTCCATGTCCACGATCTCTCTTTCCCTGTATTTTGCCAGTTGTAACCAAGTATTCCCACTTTCCTCTTCTCATGACGTGCCCGAAAAATGTTGATTGTTTAATTATCATAGATAGAAATATAATAATAATGATCAAACTTACTTGTCTTAGTTCCTCCAAACTGGAAACAGACAAAATATAAAATTGGAATGACATCGGTAATGGGATCTTTAAATCTTCTTCAATGTTTGGAGGAATTTTGTGAACAGTAGCATCCCTTTCCAAAATATGGTTTCTTAGACGAGAGTAGCAAATCGTCTTTGATTCACAATCTATCGCAGATGTTCCCGTTAAACAGAAGATCTTAATAGAAAAACCAAGCAAGAAGTACACACATCGTGTTAACACAGCCATGAGTGTGTTACGTGTAGTGTGTGCAATAAATCCTTCATGCACTAGTCTGTCCGTATTCTAAGTATTTTCTGTTTTAACTTTTTCGATTAACTCTTTCCGTACGGAAGCTTTTTTATAGATGCAACGGAAGAGATTTCATAGACAAAACTGTTCATGGTTTGAAGAATCAATCTACAGATTGATATTTATCTAAATGTTATATTAATAATCTTATATTTTATATTAATTATGAATGTTTAGATAATTGAACAAGGTATTAGATTTCACCAATACCAAGATGATACAAGACTTGTAAAACGAATATGGTTTGATGACACGATAATCACATTGAGAGTGGCGCATTATGCGGCACAACGTACGTGGCTGAAATCGGCGTGACGCCAGAACAACTGTGGCGGCAAAACGTACGATAAGAGTTAACCGGAGGAAAGCTAAAAGTTGTATTATTTGTCTCTTGTTTCAAGCATCATATTGACCGACGTCATTAGAGTTCTTAAAGCACTTTACAGACACTGTCTTTTGTTATCTGTTTTGATAAACACAACAAACAACTCCATGGTAACGGATCTGCTACAAATCTTGGAATATTTATTTATGACTCAATCCATAATTAGATTATTGACCATCAAATGTTAGGTAATGTAAAAGTGGTTAGACTAGATGGTATTTAATGTACACGTTAAGGTCGCTGTTAATGAAAATGGATGTCAGGATTGTCAAATATTTAAAGAATGGTTTAGAGACGTCGTTTTTATAATTGAGAATGAATTACTTTCATTGTTTAATAATTGAGAATGGAGATAGATGATAACATCACACATCAGCCGATTCAGCCCACTTTTGAGGACTTGACTGCTTCATCTTTGATCTATGGAAGTTGTCGCCCTTATCTTCTGTTGACTGCGCTGGGGGTATATCAGATATCCCTTTTTTGGGATTGTCGTTTTAATAATTGAGAATGATTACTTTGTTTAATAATTGAGAATGATTACTTTGTTTAATAATTGAGAATGATTACTTTGTTTAATAATTGAGAATGATTACTTTGTTTAATAATTGAGAATGATTACTTTGTTTAATAATTGAGAATGATTACTTTGTTTAATAATTGAAAATGATTACTTTGTTTAATAATTGAGAATGATTACTTTGTTTAATAATTGAGAATGATTACTTTGTTTAATAATTGAGAATGAAGATAGATGTATAAACGTGAGCCGATTCAGTCCACTTGTGAGGTGTTGATTACTTAATACTGTACCTATGCCCTTATTTTCCGTTGACTGCGCTGGGGGTATATCAGATATCCCTGCTAGAGATGTTGATTGTGAAATACAGTGGAAACTCAAGGTTTGTGTTTTTGCAGATTGGTTATATATGTGTGGTTACCAGGCCATGACCAAGGTGAGGGGAGAAGCGACGGGAAGAAGAGAATAGAGCTACTGTCATCTGCCATGTCTGTGTGGCTACTGGGGCCATGACCAAGGTGAGGGGAGAAGAGAATAGAGCTACTGTCACCCCATGTCTGTGTGGCTACTGGGGCCATGACCAAGGTGAGGGGAGAAGAGAATAGAACTACTGCCACCCCATGTTTGTGTGGCTACTGGGGCCATGACCAAGGTGAGGGGAGAAGAGAATAGAGCTACTGTTATCTGCCATGTTTGTGTGGCTACCGGGGCAATGACCAAGGTGAGGGGAGAAGAGAATAGAACTACTGCCACCCCATGTTTGTGTGGCTACTGGGGCCATGACCAAGGTGAGGGGAGAAGAGAATAGAGCTACTGTCATCTGCCATGTTTGTGTGGCTACCGGGGCAATGACCAAGGTGAGGGGAGAAGAGAATAGAACTACTGCCACCCCATGTTTGTGTGGCTACTGGGGCCATGACCAAGGTGAGGGGAGAAGAGAATAGAGCTACTGTAACCCGTAACGTCTGTGTGGCTACCGGGGCCATGACCAAGGTGAGGGAAGAAGAGAATAGAGCTACTGCCACCTGCCATGTCTGTGTGGCTACCGGGGCAATGACCAAGGTGAGGGGAGAAGAGAATAGAGCTACTATCACCTGTGATGTCTGTGTGGCTACCGGGGCAATGACCAAGGTGAGGGGAGAAGAGAATAGAGCTACTGTCACCTGCCACTCTCACCTACCACTCGCAACTGCGACTCTCGCCTGCCACTCCCACTTGCCACTCTCACATGCCACTCTCACCTGCCACTCACACCTACCACTCTCACCTACCACTCTCACCTGCCACTCTTACCTGCATCTCTCACCTACCACTCTTACCTGCCACTCATACCTGCCACTCTCACCTACCACTCTCACCTGCCGTGCATACCGTAAGAAGCTATGAAGTATTTTTTTTTTGTGGGGGGGGGGCAAGGTCGTCGCCGGTGCTACGGAATTCGTGCCTCTGAGCTGAAACCATCTTCAGTACCTTCGCTAGTATGTACCGGGTGTGTTTCTAACTGAGGAGGCAATGTGAGCACTATGGAGTTATCCGTTGTGTAATGAAGATGATCTTTCAACTAAAGACTAAACTACACTTGTATATAAATGTCTAACCTGTAGCTACGACATTTATAAGCTACAATTGTATATAAATGTCTAACCTGTATCTATAACATTTATAAACTACACTTTTATATAAATGTCTAACCTGTAGCTACGACATTTATAAACTACACTTTTATATAAATGTCGAACCTGTATCTATAACATTTATAAACTACACTTTTATATAAATGTCGAACCTGTATCTATAACATTTATAAACTACACTTTTATATAAATGTCGAACCTGTATCTATAACATTTATAAACTACACTTGTGTATAAATGTCGAACCTGTATCTATAACATTTATAAACTACACTTTTATATAAATGTCGAACCTGTATCTATAACATTTATAAACTACACTTTTATATAAATGTCGAACCTGTATCTATAACATTTATAAACTACACTTTTATATAAATGTCGAACCTGTATCTATAACATTTATAAACTACACTTGTGTATAAATGTCGAACCTGTATCTATAACATTTATAAACTACAATTTTATATAAATGTCGAACCTGTATCTATAACATTTATAAACTACACTTTTATATAAATGTCGAACCTGTATCTATATCATTTATAAAATACACTTTTATATAAATGTCGAACCTGTATCTATAACATTTATAAACTACACTTGTATATAAATGTCGAACCTGTATCTATAACATTTATAAAATACACTTTTATATAAATGTCGAACCTGTATCTATAACATTTATAAACTACACTTGTGTATAAATGTCGAACCTGTATCTATAACATTTATAAACTACACTTATCTCCAGTGGGACTTCTCTTATACCGCGACGTGTGCCTCTCTCATATAGTCACGCCTACTTCTCTCATACCTCGACGCCTACCTCTCTCATATAGTCATGCCTACTTCTCTCATACAGAGACGCCTATTTCTCTCATATAGTTATGCCTACTTCTCTCATAAAGAGACGCGTACTTCTCTCGTACTGTTATCGACAAATCCCAAAGTTCCTTCGCCATCCAACAACGTGTGTGTTTGTGCGTGCATTTGAAAGGTGTGTGTGTGTATGATGTCAACGCCCAAAATGGCGTCAACACAGAAAATAACTAAAGCTGGAACATTCAGCAATTAACTGCACTCAACGAACTGACGTTAAAACTTGTTTGTACATCACTTCGATCGCACAGCTCACGACTTTTACTGCTATTAAAGTCTGTGTGTTTAAACTGAAGAGTTTAGCGTCAAATGTCAGTAACCTTAACCTCGCTATACAACTTTATGGGACGCACTTCACAAAGATCTTTTATTGAGCAATATTTCTTGTGCTTGCATACATAATTGCTGCCCTGACAGGTCAGCTTGTTTAGTATCCATTGCATGGTGATTACTGTAATCACAATGCGGCACGTTAGTTGTAATCGTATAATTGTGTTCACATTAATGGTAGATGTTGTTCTAATCTGCAACATTAAGCTTATTCTTAAAAGTGATATAAAATGGGGCTTCCGGTCAATATGGCGGATAGGCGACAAGAACCGTTGAGTGTCTGTTTGAAAAGTGTTCCTAGTTGCAGTTTCCTCATATTCCAAGTCCAGCATGCTGCCGGAGCTACTGAGTTTAGTGGTGTGTGCACACCGTGAACTGTGTTTTTCAAGTGGATTGGGTTTCGATATTCCGATTGTTTACAGTGAGCGATGATATCGTATGACGAAGGACAGTTTGGCTACGCGCTTACTATAGGTGCGGTTGCGCCTTATGTCTTTTGGCGTGTGCTTTGTCTGCTATGGTGGGGACTGCAGCTTCCTTTCTTTGCTTGGATCCTTCAATGAGATGAGGTGTTAAATCGGATGATTCCACTGGCACGGGCGGTTGGGCAATTATGGATTTTAATTCGTTTGTTGTGATACCGGGGCCTTCGACTAACTATAACAACAACAACAACAACAACAACTACTACAACTACAACTACAACTACAACTACAACAAAACTACAACTATAACTACAACTACAACTACAACTATAACTATAACTATAACTACAACTACAACTACAACTACAACTATAACTACAACTATAACTACAACTACAACTATAACTATAACTACAACTACAACTATAACTACAACTACAACTATAACTACAACTATAACAACAACTACAACTACAACTACAACTATAACTATAACTATAACTACAACTACAACTACAACTATAACTACAACTACAACTACAACTATAACTACAACTACAACTAAAACTACAACTACAACTACAACTACAACTATAACTACAACTACAACTATAACTACAACTACAACTATAACTACAACTACAACTATAACTACAACTACAACTATAACTACAACTATAACTACAACTACAACTACAACTATAACTACAACTACAACTATAACTACAACTACAACTATAACTACAACTACAACTATAACTACAACTATAACTACAACTACAACTACAACTATAACTACAACTACAACTATAACTACAACTATAACTATAACTACAACTACAACTATAACTACAACTACAACTATAACTACAACTACAACTATAACTACAACTACAACTACAACTATAACTACAACTACAACTATAACTATAACTACAACTACAACTATAACTATAGCAACTACAACTACAACTACAACTACAACTATAACTACAATTACAACTATAATTACAACTACAACTATAACTACAACTACATGTATAACTACAACTACAACTACAACTACAACAACTACAACTACAACTACAACTACAACTACAACTACAACTATAACTACAACTACAACTACAACTACAACTATAACAACTACAACTACAACTATAACTACAACTACAACTACAACTACAACTACAACTACAACTACAACTACAACTACAACTATAACTACAACTACAACTACAACTACAACTAGTGATATAAATAGTAGTGGTGGTTTGAATTCGTGATATTATTATTACTATTATCATTATTATTTAGTGCCGTCTCCGCATCGAACGTTGGCAACCATGGAGCGCCATTCCGCTCTGTTTCTTGCTTTGATGGTGCAGGTTGTCATAGGTTGACTTGTCCATCTTTTGATGGTACTCGTCCATGTTAGTCTTGGTTTGCCTCTGCTACCTTGTATTTTCCCTTCCAATATTACTTTTATTAGGCTGTTGTGTCTTTTAACATGCCCCCAAAATAGTTTGTCTTGTTCTAATTGTGTTCAGCAGTTCTCTTTTTATTTTCAGTTGTTTTAAAACGTCATCGTTTGTTATCTTTTGTTTCCATCCAATTCTACCTAATCTTCTATAAATCCACATTTCAAAGGCTTCAATTTTCTGTCCTGTTTTCTTGTCTAATGTCCATGTTTCTGCACCATACAGGAATATTGAGAAGATGTAACATATTGCTATTCTTAGTTTAAGCTCTGGTGTTATTTGTTTTGATGTTAGTAAAACTCGTGGAAGCACAACAAATATATGGAATTTTCTGTTGAGCTAATTTTTTGGGTTAAAAAAAAAAAAGTAAAAACCCCCGTCACGCCAAGTGGCGTATAGGGAATATGGTGGTAGTAACCATAATTTTTACAGACCTTCAGCACATGATTTTTGGGGTAATGTGGTCGGTATTACGCCCATGCCGCTTTGCTTTCCCAGAAAAACTCCGGTACCCATTTAAGGCTGGGTGAGCCCGGAAGCCGTAGGTCAGGATCGAACCCGGCCTCTTGACCTTTGTAGTCCAGTTCACTAACCACTAAGCTATCGGGGCTCCCTAATTTTTTGGGTAATTGTTTTTCTAAAAATACATGATTGCTTATGACAAGTGATAGAATCAGAAAGAGATGACGTGAGAGAGAGATTGGAAAACAATTGGGTCCTGAACTACAAATACAATGAGATGATTTGCTCACGTGGAGAGAATGTCAAGAGATTCTATAACATACAAAACATATAGGGAGCCGCGATAGCTCGCTGGTTAGTGAAATGGACTACAAAGACCAGAGGTCGAGTTCGATCCTGACCGACGGCTCCCGGGTTCACCCAGCCTTAAATGGGTACCAGATTTTTTTCTGGGAAAGTAAAGCGGTAAGCGCGTAATACCGACCACATTACCCCAAAAATCATGTGCCGAAGGTCTGTAAAAATGTTGGTCACTAACACCATATTCCCTATACGCCACTTGGCGTGACGGGTCACTAACACCATATTCCCTATACGCCACTTGGCGTGACGGGTCACTAACACCATATTCCCTATACGCCACTTGGCGTGACGGGTCACTAACACCATATTCCCTATACGCCACTTGGCGTGACGGGTCACTAACACCACATTCCCTATACGCCACTTGGCGTGACGGGTCACTAACACCATATTCCCTATACGCCACTTGGCGTGACGGGTCACTAACACCATATTCCCTATACGCCACTTGGCGTGACGGGTCACTAACACCACATTCCCTATACGCCACTTGGCGTGACGGGTCACTAACACCATATTCCCTATACGCCACTTGGCGTGACGGGTCACTAACACCATATTCCCTATACGCCACTTGGCGTGACGGGTCACTAACACCACATTCCCTATACGCCACTTGGCGTGACGGGTCACTAACACCATATTCCCTATACGCCACTTGGCGTGACGGGTCACTAACACCACATTCCCTATACGCCACTTGGCGTGACGGGGGATCTTTACTTTTACTTTACTTAACAGATATTACAACAGAATATGAAAGACAGGCCAGTGATAGACCCTAAGTAAGATGGACTGGCAACATCTGAGAAACATTTCAAAAACATCAAATAACAATGATTGAGGTTGTCACAAGGGCAAGAAGGCAAGAGCTAGAAGGCAGGAGCTAGAAGGGCAAGAGCGAGAAGGGCAAGAGCTAGAAGGGCAAGAGTTAGAAGGGCAAGAGTTAGAAGGGCAAGAGTTAGAAGACAAGAGCTAGAAGGGCAAGAGTTAGAAGACAAGAGCTAGAAGGGCAAGAGTTAGAAGACAAGAGCTAGAAGGGCAAGAGTTAGAAGGGCAAGAGTTAGAAGACAAGAGCTAGAAGGGCAAGAGCTAGAAGGGCAAGAGTTAGAAGGGCAAGAGCTACAATGGCAAGAGTTAGAAGGGCAAGGACTAGGAGACAAGAGCTAGAAGGGCAAGAGCTAGAAGGGCAAGAGTTAGAAGGGTAAGAGCTAGAAGGGCAAGAGTTAGAAGGGTAAGAGCTAGAAGGGCAAAAGTTAGAAGGGCAAGAGCTAGAAGGACAAGAGTTAGAAGGGCAAGAGCTACAAGGGTAAGAGTTAGAAGGGCAAGAACTAGAAGGCAAGAGTTAAAAGGACAAGAGCTAGAAGGGCATGGGTTAGAAGGGCAAGAGCTAGAAGGGCAAGAGCTAGAAGGGCAAGAGCTAGAAGAGCAAGACCTTGAAGGGCAAGAGCTATAAGGGCAAGACCTTGAAGGACAAGAGCTAGAAGGGCAAGAGCTTGAAAGGCAAGAGCTAGAAGGGCAAGAGCTTGAAGGGCAAGAGCTTGAAAGGCAAGAGCTAGAAGGGCAAGACATTGAAGGGCAAGAGCTAGAAGGGCAAGAGCTTGAAAGGCAAGAGCTAGAAGAACAAGAGCTAGAAGGGCAAGAGCTTGAAAGGCAAGAGCTAGAAGGGCAAGACATTGAAGGGCAAGAGCTAGAAGGGCAAGAGCTTGAAAGGCAAGAGCTAGAAGAGCAAGAGCTAGAAGGGCAAGAGCTTGAAAGGCAAGAGCTAGAAGAGCAAGAGCTAGAAGGGCAAGAGCTTGAAAGGCAAGAGCTAGAAGAGCAAGAGCTTGAAAGGCAAGAGCTAGAAGAGCAAGAGCTAGAAGGGCAAGAGCTTGAAAGGCAAGAGCTAGAAGAGCAAGAGCTAGAAGGGCAAGAGCTTGAAGGGCAAGAGCTATAAGGGCAAGACATTGAAGGGCAAGAGCTAGAAGGGCAAGAGCTTGAAAGGCAAGAGCTATAAGGGCAAGACATTGAAGGGCAAGAGCTAGAAGGGCAAGAGCTTGAAAGGCAAGAGCTAGAAGAGCAAGAGCTAGAAGGGCAAGAGCTAGAAGGACAAGAGCTAGAAGGACAAGAGCTTGAAGGGCAAGAGCTAGAAGGGCAAGAGCTAGAAGGGCAAGAGCTTGAAGGGCAAGAGCTAGAAGTGCAAGAGCTAGAAGTGCAAGAGCTAGAAGGACAAGAGCTTGAAGTGCAAGAGCTAGAAGGGCAAGAGCTAGAAGGGCAAGAGCTAGAAGGGCAAGAGCTTGAAGGGCAAGAGCTTGAAGGGCAAGAGCTAGAAGTGCAAGAGCTAGAAGTGCAAGAGCTAGAAGGACAAGAGCTTGAAGTGCAAGAGCTAGAAGGGCAAGAGCTAGAAGGGCAAGAGCTAGAAGGACAAGAGCTTGAAGTGCAAGAGCTAGAAGGGCAAGAGCTAGAAGGGCAAGAGCTAGAAGGACAAGAGCTAGAAGGACACGAGCTTGAAGTGCAAGAGCTAGAAGGACAAGAGCTAGAAGGGCAAGAGCTAGAAGGACAAGAGTTAGAAGGGCTAGACCTTGAAGGGCAAGAGCAAGAAGGACAAGAGTTAGAAGGGCTAGAGCTAGAAGGGCTAGACCTTGAAGGGCAAGAGTTAGAAGGGCTAGAGCTAGAAGGGCTAGACCTTGAAGGCAAGAGTTAGAAGGGCTAGAGCTTGAAGTGCAAGAGCTAGAAGGGCAAGAGCTTGAAGTGCAAGAGCTAGAAGGACAAGAGCTAGAAGTGCAAGAGCTTGAAGGGCAAGAGTTAGAAGGGCAAGAGCCATAAGGACAAGAGCTAGAAGGGCAAGAGCTTGAAGTGCAAGACCTTGAAGGGCAAGAGTTAGAAGGGCAAGAGCTTGAAGGACAAGAGCTAGAAGGACAAGAGTTAGAAGGACAAGAGCTAGAAGGACAAGAGCTAGAAGTGCAAGAGCTAGAAGGGCAAGAGCTTGAAGTGCAAGACCTTGAAGGGCAAGAGTTAGAAGGGCAAGAGCTTGAAGGACTAGAGCTAGAAGGACAAGAGTTAGAAGGACAAGAGCTAGAAGGACAAGAGCTAGAAGGACAAGAGCTAGAAGGACAAGAGTTAGAAGGACAAGAGCTAGAAGGACAAGAGTTAGAAGGACAAGAGCTAGAAGGACAAGAGTTAGAAGGACAAGAGCTAGAAGGACAACAGTTAGAAGGACAAGAGCTAGAAGGACAACAGTTAGAAGGACAAGAGCTAGAAGGACAAGAGCTAGAAGGACAAGAGCTAGAAGGACAAGAGTTAGAAGGACAAGAGCTAGAAGGACAAGAGCTAGAAGGACAAGAGCTAGAAGGACAAGAGCTAGAAGGACAAGAGTTAGAAGGGCAAGAGCTAGAAGGACAAGAGCTAGAAGGACAAGAGCTAGAAGGACAAGAGTTAGAAGGGCAAGAGTTAGAAGGACAAGAGCTAGAAGGACAAGAGCTAGAAGGACAAGAGTTAGAAGGACAAGAGCTAGAAGGACAAGAGTTAGAAGGACAAGAGCTAGAAGGGCAAGAGCTAGAAGGGCAAGAGCTTGAAGTGCAAGACCTTGAAGGGCAAGAGTTAGAAGGGCAAGAGCTTGAAGTGCAAGAGCTAGAAGGGCAAGAGCTAGAAGGATAAGAGCTAGAAGGGCAAGAGCTAGAAGGACAAGAGTTAGAAGGACAAGAGTTAGAAGGACAAGAGTTAGAAGGACAAGAGCTAGAAGGACAAGAGCTAGAAGGACAAGAGTTGGAAGGGCAAGAGCTAGAAGGACAAGAGTTAGAAGGACAAGAGCTAGAAGGGCAAGAGCTAGAAGGACAAGAGTTAGAAGGACAAGAGTTAGAAGGACAAGAGCTAGAAGGACAAGAGCTAGAAGGACAAGAGTTAGAAGGACAAGAGCTAGAAGGACAAGAGCTAGAAGGACAAGAGCTAGAAGGACAAGAGTTAGAAGGACAAGAGCTAGAAGGACAAGAGTTAGAAGGACAAGAGCTAGAAGGGCAAGAGCTAGAAGGGCAAGAGCTTGAAGTGCAAGACCTTGAAGGGCAAGAGTTAGAAGGGCAAGAGCTTGAAGTGCAAGAGCTAGAAGGGCAAGAGCTAGAAGGACAAGAGCTAGAAGGGCAAGAGCTAGAAGGACAAGAGCTAGAAGGACAAGAGCTAGAAGGGCAATAGCTAGAAGGGCAAGAGCTAGAAGGACAAGAGCTAGAAGGACAAATGTTAGAAGGGCTAGACCTTGAAGCGCAAGAGTTAGAAGGACAAGAGCTAGAAGGACAAGAGCTAGAAGGGCAAGAGCTAGAAGGACAAGAGTTAGAAGGGCTAGAGCTAGAAGGACAAGAGTTAGAAGGGCTAGTCCTTGAAGGGCAAGAGCTAGAAGGACAAGAGTTAGAAGGGCTTGAGCTAGAAGGGCTAGACCTTGAAGGGCAAGAGTTAGAAGGGCTAGAGCTAGAAGGGCTAGACCTTGAAGGGCAAGAGTTAGAAGGGCTAGAGCTTGAAGTGCAAGAGCTAGAAGGGCAAGAGCTTGAAGTGCAAGTGCTAGAAGGGCAAGAGCTAGAAGGGCAAGAGCTAGAAGGGCAAGAGCTAGAAGGACAAGAGCTAGAAGGGCAAGAGCTTGAAGTGCAAGAGCTAGAAGGGCAAGAGCTAGAAGGACAAGAGCTAGAAGGGCAAGAGCTAGAAGGGCAAGAGCTAGAAGGACAAGAGCTAGAAGGGCAAGAGCTAGAAGGACAAGAGCTAGAAGGGCAAGAGCTAGAAGGACAAGAGCTAGAAGGGCAAGAGCTAGAAGGACAAGAGCTAGAAGGGCAAGAGCTAGAAGGACAAGAGCTAGAAGGGCAAGAGCTAGAAGGGCAAGAGTTAGAAGGGCAAGAGCTAGAAGGACAAGAGCTAGAAGGGCAAGAGCTAGAAGGGCAAGAGCTAGAAGGACAAGAGTTAGAAGGGCAAGAGCTAGATGGGCAAGAGCTAGAAGGACAAGAGTTAGAAAGACAAGAGCTAGAAGGGCATGAGCTAGAAGGACAACAGTTAGAAGGACAAGAGCTAAAAGGACAAGAGCTAGAAGGACAAGAGTTAGAAGGACAAGAGCTAGAAGGACAAGAGTTAGAAGGACAAGAGCTAGAAGGGCAAGAGCTAGAAGGGCAAGAGCTTGAAGTGCAAGACCTTGAAGGGCAAGAGTTAGAAGGACAAGAGTTAGAAGGGCTAGTCCTTGAAGGGCAAGAGCTAGAAGGACAAGAGTTAGAAGGGCTTGAGCTAGAAGGGCTAGACCTTGAAGGGCAAGAGTTAGAAGGGCAAGAGCTAGAAGGACAAGAGCTAGAAGGGCAAGAGCTAGAAGGACAAGAGCTAGAAGGGCAAGAGCTAGAAGGACAAGAGCTAGAAGGGCAAGAGCTAGAAGGACAAGAGCTAGAAGGGAAGAAGCTAGAAGGACAAGAGATAGAAGGACAAGAGCCAGAAGGGCAAGAGCTAGACGGGCAAGAGCTAGAAGGACAAGAGCTAGAAGGACAAAAGTTAGAAGGGCTAGACCTTGAAGCGCAAGAGTTAGAAGGACAAGAGCTAGAAGGACAAGAGCTAGAAGGGCAAGAGCTAGAAGGACAAGAGTTAGATGGGCTAAAGCTAGAAGGGCAAGAGCTAGAAAGACAAGAGTTAGAAGGGCAAGAGCTAGAAAGACAAGAGTTAGAAGGGCAAGAGCTAGAAAGACAAGAGTTAGAAGGGCAAGAGCTAGAAAGACAAGAGTTAGAAGGGCTAGAGCTAGAAGGGCAAGAGCTAGAAGGACAAGAGTTAGAAGGGCAAGAGCTAGCAGGGCAAGACCTTGAAGCGCAAGAGTTAGAAGGACAAGAGCTAGAAGGACAAGAGCTTGAAGGGCAAGAGCTAGAAGGGCAAGAGTTAGAAGGGCTAGAGCTAGAAGGGCAAGAGCTAGAAAGACAAGAGTTAGAAGGGCTAGAGCTAGAAGGGCAAGAGCTAGAAGGACAAGAGTTAGAAGGGCTAGAGCTAGAAGGGCAAGAGCTAGAAGGACAAGAGCTAGAAGAGCAAGAGCTATAAGGGCAAGAGCTAGAAGAGCAAGAGCTAGAAGAGCAAGAGTTAGAAGGGCAAGAGTTAGAAGGACAAGAGTTAGAAGGCAAGAGCTAGAAGGGCAAGAGCTATAAGGGCAAGAGCTAGAAGAGCAAGAGCTAGAAGAGCAAGAGCTTGAAGAGTAAGAGCTAGAAGAGCAAAAGTTAGAAGGCAAGAACTAGAAGAGCAAGAGCTATAAGGGCAAGAGCTAGAAGAGCAAGAGTTAGAAGGCAAGAGCTAGAAGAGCAAGAGTTAGAAGAGCAAGAGTTAGAAGAGCAAGAGTTAGAAGAGCAAGCGCTAGAAGAGCAAGAGCTAGAAGGACAAGAGTTAGAAGAGCAAGAGTTAGAAGAGCAAGAGCTAGAAGAGCAAGAGCTAGAAGGATAAGAGTTAGAAGAGCAAGAGCTAGAAGGACAAGAGTTAGAAGAGCAAGAGCTAGAAGGACAAGAGTTAGAAGAGCAAGAGTTAGAAGAGCAAGAGCTAGAAGAGCAAGAGCTAGAAGGACAAGAGTTAGAAGAGCAAGAGCTAGAAGGACAAGAGTTAGAAGGGCAAGAGCTAGAAGAGCAAGAGTTAGAAGGCAAGAGCTAGAAGAGCAAGAGCTAGAATGACAAGAGTTAGAAGAGCAAGAGCTAGAAGGACAAGAGCTAGAAGGGCAAGAGCTAGAAGAGCAAGAGTTAGAAGAGCAAGAGCTAGAAGGACAAGAGTTAGAAGGGCAAGAGCTAGAAGAGCAAGAGCTAGAAAAGCAAGAGCTAGAAGAGCAAGAGTTAGAAGGCAAGAGCTAGAAGAGCAAGAGCTAGAAGGACAAGAGTTAGAAGGGCAAGAGCTAGAAGGACAAGAGTTAGAAGGACAAGAGTTAGAAGGACAAGAGTTAGAAGGGCAAGAGCTAGAAGGGCAAGAGCTAGAAGAGCAAGAGTTAGAAGAGCAAGAGTTAGAAGAGCAAGAGCTAGAAGAGCAAGAGTTAGAAGGCAAGAGTTAGAAGAGCAAGAGCTAGAAGAGCAAGAGCTAGAAGAGCAAGAGTTAGAAGGCAAGAGCTAGAAGAGCAAGAGCTAGAAGAGCAAGAGTTAGAAGAGCAGGAGCTAGAAGAGCAAGAGCTAGAAGGACAAGAGCTAGAAGGACAAGAGCTAGAAGAGCAAGAGCTAGAAGAGCAAGAGCTAGAAGAGCAAGAGTAGAAGGCAAGAGCTAGAAGAGCAAGAGTTAGAAGGCAAGAGCTAGAAGAGCAAGAGTTAGAAGGCAAGAGCTAGAAGAGCAAGAGTTAGAAGGCAAGAGCTAGAAGAGCAAGAGTTAGAAGGCAAGAGCTAGAAGAGCAAGAGTTAGAAGGCAAGAGCTAGAAGAGCAAGAGTTAGAAGGAAAGAGCTAGAAGAGCAAGAGTTAGAAGGCAAGAGCTAGAAGAGCAAGAGTTAGAAGGCAAGAGCTAGCAGGGCAAGAACTTGAAGCGCAAGAGTTAGAAGGACAAGAGCTAGAAGGACAAGAGCTAGAAGGGCAAGAGCTAGAAGGACAAGAGTTAGAAGGGCTAGAGCTAGAAGGGCAAGAGCTAGAAAGACAAGAGTTAGAAGGGCAAGAGCTAGAAAGACAAGAGTTAGATGGGCAAGAGCTAGAAAGACTAGAGTTAGAAGGGCAAGAGCTAGAAAGACAAGAGTTAGAAGGGCTAGAGCTAGAAGGGCAAGAGCTAGAAGGACAAGAGTTAGAAGGGCAAGAGCTAGCAGGGCAAGACCTTGAAGCGCAAGAGTTAGAAGGACAAGAGCTAGAAGGACAAGAGCTAGAAGGGCAAGAGCTAGAAGGACAAGAGTTAGAAGGGCTAGAGCTAGAAGGGCAAGAGCTAGAAAGACAAGAGTTAGAAGGGCTAGAGCTAGAAGGGCAAGAGCTAGAAGGACAAGAGTTAGAAGGGCTAGAGCTAGAAGGGCAAGAGCTAGAAGGACAAGAGCTAGAAGAGCAAGAGCTATAAGGGCAAGAGCTAGAAGAGCAAGAGCTAGAAGAGCAAGAGCTAGAAGAGCAAGAGTTAGAAGGGCAAGAGTTAGAAGGACAAGAGTTAGAAGGCAAGAGCTAGAAGGGCAAGAGCTATAAGGGCAAGAGCTAGAAGAGCAAGAGCTAGAAGAGCAAGAGCTTGAAGAGCAAGAGCTAGAAGAGCAAAAGTTAGAAGGCAAGAGCTAGAAGAGCAAGAGCTATAAGGGCAAGAGCTAGAAGAGCAAGAGTTAGAAGGCAAGAGCTAGAAGAGCAAGAGTTAGAAGAGCAAGAGTTAGAAGGCAAGAGTTAGAAGAGCAAGAGCTAGAAGAGCAAGAGCTAGAAGGACAAGAGTTAGAAGAGCAAGAGTTAGAAGAGCAAGAGCTAGAAGAGCAAGAGCTAGAAGGACAAGAGTTAGAAGAGCAAGAGCTAGAAGGACAAGAGTTAGAAGAGCAAGAGCTAGAAGGACAAGAGTTAGAAGAGCAAGAGTTAGAAGAGCAAGAGCTAGAAGAGCAAGAGCTAGAAGGACAAGAGTTAGAAGAGCAAGAGCTAGAAGGACAAGAGTTAGAAGGGCAAGAGCTAGAAGAGCAAGAGTTAGAAGGCAAGAGCTAGAAGAGCAAGAGCTAGAAGGACAAGAGTTAGAAGAGCAAGAGCTAGAAGGACAAGAGCTAGAAGGGCAAGAGCTAGAAGAGCAAGAGTTAGAAGAGCAAGAGCTAGAAGGACAAGAGTTAGAAGGGCAAGAGCTAGAAGAGCAAGAGCTAGAAGAGCAAGAGCTAGAAGAGCAAGAGTTAGAAGGCAAGAGCTAGAAGAGCAAGAGCTAGAAGGACAAGAGTTAGAAGGGCAAGAGCTAGAAGGACAAGAGTTAGAAGGACAAGAGTTAGAAGGACAAGAGTTAGAAGGGCAAGAGCTAGAAGGGCAAGAGCTAGAAGAGCAAGAGTTAGAAGAGCAAGAGTTAGAAGAGCAAGAGCTAGAAGAGCAAGAGTTAGAAGGCAAGAGTTAGAAGAGCAAGAGCTAGAAGAGCAAGAGCTAGAAGAGCAAGAGCTAGAAGAGCAAGAGTTAGAAGGCAAGAGCTAGAAGAGCAAGAGCTAGAAGAGCAAGAGTTAGAAGAGCAAGAGCTAGAAGAGCAAGAGCTAGAAGGACAAGAGCTAGAAGGACAAGAGCAAAAAGAGCAAGAGCTAGAAGAGCAAGAGCTAGAAGAGCAAGAGTTAGAAGGCAAGAGCTAGAAGAGCAAGAGTTAGAAGGCAAGAGCTAGAAGAGCAAGAGTTAGAAGGCAAGAGCTAGAAGAGCAAGAGTTAGAAGGCAAGAGCTAGAAGAGCAAGGTTAGAAGGAAAGAGCTAGAAGAGCAAGAGTTAGAAGGCAAGAGCTAGAAGAGCAAGAGTTAGAAGGCAAGAGCTAGAAGAGCAAGAGTTAGAAGGCAAGAGCTAGAAGAGCAAGAGTTAGAAGGCAAGAGCTAGAAGAGCAAGAGTTAGAAGGCAAGAGCTAGAAGAGCAAGAGTTAGAAGGCAAGAGCTAGAAGAGCAAGAGTTAGAAGGCAAGAGCTAGAAGAGCAAGAGTTAGAAGGCAAGAGCTAGAAGAGCAAGAGTTAGAAGGCAAGAGCTAGAAGAGCAAGAGTTAGAAGGCAAGAGCTAGAAGAGCAAGAGTTAGAAGGCAAGAGCTAGAAGAGCAAGAGTTAGAAGGAAAGAGCTAGAAGAGCAAGAGTTAGAAGGCAAGAGCTAGAAGAGCAAGAGTTAGAAGGCAAGAGCTAGAAGAGCAAGAGTTAGAAGGCAAGAGCTAGAAGAGCAAGAGTTAGAAGAGCAAGAGCTAGAAGAGCAAGAGTTAGAAGGCAAGAGCTAGAAGAGCAAGAGTTAGAAGAGCAAGAGCTAGAAGAGCAAGAGTTAGAAGGCAAGAGCTAGAAGAGCAAGAGTTAGAAGGCAAGAGCTAGAAGAGCAAGAGATATAAGTGCAAGAGTTAGAAGAGCAAGAGTTAGAAGGACAAGAGCTATAAGTGCAAGAGATAGAAGAGCAAGAGTTAGAAGGACAAGAGCTATAAGTGCAAGAGTTAGAAGAGCAAGAGTTAGAAGGACAAGAGCTATAAGTGCAAGAGTTAGAAGGACAAGAGCTATAAGTGCAAGAGTTAGAAGAGCAAGAGATAGAAGAGCAAGAGCTATAAGTGCAAGAGTTAGAAGAGCAAGAGCTATAAGTGCAAGAGTTATAAGTGCAAGAGCTAGAAGAGCAAGAGCTATAAGTGCAAGAGTTAGAAGAGCAAGAGCTAGAAGAGCAAGAGCTAGAAGAGCAAGAGCTAGAAGAGCAAGAGTTAGAAGAGCAAGAGCTTGAAGAGCAAGAGTTAGAAGAGCAAGAGCTAGAAGAGCAAGAGTTAGAAGAGCAAGAGTTAGGATAGCAAGAGCTAGAAGGACAAGAGCTAGAAGAGCAAGAGCTAGAAGAGCAAGAGCTAGAAGAGCAAGAGTTAGAAGAGCAAGAGCTAGAAGGACAAGAGTTAGAAGAGCAAGAGCTAGAAGAGCAAGAGCTAGAAGAGCAAGAGTTAGAAGGCAAGAGCTAGAAGGACAAGAGCTAGAAGGACAAGAGCTAGAAGGACAAGAGCTAGAAGAGCAAGAGCTAGAAGGACAAGAGCTAGAAGAGCAAGAGCTAGAAGAGCAAGAGCTAGAAGAGCAAGAGTTAGAAGGCAAGAGCTAGAAGGACAAGAGCTAGAAGGACAAGAGCTAGAAGAGCAAGATCTAGAAGGACAAGAGCTAGAAGAGCAAGAGATAGAAGGACAAGAGCTAGAAGAGCAAGAGCTAGAAGAGCAAGAGCTAGAAGAGCAAGAGCTAGAAGGCAAGAGCTAGAAGAGCAAGAGCTAGAAGAGCAAGAGCTAGAAGGACAAGAGCTAGAAGGGCAAGAGCTAGAAGGGCAAGAGCTAGAAGGACAAGAGTTAGAAGGGCAAGAGCTAGATGGGCAAGAGCTAGAAGGACAAGAGTTAGAAAGACAAGAGCTAGAAGGGCAAGAGCTAGAAGGACAACAGTTAGAAGGACAAGAGCTAAAAGGACAAGAGCTAGAAGGACAAGAGTTAGAAGGACAAGAGCTAGAAGGACAAGAGTTAGAAGGACAAGAGCTAGAAGGGCAAGAGCTAGAAGGGCAAGAGCTTGAAGTGCAAGACCTTGAAGGGCAAGAGTTAGAAGGGCAAGAGCTTGAAGTGCAAGAGCTAGAAGGGCAAGAGCTAGAAGGACAAGAGCTAGAAGGGAAGAAGCTAGAAGGACAAGAGCTAGAAGGACAAGAGCCAGAAGGGCAAGAGCTAGAAGGGCAAGAGCTATAAGGACAAGAGCTAGAAGGACAAAAGTTAGAAGGGCTAGACCTTGAAGCGCAAGAGTTAGAAGGACAAGAGCTAGAAGGACAAGAGCTAGAAGGGCAAGAGCTAGAAGGACAAGAGTTAGAAGGGCTAGAGCTAGAAGGGCAAGAGCTAGAAAGACAAGAGTTAGAAGGGCAAGAGCTAGAAAGACAAGAGTTAGAAGGGCAAGAGCTAGAAAGACAAGAGTTAGAAGGGCAAGAGCTAGAAAGACAAGAGTTAGAAGGGCTAGAGCTAGAAGGGCAAGAGCTAGAAGGACAAGAGTTAGAAGGGCAAGAGCTAGCAGGGCAAGACCTTGAAGCGCAAGAGTTAGAAGAGCAAGAGCTAGAAGGACAAGAGTTAGAAGGACAAGAGTTAGAAGGGCAAGAGCTAGAAGAGCAAGAGTTAGAAGGCAAGAGCTAGAAGAGCAAGAGCTAGAAGGACAAGAGTTAGAAGAGCAAGAGCTAGAAGGACAAGAGCTAGAAGGGCAAGAGCTAGAAGAGCAAGAGTTAGAAGAGCAAGAGCTAGAAGGACAAGAGTTAGAAGGGCAAGAGCTAGAAGAGCAAGAGCTAGAAGAGCAAGAGCTAGAAGAGCAAGAGTTAGAAGGCAAGAGCTAGAAGAGCAAGAGCTAGAAGGACAAGAGTTAGAAGGGCAAGAGCTAGAAGGACAAGAGTTAGAAGGACAAGAGTTAGAAGGACAAGAGTTAGAAGGGCAAGAGCTAGAAGGGCAAGAGCTAGAAGAGCAAGAGTTAGAAGAGCAAGAGTTAGAAGAGCAAGAGCTAGAAGAGCAAGAGTTAGAAGGCAAGAGTTAGAAGAGCAAGAGCTAGAAGAGCAAGAGCTAGAAGAGCAAGAGCTAGAAGAGCAAGAGTTAGAAGGCAAGAGCTAGAAGAGCAAGAGCTAGAAGAGCAAGAGTTAGAAGAGCAAGAGTTAGAAGAGCAAGAGCTAGAAGAGCAAGAGCTAGAAGGACAAGAGCTAGAAGGACAAGAGCAAAAAGAGCAAGAGCTAGAAGAGCAAGAGCTAGAAGAGCAAGAGCTAGAAGAGCAAGAGTTAGAAGGCAAGAGCTAGAAGAGCAAGAGTTAGAAGGCAAGAGCTAGAAGAGCAAGAGTTAGAAGGCAAGAGCTAGAAGAGCAAGAGTTAGAAGGCAAGAGCTAGAAGAGCAAGAGTTAGAAGGAAAGAGCTAGAAGAGCAAGAGTTAGAAGGCAAGAGCTAGAAGAGCAAGAGTTAGAAGGCAAGAGCTAGAAGAGCAAGAGTTAGAAGGCAAGAGCTAGAAGAGCAAGAGCTAGAAGAGCAAGAGTTAGAAGAGCAAGAGTTAGAAGAGCAAGAGCTAGAAGAGCAAGAGCTAGAAGGACAAGAGCTAGAAGGACAAGAGCAAAAAGAGCAAGAGCTAGAAGAGCAAGAGCTAGAAGAGCAAGAGCTAGAAGAGCAAGAGTTAAAAGGCAAGAGCTAGAAGAGCAAGAGTTAGAAGGCAAGAGCTAGAAGAGCAAGAGTTAGAAGGCAAGAGCTAGAAAAGCAAGAGTTAGAAGGCAAGAGCTAGAAGAGCAGGGTTAGAAGGAAAGAGCTAGAAGAGCAAGAGTTAGAAGGCAAGAGCTAGAAGAGCAAGAGTTAGAAGGCAAGAGCTAGAAGAGCAAGAGTTAGAAGGCAAGAGCTAGAAGAGCAAGAGTTAGAAGGCAAGAGCTAGAAAAGCAAGAGTTAGAAGGCAAGAGCTTGAAGCGCAAGAGTTAGAAGGACAAGAGCTAGAAGGACAAGAGCTAGAAGGGCAAGAGCTAGAAGGACAAGAGTTAGAAGGGCTAGAGCTAGAAGGGCAAGAGCTAGAAAGACAAGAGTTAGAAGGGCAAGAGCTAGAAAGACAAGAGTTAGATGGGCAAGAGCTAGAAAGACTAGAGTTAGAAGGGCAAGAGCTAGAAAGACAAGAGTTAGAAGGGCTAGAGCTAGAAGGGCAAGAGCTAGAAGGACAAGAGTTAGAAGGGCAAGAGCTAGCAGGGCAAGACCTTGAAGCGCAAGAGTTAGAAGGACAAGAGCTAGAAGGACAAGAGCTAGAAGGGCAAGAGCTAGAAGGACAAAGTTAGAAGGGCTAGAGCTAGAAGGGCAAGAGCTAGAAAGACAAGAGTTAGAAGGGCTAGAGCTAGAAGGGCAAGAGCTAGAAGGACAAGAGTTAGAAGGGCTAGAGCTAGAAGGGCAAGAGCTAGAAGGACAAGAGCTAGAAGAGCAAGAGCTATAAGGGCAAGAGCTAGAAGAGCAAGAGCTAGAAGAGCAAGAGCTAGAAGAGCAAGAGTTAGAAGGGCAAGAGTTAGAAGACAAGAGTTAGAAGGCAAGAGCTAGAAGGGCAAGAGCTATAAGGGCAAGAGCTAGAAGAGCAAGAGCTAGAAGAGCAAGAGCTTGAAGAGCAAGAGCTAGAAGAGCAAAAGTTAGAAGGCAAGAGCTAGAAGAGCAAGAGCTATAAGGGCAAGAGCTAGAAGAGCAAGAGTTAGAAGGCAAGAGCTAGAAGAGCAAGAGTTAGAAGAGCAAGAGTTAGAAGGCAAGAGTTAGAAGAGCAAGAGCTAGAAGAGCAAGAGCTAGAAGGACAAGAGTTAGAAGAGCAAGAGTTAGAAGAGCAAGAGCTAGAAGAGCAAGAGCTAGAAGGACAAGAGTTAGAAGAGCAAGAGCTAGAAGGACAAGAGTTAGAAGAGCAAGAGCTAGAAGGACAAGAGTTAGAAGAGCAAGAGTTAGAAGAGCAAGAGCTAGAAGAGCAAGAGCTAGAAGGACAAGAGTTAGAAGAGCAAGAGCTAGAAGGACAAGAGTTAGAAGGGCAAGAGCTAGAAGAGCAAGAGTTAGAAGGCAAGAGCTAGAAGAGCAAGAGCTAGAAGGACAAGAGTTAGAAGAGCAAGAGCTAGAAGGACAAGAGCTAGAAGGGCAAGAGCTAGAAGAGCAAGAGTTAGAAGAGCAAGAGCTAGAAGGACAAGAGTTAGAAGGGCAAGAGCTAGAAGAGCAAGAGCTAGAAGAGCAAGAGCTAGAAGAGCAAGAGTTAGAAGGCAAGAGCTAGAAGAGCAAGAGCTAGAAGGACAAGAGTTAGAAGGGCAAGAGCTAGAAGGACAAGAGTTAGAAGGACAAGAGTTAGAAGGACAAGAGTTAGAAGGGCAAGAGCTAGAAGGGCAAGAGCTAGAAGAGCAAGAGTTAGAAGAGCAAGAGTTAGAAGAGCAAGAGCTAGAAGAGCAAGAGTTAGAAGGCAAGAGTTAGAAGAGCAAGAGCTAGAAGAGCAAGAGCTAGAAGAGCAAGAGCTAGAAGAGCAAGAGTTAGAAGGCAAGAGCTAGAAGAGCAAGAGCTAGAAGAGCAAGAGTTAGAAGAGCAAGAGCTAGAAGAGCAAGAGCTAGAAGGACAAGAGCTAGAAGGACAAGAGCAAAAAGAGCAAGAGCTAGAAGAGCAAGAGCTAGAAGAGCAAGAGCTAGAAGAGCAAGAGTTAGAAGGCAAGAGCTAGAAGAGCAAGAGTTAGAAGGCAAGAGCTAGAAGAGCAAGAGTTAGAAGGCAAGAGCTAGAAGAGCAAGGTTAGAAGGAAAGAGCTAGAAGAGCAAGAGTTAGAAGGCAAGAGCTAGAAGAGCAAGAGTTAGAAGGCAAGAGCTAGAAGAGCAAGAGTTAGAAGGCAAGAGCTAGAAGAGCAAGAGTTAGAAGGCAAGAGCTAGAAGAGCAAGAGTTAGAAGGCAAGAGCTAGAAGAGCAAGAGTTAGAAGGCAAGAGCTAGAAGAGCAAGAGTTAGAAGGCAAGAGCTAGAAGAGCAAGAGTTAGAAGGCAAGAGCTAGAAGAGCAAGAGTTAGAAGGCAAGAGCTAGAAGAGCAAGAGTTAGAAGGCAAGAGCTAGAAGAGCAAGAGTTAGAAGGCAAGAGCTAGAAGAGCAAGAGTTAGAAGGAAAGAGCTAGAAGAGCAAGAGTTAGAAGGCAAGAGCTAGAAGAGCAAGAGTTAGAAGGCAAGAGCTAGAAGAGCAAGAGTTAGAAGGCAAGAGCTAGAAGAGCAAGAGTTAGAAGGCAAGAGCTAGAAGAGCAAGAGTTAGAAGGCAAGAGCTAGAAGAGCAAGAGTTAGAAGAGCAAGAGCTAGAAGAGCAAGAGTTAGAAGGCAAGAGCTAGAAGAGCAAGAGTTAGAAGGCAAGAGCTAGAAGAGCAAGAGATAGAAGTGCAAGAGTTAGAAGAGCAAGAGTTAGAAGGACAAGAGCTATAAGTGCAAGAGTTAGAAGAGCAAGAGTTAGAAGGACAAGAGCTATAAGTGCAAGAGTTAGAAGAGCAAGAGTTAGAAGGACAAGAGCTATAAGTGCAAGAGTTAGAAGGACAAGAGCTATAAGTGCAAGAGTTAGAAGAGCAAGAGCTAGAAGAGCAAGAGCTATAAGTGCAAGAGTTAGAAGAGCAAGAGCTATAAGTGCAAGAGTTAGAAGTGCAAGAGCTAGAAGAGCAAGAGCTAGAAGTGCAAGAGTTAGAAGAGCAAGAGCTAGAAGAGCAAGAGCTAGAAGAGCAAGAGCTAGAAGAGCAAGAGTTAGAAGAGCAAGAGCTAGAAGAGCAAGAGTTAGAAGAGCAAGAGCTAGAAGAGCAAGAGTTAGAAGAGCAAGAGTTAGGATAGCAAGAGCTAGAAGGACAAGAGCTAGAAGAGCAAGAGCTAGAAGAGCAAGAGCTAGAAGAGCAAGAGCTAGAAGAGCAAGAGCTAGAAGGACAAGAGCTAGAAGAGCAAGAGCTAGAAGAGCAAGAGCTAGAAGAGCAAGAGTTAGAAGGCAAGAGCTAGAAGGACAAGAGCTAGAAGGACAAGAGCTAGAAGGACAAGAGCTAGAAGAGCAAGAGCTAGAAGGACAAGAGCTAGAAGAGCAAGAGCTAGAAGAGCAAGAGCTAGAAGAGCAAGAGTTAGAAGGCAAGAGCTAGAAGGACAAGAGCTAGAAGGACAAGAGCTAGAAGAGCAAGAGCTAGAAGGACAAGAGCTAGAAGAGCAAGAGATAGAAGGACAAGAGCTAGAAGAGCAAGAGCTAGAAGAGCAAGAGCTAGAAGAGCAA
The DNA here is from genome assembly GCA_032433765.1 of Megaustenia siamemsis. Lineage (NCBI taxonomy): Eukaryota > Metazoa > Mollusca > Gastropoda > Stylommatophora > Ariophantidae > Megaustenia > Megaustenia siamemsis. The sequence continues at coordinate 30,215,559 of JAVIAB010000104.1, read as the reverse complement.
GAGCTAGAAGGCAAGAGCTAGAAGAGCAAGAGCTAGAAGAGCAAGAGCTAGAAGGACAAGAGCTAGAAGGGCAAGAGCTAGAAGGGCAAGAGCTAGAAGGACAAGAGTTAGAAGGGCAAGAGCTAGAAGGGCAAGAGCTAGAAGGACAAGAGTTAGAAAGACAAGAGCTAGAAGGGCAAGAGCTAGAAGGACAAGAGTTAGAAGGACAAGAGCTAGAAGGACAAGAGCTAGAAGGACAAGAGTTAGAAGGACAAGAGCTAGAAGGACAAGAGTTAGAAGGACAAGAGCTAGAAGGGCAAGAGCTAGAAGGGCAAGAGCTTGAAGTGCAAGAGCTTGAAGGGCAAGAGTTAGAAGGGCAAGAGCTTGAAGTGCAAGAGCTAGAAGGACAAGAGCTAGAAGGACAAGAGCTAGAAGGGAAGAGCTAGAAGGACAAGAGCTAGAAGGACAAGAGCTAGAAGGGCAAGAGCTAGAAGGGCAAGAGCTAGAAGGACAAGAGCTAGAAGGACAAGAGTTAGAAGGGCAAGAGCTTGAAGCGCAAGAGTTAGAAGGACAAGAGCTAGAAGGACAAGAGCTAGAAGGGCAAGAGCTAGAAGGACAAGAGTTAGAAGGGCAAGAGCTAGAAGGGCAAGAGCTAGAAAGACAAGAGTTAGAAGGGCAAGAGCTAGAAAGACAAGAGTTAGAAGGGCAAGAGCTAGAAAGACAAGAGTTAGAAGGGCAAGAGCTAGAAAGACAAGAGTTAGAAGGGCAAGAGCTAGAAGGGCAAGAGCTAGAAGGACAAGAGTTAGAAGGGCAAGAGCTAGAAGGGCAAGAGCTTGAAGCGCAAGAGTTAGAAGAGCAAGAGCTAGAAGGACAAGAGTTAGAAGAGCAAGAGTTAGAAGAGCAAGAGCTAGAAGAGCAAGAGCTAGAAGGACAAGAATTAGAAGAGCAAGAGCTAGAAGGACAAGAGTTAGAAGAGCAAGAGCTAGAAGGACAAGAGTTAGAAGAGCAAGAGTTAGAAGAGCAAGAGCTAGAAGAGCAAGAGCTAGAAGGACAAGAGTTAGAAGAGCAAGAGCTAGAAGGACAAGAGTTAGAAGGGCAAGAGCTAGAAGAGCAAGAGTTAGAAGGCAAGAGCTAGAAGAGCAAGAGCTAGAAGGACAAGAGTTAGAAGAGCAAGAGCTAGAAGGACAAGAGCTAGAAGGGCAAGAGCTAGAAGAGCAAGAGTTAGAAGAGCAAGAGCTAGAAGGACAAGAGTTAGAAGGGCAAGAGCTAGAAGAGCAAGAGCTAGAAGAGCAAGAGCTAGAAGAGCAAGAGTTAGAAGGCAAGAGCTAGAAGAGCAAGAGCTAGAAGAGCAAGAGTTAGAAGAGCAAGAGTTAGAAGAGCAAGAGCTAGAAGAGCAAGAGCTAGAAGGACAAGAGCTAGAAGGACAAGAGCAAAAAGAGCAAGAGCTAGAAGAGCAAGAGCTAGAAGAGCAAGAGCTAGAAGAGCAAGAGTTAGAAGGCAAGAGCTAGAAGAGCAAGAGTTAGAAGGCAAGAGCTAGAAGAGCAAGAGTTAGAAGGCAAGAGCTAGAAGAGCAAGAGTTAGAAGGCAAGAGCTAGAAGAGCAAGAGTTAGAAGGCAAGAGCTAGAAGAGCAAGAGTTAGAAGGCAAGAGCTAGAAGAGCAAGAGTTAGAAGGCAAGAGCTAGAAGAGCAAGAGTTAGAAGGCAAGAGCTAGAAGAGCAAGAGTTAGAAGGCAAGAGCTAGAAGAGCAAGAGTTAGAAGGCAAGAGCTAGAAGAGCAAGAGTTAGAAGGCAAGAGCTAGAAGAGCAAGAGTTAGAAGGCAAGAGCTAGAAGAGCAAGAGTTAGAAGGCAAGAGCTAGAAGAGCAAGAGTTAGAAGGCAAGAGCTAGAAGAGCAAGAGTTAGAAGGCAAGAGCTAGAAGAGCAAGAGTTAGAAGGCAAGAGCTAGAAGAGCAAGAGTTAGAAGGCAAGAGCTAGAAGAGCAAGAGTTAGAAGGCAAGAGCTAGAAGAGCAAGAGTTAGAAGGCAAGAGCTAGAAGAGCAAGAGTTAGAAGGCAAGAGCTAGAAGAGCAAGAGTTAGAAGGCAAGAGCTAGAAGAGCAAGAGTTAGAAGGCAAGAGCTAGAAGAGCAAGAGTTAGAAGGCAAGAGCTAGAAGAGCAAGAGTTAGAAGAGCAAGAGCTAGAAGAGCAAGAGTTAGAAGGCAAGAGCTAGAAGAGCAAGAGTTAGAAGGCAAGAGCTAGAAGAGCAAGAGCTAGAAGTGCAAGAGTTAGAAGAGCAAGAGTTAGAAGGACAAGAGCTATAAGTGCAAGAGTTAGAAGAGCAAGAGTTAGAAGGACAAGAGCTATAAGTGCAAGAGTTAGAAGAGCAAGAGTTAGAAGGACAAGAGCTATAAGTGCAAGAGTTAGAAGGACAAGAGCTAGAAGTGCAAGAGTTAGAAGAGCAAGAGATAGAAGAGCAAGAGCTATAAGTGCAAGAGTTAGAAGAGCAAGAGCTAGAAGTGCAAGAGTTAGAAGTGCAAGAGCTAGAAGAGCAAGAGCTATAAGTGCAAGAGTTAGAAGAGCAAGAGCTAGAAGAGCAAGAGCTAGAAGAGCAAGAGCTAGAAGAGCAAGAGTTAGAAGAGCAAGAGCTAGAAGAGCAAGAGTTAGAAGAGCAAGAGCTAGAAGAGCAAGAGTTAGAAGAGCAAGAGTTAGGATAGCAAGAGCTAGAAGGACAAGAGCTAGAAGAGCAAGAGCTAGAAGAGCAAGAGCTAGAAGAGCAAGAGCTAGAAGAGCAAGAGTTAGAAGAGCAAGAGCTAGAAGGACAAGAGCTAGAAGAGCAAGAGCTAGAAGAGCAAGAGCTAGAAGAGCAAGAGCTAGAAGGACAAGAGCTAGAAGGACAAGAGCTAGAAGGACAAGAGCTAGAAGGACAAGAGCTAGAAGAGCAAGAGCTAGAAGGACAAGAGCTAGAAGAGCAAGAGCTAGAAGAGCAAGAGCTAGAAGAGCAAGAGTTAGAAGGCAAGAGCTAGAAGGACAAGAGCTAGAAGGACAAGAGCTAGAAGAGCAAGAGCTAGAAGGACAAGAGCTAGAAGAGCAAGAGATAGAAGGACAAGAGCTAGAAGAGCAAGAGCTAGAAGAGCAAGAGCTAGAAGAGCAAGAGCTAGAAGGCAAGAGCTAGAAGAGCAAGAGCTAGAAGAGCAAGAGCTAGAAGGACAAGAGCTAGAAGGGCAAGAGCTAGAAGGGCAAGAGCTAGAAGGACAAGAGTTAGAAGGGCAAGAGCTAGAAGGGCAAGAGCTAGAAGGACAAGAGTTAGAAAGACAAGAGCTAGAAGGGCAAGAGCTAGAAGGACAAGAGTTAGAAGGACAAGAGCTAAAAGGACAAGAGCTAGAAGGACAAGAGTTAGAAGGACAAGAGCTAGAAGGACAAGAGTTAGAAGGACAAGAGCTAGAAGGGCAAGAGCTAGAAGGGCAAGAGCTTGAAGTGCAAGAGCTTGAAGGGCAAGAGTTAGAAGGGCAAGAGCTTGAAGTGCAAGAGCTAGAAGGGCAAGAGCTAGAAGGACAAGAGCTAGAAGGGAGAAGCTAGAAGGACAAGAGCTAGAAGGACAAGAGCTAGAAGGGCAAGAGCTAGAAGGGCAAGAGCTAGAAGGACAAGAGCTAGAAGGACAAGAGTTAGAAGGGCAAGAGCTTGAAGCGCAAGAGTTAGAAGGACAAGAGCTAGAAGGACAAGAGCTAGAAGGGCAAGAGCTAGAAGGACAAGAGTTAGAAGGGCTAGAGCTAGAAGGGCAAGAGCTAGAAAGACAAGAGTTAGAGGGCAAGAGCTAGAAAGACAAGAGTTAGAAGGGCAAGAGCTAGAAAGACAAGAGTTAGAAGGGCAAGAGCTAGAAAGACAAGAGTTAGAAGGGCAAGAGCTAGAAGGGCAAGACCTTGAAGCGCAAGAGTTAGAAGGACAAGAGCTAGAAGGACAAGAGCTAGAAGGGCAAGAGCTAGAAGGACAAGAGTTAGAAGGGCAAGAGCTAGAAGGGCAAGAGCTAGAAGACAAGAGTTAGAAGGGCAAGAGCTAGAAGGGCAAGAGCTAGAAGGACAAGAGTTAGAAGGGCAAGAGCTAGAAGGGCAAGAGCTAGAAGGACAAGAGCTAGAAGAGCAAGAGCTATAAGGGCAAGAGCTAGAAGAGCAAGAGCTAGAAGAGCAAGAGTTAGAAGGGCAAGAGTTAGAAGGACAAGAGTTAGAAGGCAAGAGCTAGAAGGGCAAGAGCTAGAAGGGCAAGAGCTAGAAGAGCAAGAGCTAGAAGAGCAAGAGCTTGAAGAGCAAGAGCTAGAAGAGCAAAAGTTAGAAGGCAAGAGCTAGAAGAGCAAGAGCTATAAGGGCAAGAGCTAGAAGAGCAAGAGTTAGAAGGCAAGAGCTAGAAGAGCAAGAGTTAGAAGAGCAAGAGTTAGAAGAGCAAGAGTTAGAAGAGCAAGAGCTAGAAGAGCAAGAGCTAGAAGGACAAGAGTTAGAAGAGCAAGAGTTAGAAGAGCAAGAGCTAGAAGAGCAAGAGCTAGAAGGACAAGAGTTAGAAGAGCAAGAGCTAGAAGGACAAGAGTTAGAAGAGCAAGAGCTAGAAGGACAAGAGTTAGAAGAGCAAGAGTTAGAAGAGCAAGAGCTAGAAGAGCAAGAGCTAGAAGGACAAGAGTTAGAAGAGCAAGAGCTAGAAGGACAAGAGTTAGAAGGGCAAGAGCTAGAAGAGCAAGAGTTAGAAGGCAAGAGCTAGAAGAGCAAGAGCTAGAAGGACAAGAGTTAGAAGAGCAAGAGCTAGAAGGACAAGAGCTAGAAGGGCAAGAGCTAGAAGAGCAAGAGTTAGAAGAGCAAGAGCTAGAAGGACAAGAGTTAGAAGGGCAAGAGCTAGAAGAGCAAGAGCTAGAAGAGCAAGAGCTAGAAGAGCAAGAGTTAGAAGGCAAGAGCTAGAAGAGCAAGAGCTAGAAGGACAAGAGTTAGAAGGGCAAGAGCTAGAAGGACAAGAGTTAGAAGGACAAGAGTTAGAAGGACAAGAGTTAGAAGGCAAGAGCTAGAAGGGCAAGAGCTAGAAGAGCAAGAGTTAGAAGAGCAAGAGTTAGAAGAGCAAGAGCTAGAAGAGCAAGAGTTAGAAGGCAAGAGTTAGAAGAGCAAGAGCTAGAAGAGCAAGAGCTAGAAGAGCAAGAGTTAGAAGGCAAGAGCTAGAAGAGCAAGAGCTAGAAGAGCAAGAGTTAGAAGAGCAAGAGCTAGAAGAGCAAGAGCTAGAAGGACAAGAGCTAGAAGGACAAGAGCTAGAAGAGCAAGAGCTAGAAGAGCAAGAGCTAGAAGAGCAAGAGTTAGAAGGCAAGAGCTAGAAGAGCAAGAGTTAGAAGGCAAGAGCTAGAAGAGCAAGAGTTAGAAGGCAAGAGCTAGAAGAGCAAGAGTTAGAAGGCAAGAGCTAGAAGAGCAAGAGTTAGAAGGCAAGAGCTAGAAGAGCAAGAGTTAGAAGGCAAGAGCTAGAAGAGCAAGAGTTAGAAGGCAAGAGCTAGAAGAGCAAGAGTTAGAAGGCAAGAGCTAGAAGAGCAAGAGTTAGAAGGCAAGAGCTAGAAGAGCAAGAGTTAGAAGGCAAGAGCTAGAAGAGCAAGAGTTGAAGGCAAGAGCTAGAAGAGCAAGAGTTAGAAGGCAAGAGCTAGAAGAGCAAGAGTTAGAAGGCAAGAGCTAGAAGAGCAAGAGTTAGAAGGCAAGAGCTAGAAGAGCAAGAGTTAGAAGGCAAGAGTTAGAAGGGCAAGAGCTAGAAGGACAAGAGTTAGAAGGGCAAGAGCTAGAAGAGCAAGAGTTAGAAGGCAAGAGCTAGAAGAGCAAGAGTTAGAAGGCAAGAGCTAGAAGGGCAAGAGCTTGAAGCGCAAGAGTTAGAAGGACAAGAGCTAGAAGGACAAGAGCTAGAAGGGCAAGAGCTAGAAGGACAAGAGTTAGAAGGGCAAGAGTTAGAAGGGCAAGAGCTAGAAAGACAAGAGTTAGAAGGGCAAGAGCTAGAAAGACAAGAGTTAGAAGGGCAAGAGCTAGAAGGGCAAGAGCTAGAAGACAAGAGTTAGAAGGGCAAGAGCTAGAAGGCAAGAGCTAGAAAGACAAGAGTTAGAAGGGCAAGAGCTAGAAAGACAAGAGTTAGAAGGGCAAGAGCTAGAAAGACAAGAGTTAGAAGGGCAAGAGCTAGAAGGGCAAGAGCTAGAAAGACAAGAGTTAGAAGGGCAAGAGCTAGAAAGACAAGAGTTAGAAGGGCAAGAGCTAGAAAGACTAGAGTTAGAAGGGCAAGAGCTAGAAAGACAAGAGTTAGAAGGCAAGAGCTAGAAGGGCAAGAGCTAGAAGGACAAGAGTTAGAAGGGCAAGAGCTAGAAGGGCAAGAGCTTGAAGCGCAAGAGTTAGAAGGACAAGAGCTAGAAGGACAAGAGCTAGAAGGGCAAGAGCTAGAAGGACAAGAGTTAGAAGGGCTAGAGCTAGAAGGGCAAGAGCTAGAAAGACAAGAGTTAGAAGGGCAAGAGCTAGAAGGGCAAGAGCTAGAAGGACAAGAGTTAGAAGGGCAAGAGCTAGAAGGGCAAGAGCTAGAAGGACAAGAGCTAGAAGAGCAAGAGCTATAAGGGCAAGAGCTAGAAGAGCAAGAGCTAGAAGAGCAAGAGCTAGAAGAGCAAGAGTTAGAAGGGCAAGAGTTAGAAGGACAAGAGTTAGAAGGCAAGAGCTAGAAGGGCAAGAGCTAGAAGGGCAAGAGCTAGAAGAGCAAGAGCTAGAAGAGCAAGAGCTTGAAGAGCAAGAGCTAGAAGAGCAAAAGTTAGAAGGCAAGAGCTAGAAGAGCAAGAGCTAGAAGGGCAAGAGCTAGAAGAGCAAGAGTTAGAAGGCAAGAGCTAGAAGAGCAAGAGTTAGAAGAGCAAGAGTTAGAAGGCAAGAGTTAGAAGAGCAAGAGCTAGAAGAGCAAGAGCTAGAAGGACAAGAGTTAGAAGAGCAAGAGTTAGAAGAGCAAGAGCTAGAAGAGCAAGAGCTAGAAGGACAAGAGTTAGAAGAGCAAGAGCTAGAAGACAAGAGTTAGAAGAGCAAGAGCTAGAAGGACAAGAGTTAGAAGAGCAAGAGTTAGAAGAGCAAGAGCTAGAAGAGCAAGAGCTAGAAGGACAAGAGTTAGAAGAGCAAGAGCTAGAAGGACAAGAGTTAGAAGGGCAAGAGCTAGAAGAGCAAGAGTTAGAAGGCAAGAGCTAGAAGAGCAAGAGCTAGAAGGACAAGAGTTAGAAGAGCAAGAGCTAGAAGGACAAGAGCTAGAAGGGCAAGAGCTAGAAGAGCAAGAGTTAGAAGAGCAAGAGCTAGAAGGACAAGAGTTAGAAGGGCAAGAGCTAGAAGAGCAAGAGCTAGAAGAGCAAGAGTTAGAAGGACAAGAGTTAGAAGGACAAGAGTTAGAAGGGCAAGAGCTAGAAGGGCAAGAGCTAGAAGAGCAAGAGTTAGAAGAGCAAGAGTTAGAAGAGCAAGAGCTAGAAGAGCAAGAGTTAGAAGGCAAGAGTTAGAAGAGCAAGAGCTAGAAGAGCAAGAGCTAGAAGAGCAAGAGTTAGAAGGCAAGAGCTAGAAGAGCAAGAGCTAGAAGAGCAAGAGTTAGAAGAGCAAGAGCTAGAAGAGCAAGAACTAGAAGGACAAGAGCTAGAGGACAAGAGCTAGAAGAGCAAGAGCTAGAAGAGCAAGAGCTAGAAGAGCAAGAGTTAGAAGGCAAGAGCTAGAAGAGCAAGAGTTAGAAGGCAAGAGCTAGAAGAGCAAGAGTTAGAAGGCAAGAGCTAGAAGAGCAAGAGTTAGAAGGCAAGAGCTAGAAGAGCAAGAGTTAGAAGGCAAGAGCTAGAAGAGCAAGAGTTAGAAGGAAAGAGCTAGAAGAGCAAGAGTTAGAAGGCAAGAGCTAGAAGAGCAAGAGTTAGAAGGCAAGAGCTAGAAGAGCAAGAGTTAGAAGGCAAGAGCTAGAAGAGCAAGAGTTAGAAGGCAAGAGCTAGAAGAGCAAGAGTTAGAAGGCAAGAGCTAGAAGAGCAAGAGTTAGAAGGCAAGAGCTAGAAGAGCAAGAGTTAGAAGGCAAGAGCTAGAAGAGCAAGAGTTAGAAGGCAAGAGCTAGAAGAGCAAGAGTTAGAAGGCAAGAGTTAGAAGGGCAAGAGCTAGAAGGACAAGAGTTAGAAGGGCAAGAGCTAGAAGAGCAAGAGTTAGAAGGCAAGAGCTAGAAGAGCAAGAGTTAGAAGGCAAGAGCTAGAAGGGCAAGAGCTTGAAGAGCAAGAGTTAGAAGGACAAGAGCTAGAAGGACAAGAGCTAGAAGGGCAAGAGCTAGAAGGACAAGAGTTAGAAGGCAAGAGTTAGAAGGGCAAGAGCTAGAAAGACAAGAGTTAGAAGGGCAAGAGCTAGAAAGACAAGAGTTAGAAGGGCAAGAGCTAGAAGGCAAGAGCTAGAAAGACAAGAGTTAGAAGGGCAAGAGCTAGAAGGGCAAGAGCTAGAAAGCAAGAGTTAGAAGGCAAGAGCTAGAAAGCAAGAGTTAGAAGGGCAAGAGCTAGAAAGACAAGAGTTAGAAGGGCAAGAGCTAGAAGGGCAAGAGCTAGAAAGACAAGAGTTAGAAGGGCAAGAGCTAGAAAGACAAGAGTTAGATGGGCAAGAGCTAGAAGACTAGAGTTAGAAGGGCAAGAGCTAGAAAGACAAGAGTTAGAAGGGCTAGAGCTAGAAGGGCAAGAGCTAGAAGGACAAGAGTTAGAAGGGCAAGAGCTAGAAGGGCAAGAGCTTGAAGCGCAAGAGTTAGAAGGACAAGAGCTAGAAGGACAAGAGCTAGAAGGGCAAGAGCTAGAAGGGCAAGAGTTAGAAGGGCAAGAGCTAGAAGGGCAAGAGCTAGAAAGACAAGAGTTAGAAGGGCTAGAGCTAGAAGGGCAAGAGCTAGAAGGACAAGAGTTAGAAGGGCTAGAGCTAGAAGGGCAAGAGCTAGAAGGACAAGAGCTAGAAGAGCAAGAGCTATAAGGGCAAGAGCTAGAAGAGCAAGAGCTAGAAGAGCAAGAGCTAGAAGAGCAAGAGTTAGAAGGGCAAGAGTTAGAAGGACAAGAGTTAGAAGGCAAGAGCTAGAAGGGCAAGAGCTATAAGGGCAAGAGCTAGAAGAGCAAGAGCTAGAAGAGCAAGAGCTTGAAGAGCAAGAGCTAGAAGAGCAAAAGTTAGAAGGCAAGAGCTAGAAGAGCAAGAGCTATAAGGGCAAGAGCTAGAAGAGCAAGAGTTAGAAGGCAAGAGCTAGAAGAGCAAGAGTTAGAAGAGCAAGAGTTAGAAGGCAAGAGTTAGAAGAGCAAGAGCTAGAAGAGCAAGAGCTAGAAGGACAAGAGTTAGAAGAGCAAGAGTTAGAAGAGCAAGAGCTAGAAGAGCAAGAGCTAGAAGGACAAGAGTTAGAAGAGCAAGAGCTAGAAGGACAAGAGTTAGAAGAGCAAGAGCTAGAAGGACAAGAGTTAGAAGAGCAAGAGTTAGAAGAGCAAGAGCTAGAAGAGCAAGAGCTAGAAGGACAAGAGTTAGAAGAGCAAGAGCTAGAAGGACAAGATTTAGAAGGGCAAGAGCTAGAAGAGCAAGAGTTAGAAGGCAAGAGCTAGAAGAGCAAGAGCTAGAAGGACAAGAGTTAGAAGAGCAAGAGCTAGAAGACAAGAGCTAGAAGGGCAAGAGCTAGAAGAGCAAGAGTTAGAAGAGCAAGAGCTAGAAGGACAAGAGTTAGAAGGGCAAGAGCTAGAAGAGCAAGAGCTAGAAGAGCAAGAGCTAGAAGAGCAAGAGTTAGAAGGCAAGAGCTAGAAGAGCAAGAGCTAGAAGGACAAGAGTTAGAAGGCAAGAGCTAGAAGGACAAGAGTTAGAAGGACAAGAGTTAGAAGGACAAGAGTTAGAAGGGCAAGAGCTAGAAGGGCAAGAGCTAGAAGAGCAAGAGTTAGAAGAGCAAGAGTTAGAAGAGCAAGAGCTAGAAGAGCAAGAGTTAGAAGGCAAGAGTTAGAAGAGCAAGAGCTAGAAGAGCAAGAGCTAGAAGAGCAAGAGTTAGAAGGCAAGAGCTAGAAGAGCAAGAGCTAGAAGAGCAAGAGTTAGAAGAGCAAGAGCTAGAAGAGCAAGAGCTAGAAGGACAAGAGCTAGAAGGACAAGAGCAAAAAGAGCAAGAGCTAGAAGAGCAAGAGCTAGAAGAGCAAGAGCTAGAAGAGCAAGAGTTAGAAGGCAAGAGCTAGAAGGCAAGAGCTAGAAGGACAAGAGTTAGAAGGGCAAGAGCTAGAAGGGCAAGAGCTTGAAGCGCAAGAGTTAGAAGGACAAGAGCTAGAAGGACAAGAGCTAGAAGGCAAGAGCTAGAAGGACAAGAGTTAGAAGGGCAAGAGCTAGAAGGCAAGAGCTAGAAAGACAAGAGTTAGAAGGGCAAGAGCTAGAAGGGCAAGAGCTAGAAGGACAAGAGTTAGAAGGGCAAGAGCTAGAAGGGCAAGAGCTAGAAGGACAAGAGCTAGAAGAGCAAGAGCTAGAAGGGCAAGAGCTAGAAGAGCAAGAGCTAGAAGAGCAAGAGCTAGAAGAGCAAGAGTTAGAAGGGCAAGAGTTAGAAGGACAAGAGTTAGAAGGCAAGAGCTAGAAGGGCAAGAGCTAGAAGGCAAGAGCTAGAAGAGCAAGAGCTAGAAGAGCAAGAGCTTGAAGAGCAAGAGCTAGAAGAGCAAAAGTTAGAAGGCAAGAGCTAGAAGAGCAAGAGCTAGAAGGGCAAGAGCTAGAAGAGCAAGAGTTAGAAGGCAAGAGCTAGAAGAGCAAGAGTTAGAAGAGCAAGAGTTAGAAGGCAAGAGTTAGAAGAGCAAGAGCTAGAAGAGCAAGAGCTAGAAGACAAGAGTTAGAAGAGCAAGAGTTAGAAGAGCAAGAGCTAGAAGAGCAAGAGCTAGAAGACAAGAGTTAGAAGAGCAAGAGCTAGAAGGACAAGAGTTAGAAGAGCAAGAGCTAGAAGGCAAGAGCTTGAAGAGCAAGAGCTAGAAGAGCAAGAGTTAGAAGGCAAGAGCTAGAAGAGCAAGAGCTAGAAGGGCAAGAGCTAGAAGAGCAAGAGTTAGAAGGCAAGAGCTAGAAGAGCAAGAGCTAGAAGAGCAAGAGCTAGAAGAGCAAGAGTTAGAAGGCAAGAGCTAGAAGAGCAAGAGCTAGAAGAGCAAGAGTTAGAAGAGCAAGAGCTAGAAGAGCAAGAGCTAGAAGGACAAGAGCTAGAAGGACAAGAGCTAGAAGAGCAAGAGCTAGAAGAGCAAGAGCTAGAAGAGCAAGAGTTAGAAGAGCAAGAGCTAGAAGAGCAAGAGTTAGAAGGCAAGAGCTAGAAGAGCAAGAGTTAGAAGGCAAGAGCTAGAAGAGCAAGAGTTAGAAGGCAAGAGCTAGAAGAGCAAGAGCTAGAAGGCAAGAGCTAGAAGAGCAAGAGCTAGAAGGCAAGAGCTAGAAGAGCAAGAGTTAGAAGGCAAGAGCTAGAAGAGCAAGAGCTAGAAGGCAAGAGCTAGAAGAGCAAGAGTTAGAAGGCAAGAGCTAGAAGAGCAAGAGTTAGAAGGCAAGAGCTAGAAGAGCAAGAGTTAGAAGGCAAGAGCTAGAAGAGCAAGAGCTAGAAGGCAAGAGCTAGAAGAGCAAGAGTTAGAAGCAAGAGCTAGAAGAGCAAGTTAGAAGGCAAGAGCTAGAAGAGCAAGAGTTAGAAGCAAGAGTTAGAAGGGCAAGAGCTAGAAGGACAAGAGTTAGAAGGCAAGAGCTAGAAGAGCAAGAGTTAGAAGGCAAGAGCTAGAAGAGCAAGAGTTAGAAGGCAAGAGCTAGAAGGGCAAGAGCTAGAAGGCAAGAGTTAGAAGGACAAGAGCTAGAAGGACAAGAGCTAGAAGGCAAGAGCTAGAAGGACAAGAGTTAGAAGGGCAAGAGTTAGAAGGGCAAGAGCTAGAAGACAAGAGTTAGAAGGGCAAGAGCTAGAAGACAAGAGTTAGAAGGCAAGAGCTAGAAGGCAAGAGCTAGAAGGACAAGAGTTAGAAGGGCAAGAGCTAGAAGGGCAAGAGCTAGAAAGACAAGAGTTAGAAGGGCAAGAGCTAGAAAGACAAGAGTTAGAAGGGCAAGAGCTAGAAAGACAAGAGTTAGAAGGGCAAGAGCTAGAAGGGCAAGAGCTAGAAAGACAAGAGTTAGAAGGGCAAGAGCTAGAAGACAAGAGCTAGAAGGGCAAGAGCTAGAAAGACAAGAGTTAGAAGGGCAAGAGCTAGAAAGACAAGAGTTAGAAGGCAAGAGCTAGAAGGGCAAGAGCTAGAAGGACAAGAGTTAGAAGGGCAAGAGCTAGAGGGCAAGAGCTAGAAGCGCAAGAGTTAGAAGGACAAGAGCTAGAAGGACAAGAGCTAGAAGGGCAAGAGCTAGAAGGACAAGAGTTAGAAGGGCAAGAGCTAGAAGGGCAAGAGCTAGAAAGACAAGAGCTAGAAGGGCAAGAGCTAGAAGGGCAAGAGCTAGAAGGGCAAGAGCTAGAAGGACAAGAGTTAGAAGGGCAAGAGCTAGAAGGCAAGAGCTAGAAGGACAAGAGCTAGAAGAGCAAGAGCTAGAAGGGCAAGAGCTAGAAGAGCAAGAGCTAGAAGAGCAAGAGCTAGAAGAGCAAGAGTTAGAAGGGCAAGAGTTAGAAGGACAAGAGTTAGAAGGCAAGAGCTAGAAGGGCAAGAGCTAGAAGGGCAAGAGCTAGAAGAGCAAGAGCTAGAAGAGCAAGAGCTTGAAGAGCAAGAGCTAGAAGAGCAAGAGTTAGAAGGCAAGAGCTAGAAGAGCAAGAGCTAGAAGGGCAAGAGCTAGAAGAGCAAGAGTTAGAAGGCAAGAGCTAGAAGAGCAAGAGTTAGAAGAGCAAGAGCTAGAAGGCAAGAGTTAGAAGAGCAAGAGCTAGAAGAGCAAGAGCTAGAAGGACAAGAGTTAGAAGAGCAAGAGTTAGAAGAGCAAGAGCTAGAAGAGCAAGAGCTAGAAGGACAAGAGTTAGAAGAGCAAGAGCTAGAAGGACAAGAGTTAGAAGAGCAAGAGCTAGAAGGACAAGAGTTAGAAGAGCAAGAGTTAGAAGAGCAAGAGCTAGAAGAGCAAGAGCTAGAAGGACAAGAGTTAGAAGAGCAAGAGCTAGAAGGCAAGAGTTAGAAGGGCAAGAGCTAGAAGAGCAAGAGTTAGAAGGCAAGAGCTAGAAGAGCAAGAGCTAGAAGGACAAGAGTTAGAAGAGCAAGAGCTAGAAGGACAAGAGCTAGAAGGGCAAGAGCTAGAAGAGCAAGAGTTAGAAGAGCAAGAGCTAGAAGGACAAGAGTTAGAAGGGCAAGAGCTAGAAGAGCAAGAGCTAGAAGAGCAAGAGTTAGAAGGACAAGAGTTAGAAGGACAAGAGTTAGAAGGGCAAGAGCTAGAAGGCAAGAGCTAGAAGAGCAAGAGCTAGAAGAGCAAGAGTTAGAAGAGCAAGAGCTAGAAGAGCAAGAGTTAGAAGGCAAGAGTTAGAAGAGCAAGAGCTAGAAGAGCAAGAGCTAGAAGAGCAAGAGTTAGAAGGCAAGAGCTAGAAGAGCAAGAGCTAGAAGAGCAAGAGTTAGAAGAGCAAGAGCTAGAAGAGCAAGAGCTAGAAGGAGCAAGAGCTAGAAGGACAAGAGCTAGAAGAGCAAGAGCTAGAAGAGCAAGAGCTAGAAGAGCAAGAGTTAGAAGGCAAGAGCTAGAAGAGCAAGAGTTAGAAGGCAAGAGCTAGAAGAGCAAGAGTTAGAAGGCAAGAGCTAGAAGAGCAAGAGTTAGAAGGCAAGAGCTAGAAGAGCAAGAGTTAGAAGGCAAGAGCTAGAAGAGCAAGAGTTAGAAGGCAAGAGCTAGAAGAGCAAGAGTTAGAAGGCAAGAGCTAGAAGAGCAAGAGTTAGAAGGCAAGAGCTAGAAGAGCAAGAGTTAGAAGGCAAGAGCTAGAAGAGCAAGAGTTAGAAGGCAAGAGCTAGAAGAGCAAGAGTTAGAAGGCAAGAGCTAGAAGAGCAAGAGTTAGAAGGCAAGAGCTAGAAGAGCAAGAGTTAGAAGGCAAGAGCTAGAAGAGCAAGAGTTAGAAGGCAAGAGCTAGAAGAGCAAGAGCTAGAAGGCAAGAGTTAGAAGGGCAAGAGCTAGAAGGACAAGAGTTAGAAGGGCAAGAGCTAGAAGAGCAAGAGTTAGAAGGCAAGAGCTAGAAGAGCAAGAGTTAGAAGGCAAGAGCTAGAAGGGCAAGAGCTTGAAGAGCAAGAGTTAGAAGGACAAGAGCTAGAAGGACAAGAGCTAGAAGGCAAGAGCTAGAAGGACAAGAGTTAGAAGGGCAAGAGTTAGAAGGCAAGAGCTAGAAGACAAGAGTTAGAAGGGCAAGAGCTAGAAAGACAAGAGTTAGAAGGGCAAGAGCTAGAAGGGCAAGAGCTAGAAAGACAAGAGTTAGAAGGGCAAGAGCTAGAAGGGCAAGAGCTAGAAAGACAAGAGTTAGAAGGGCAAGAGCTAGAAAGACAAGAGTTAGAAGGGCAAGAGCTAGAAAGACAAGAGTTAGAAGGGCAAGAGCTAGAAGGGCAAGAGCTAGAAGACAAGAGTTAGAAGGGCAAGAGCTAGAAAGACAAGAGTTAGAAGGGCAAGAGCTAGAAAGAGCAAGAGTTAGAAGGGCAAGAGCTAGAAAGACAAGAGTTAGAAGGCAAGAGCTAGAAGGGCAAGAGCTAGAAGGACAAGAGTTAGAAGGGCAAGAGCTAGAAGGGCAAGAGCTTGAAGAGCAAGAGTTAGAAGGACAAGAGCTAGAAGGACAAGAGCTAGAAGGGCAAGAGCTAGAAGGACAAGAGTTAGAAGGGCAAGAGCTAGAAGGGCAAGAGCTAGAAAGACAAGAGTTAGAAGGGCAAGAGCTAGAAGGGCAAGAGCTAGAAGGACAAGAGTTAGAAGGGCAAGAGCTAGAAGGGCAAGAGCTAGAAGGACAAGAGCTAGAAGAGCAAGAGCTATAAGGGCAAGAGCTAGAAGAGCAAGAGCTAGAAGAGCAAGAGCTAGAAGAGCAAGAGTTAGAAGGGCAAGAGCTAGAAGGACAAGAGTTAGAAGGCAAGAGCTAGAAGGGCAAGAGCTAGAAGGCAAGAGCTAGAAGAGCAAGAGCTAGAAGAGCAAGAGCTAGAAGAGCAAGAGCTAGAAGAGCAAGAGTTAGAAGGCAAGAGCTAGAAGAGCAAGAGCTAGAAGGGCAAGAGCTAGAAGAGCAAGAGTTAGAAGGCAAGAGCTAGAAGAGCAAGAGTTAGAAGAGCAAGAGTTAGAAGGCAAGAGTTAGAAGAGCAAGAGCTAGAAGAGCAAGAGCTAGAAGGACAAGAGTTAGAAGAGCAAGAGTTAGAAGAGCAAGAGCTAGAAGAGCAAGAGCTAGAAGGACAAGAGTTAGAAGAGCAAGAGCTAGAAGGACAAGAGTTAGAAGAGCAAGAGCTAGAAGGACAAGAGTTAGAAGAGCAAGAGTTAGAAGAGCAAGAGCTAGAAGAGCAAGAGCTAGAAGGACAAGAGCTAGAAGAGCAAGAGCTAGAAGGACAAGAGTTAGAAGGGCAAGAGCTAGAAGAGCAAGAGTTAGAAGGCAAGAGCTAGAAGAGCAAGAGCTAGAAGGACAAGAGTTAGAAGAGCAAGAGCTAGAAGGACAAGAGCTAGAAGGGCAAGAGCTAGAAGAGCAAGAGTTAGAAGAGCAAGAGCTAGAAGGACAAGAGTTAGAAAGGCAAGAGCTAGAAGAGCAAGAGCTAGAAGAGCAAGAGCTAGAAGAGCAAGAGTTAGAAGGCAAGAGCTAGAAGAGCAAGAGCTAGAAGGCAAGAGTTAGAAGGGCAAGAGCTAGAAGGACAAGAGTTAGAAGGACAAGAGTTAGAAGGACAAGAGTTAGAAGGGCAAGAGCTAGAAGGGCAAGAGCTAGAAGAGCAAGAGTTAGAAGAGCAAGAGTTAGAAGAGCAAGAGCTAGAAGAGCAAGAGTTAGAAGGCAAGAGCTAGAAGAGCAAGAGCTAGAAGAGCAAGAGCTAGAAGAGCAAGAGCTAGAAGGCAAGAGCTAGAAGAGCAAGAGCTAGAAGAGCAAGAGCTAGAAGAGCAAGAGCTAGAAGAGCAAGAGCTAGAAGGACAAGAGCTAGAAGGACAAGAGCTAGAAGAGCAAGAGCTAGAAGAGCAAGAGCTAGAAGAGCAAGAGCTAGAAGAGCAAGAGTTAGAAGGGCAAGAGCTAGAAGGGCAAGAGCTAGAAGGACAAGAGTTAGAAGGGCAAGAGCTAGAAGGGCAAGAGCTAGAAGAGCAAGAGCTAGAAGGACAAGAGCTAGAAGGGACAAGAGCTAGAAGGGCAAGAGCTAGAAGGACAAGAGTTAGAAGGGCAAGAGCTAGAAGGGCAAGAGCTAGAAAGACAAGAGTAGAAGGGCAAGAGCTAGAAGGGCAAGAGCTAGAAGGACAAGAGTTAGAAGGGCAAGAGCTAGAAGGGCAAGAGCTAGAAGGACAAGAGCTAGAAGAGCAAGAGCTAGAAGGGCAAGAGCTAGAAGAGCAAGAGCTAGAAGAGCAAGAGCTAGAAGAGCAAGAGTTAGAAGGCAAGAGTTAGAAGGACAAGAGTTAGAAGGCAAGAGCTAGAAGGGCAAGAGCTAGAAGGGCAAGAGCTAGAAGAGCAAGAGCTAGAAGAGCAAGAGCTTGAAGAGCAAGAGCTAGAAGAGCAAGAGTTAGAAGGCAAGAGCTAGAAGAGCAAGAGCTAGAAGGGCAAGAGCTAGAAGAGCAAGAGTTAGAAGGCAAGAGCTAGAAGAGCAAGAGTTAGAAGAGCAAGAGCTAGAAGGCAAGAGTTAGAAGAGCAAGAGCTAGAAGAGCAAGAGCTAGAAGGACAAGAGTTAGAAGAGCAAGAGTTAGAAGAGCAAGAGCTAGAAGAGCAAGAGCTAGAAGGACAAGAGTTAGAAGAGCAAGAGCTAGAAGGACAAGAGTTAGAAGAGCAAGAGCTAGAAGGACAAGAGTTAGAAGAGCAAGAGTTAGAAGAGCAAGAGCTAGAAGAGCAAGAGCTAGAAGGACAAGAGTTAGAAGAGCAAGAGCTAGAAGGACAAGAGTTAGAAGGGCAAGAGCTAGAAGAGCAAGAGTTAGAAGGCAAGAGCTAGAAGAGCAAGAGCTAGAAGGACAAGAGTTAGAAGAGCAAGAGCTAGAAGGACAAGAGCTAGAAGGGCAAGAGCTAGAAGAGCAAGAGTTAGAAGAGCAAGAGCTAGAAGGACAAGAGTTAGAAGGGCAAGAGCTAGAAGAGCAAGAGCTAGAAGAGCAAGAGCTAGAAGAGCAAGAGTTAGAAGGCAAGAGCTAGAAGAGCAAGAGCTAGAAGGACAAGAGTTAGAAGGGCAAGAGCTAGAAGGACAAGAGTTAGAAGGACAAGAGTTAGAAGGACAAGAGTTAGAAGGGCAAGAGCTAGAAGGCAAGAGCTAGAAGAGCAAGAGTTAGAAGAGCAAGAGTTAGAAGAGCAAGAGCTAGAAGAGCAAGAGTTAGAAGGCAAGAGTTAGAAGAGCAAGAGCTAGAAGAGCAAGAGCTAGAAGAGCAAGAGTTAGAAGGCAAGAGCTAGAAGAGCAAGAGCTAGAAGAGCAAGAGTTAGAAGAGCAAGAGCTAGAAGAGCAAGAGCTAGAAGGACAAGAGCTAGAAGGACAAGAGCTAAAGAGCAAGAGCTAGAAGAGCAAGAGCTAGAAGAGCAAGAGCTAGAAGAGCAAGAGTTAGAAGGCAAGAGCTAGAAGAGCAAGAGTTAGAAGGCAAGAGCTAGAAGAGCAAGAGTTAGAAGGCAAGAGCTAGAAGAGCAAGAGTTAGAAGGCAAGAGCTAGAAGAGCAAGAGTTAGAAGACAAGAGCTAGAAGAGCAAGAGTTAGAAGAGCAAGAGCTAGAAGAGCAAGAGTTAGAAGGCAAGAGCTAGAAGAGCAAGAGTTAGAAGGCAAGAGCTAGAAGAGCAAGAGTTAGAAGGCAAGAGCTAGAAGAGCAAGAGTTAGAAGGCAAGAGCTAGAAGAGCAAGAGTTAGAAGGCAAGAGCTAGAAGAGCAAGAGTTAGAAGGCAAGAGCTAGAAGAGCAAGAGTTAGAAGGCAAGAGCTAGAAGAGCAAGAGTTAGAAGGCAAGAGCTAGAAGAGCAAGAGTTAGAAGGCAAGAGCTAGAAGAGCAAGAGTTAGAAGGCAAGAGCTAGAAGAGCAAGAGTTAGAAGGAAGAGCTAGAAGAGCAAGAGTTAGAAGGCAAGAGCTAGAAGAGCAAGAGTTAGAAGGCAAGAGCTAGAAGAGCAAGAGTTAGAAGGCAAGAGCTAGAAGAGCAAGAGTTAGAAGGCAAGAGCTAGAAGAGCAAGAGTTAGAAGAGCAAGAGCTAGAAGAGCAAGAGTTAGAAGGCAAGAGCTAGAAGAGCAAGAGCTAGAAGGACAAGAGTTAGAAGGCAAGAGCTAGAAGGACAAGAGTTAGAAGAGCAAGAGCTAGAAGGACAAGAGCTAGAAGGGCAAGAGCTAGAAGAGCAAGAGTTAGAAGAGCAAGAGCTAGAAGGACAAGAGTTAGAAGGGCAAGAGCTAGAAGAGCAAGAGCTAGAAGAGCAAGAGCTAGAAGAGCAAGAGTTAGAAGGCAAGAGCTAGAAGAGCAAGAGCTAGAAGGACAAGAGTTAGAAGGCAAGAGCTAGAAGACAAGAGCTAGAAGACAAGAGTTAGAAGGCAAGAGTTAGAAGGCAAGAGCTAGAAGGCAAGAGCTAGAAGAGCAAGAGTTAGAAGAGCAAGAGTTAGAAGAGCAAGAGCTAGAAGAGCAAGAGTTAGAAGGCAAGAGCTAGAAGAGCAAGAGCTAGAAGAGCAAGAGCTAGAAGAGCAAGAGTTAGAAGGCAAGAGCTAGAAGAGCAAGAGCTAGAAGAGCAAGAGTTAGAAGAGCAAGAGCTAGAAGAGCAAGAGCTAGAAGGACAAGAGCTAGAAGACAAGAGCAAAGAGCAAGAGCTAGAAGAGCAAGAGCTAGAAGAGCAAGAGCTAGAAGAGCAAGAGTTAGAAGGGCTAGAGCTAGAAGGGCAAGAGCTAGAAGGACAAGAGTTAGAAGGCAAGAGCTAGAAGGGCAAGACCTTGAAGCGCAAGAGTTAGAAGGACAAGAGCTAGAAGAAAGAGCTAGAAGGGCAAGAGCTAGAAGGACAAGAGTTAGAAGGGCTAGAGCTAGAAGGCAAGAGCTAGAAAGACAAGAGTTAGAAGGGCTAGAGCTAGAAGGCAAGAGCTAGAAGGACAAGAGTTAGAAGGGCTAGAGCTAGAAGGGCAAGAGCTAGAAGGACAAGAGCTAGAAGAGCAAGAGCTATAAGGGCAAGAGCTAGAAGAGCAAGAGCTAGAAGAGCAAGAGCTAGAAGAGCAAGAGTTAGAAGGGCAAGAGTTAGAAGGACAAGAGTTAGAAGGCAAGAGCTAGAAGGGCAAGAGCTAGAAGGGCAAGAGCTAGAAGAGCAAGAGCTAGAAGAGCAAGAGCTTGAAGAGCAAGAGCTAGAAGAGCAAAAGTTAGAAGGCAAGAGCTAGAAGAGCAAGAGCTAGAAGGGCAAGAGCTAGAAGAGCAAGAGTTAGAAGGCAAGAGCTAGAAGAGCAAGAGTTAGAAGAGCAAGAGTTAGAAGGCAAGAGTTAGAAGAGCAAGAGCTAGAAGAGCAAGAGCTAGAAGGACAAGAGTTAGAAGAGCAAGAGTTAGAAGAGCAAGAGCTAGAAGAGCAAGAGCTAGAAGGACAAGAGTTAGAAGAGCAAGAGCTAGAAGGACAAGAGTTAGAAGAGCAAGAGCTAGAAGGACAAGAGTTAGAAGAGCAAGAGTTAGAAGAGCAAGAGCTAGAAGAGCAAGAGCTAGAAGGACAAGAGTTAGAAGAGCAAGAGCTAGAAGGACAAGAGTTAGAAGGGCAAGAGCTAGAAGAGCAAGAGTTAGAAGGCAAGAGCTAGAAGAGCAAGAGCTAGAAGGACAAGAGTTAGAAGAGCAAGAGCTAGAAGGACAAGAGCTAGAAGGGCAAGAGCTAGAAGAGCAAGAGTTAGAAGAGCAAGAGCTAGAAGGACAAGAGTTAGAAGGGCAAGAGCTAGAAGAGCAAGAGCTAGAAGAGCAAGAGCTAGAAGAGCAAGAGTTAGAAGCAAGAGCTAGAAGAGCAAGAGCTAGAAGGACAAGAGTTAGAAGGGCAAGAGCTAGAAGGACAAGAGTTAGAAGGACAAGAGTTAGAAGGACAAGAGCTAGAAGGGCAAGAGCTAGAAGAGCAAGAGTTAGAAGAGCAAGAGTTAGAAGAGCAAGAGCTAGAAGAGCAAGAGTTAGAAGGCAAGAGTTAGAAGAGCAAGAGCTAGAAGAGCAAGAGCTAGAAGAGCAAGAGTTAGAAGGCAAGAGCTAGAAGAGCAAGAGCTAGAAGAGCAAGAGTTAGAAGAGCAAGAGCTAGAAGAGCAAGAGCTAGAAGGACAAGAGCTAGAAGGACAAGAGCAAAAGAGCAAGAGCTAGAAGAGCAAGAGCTAGAAGAGCAAGAGCTAGAAGAGCAAGAGTTAGAAGGCAAGAGCTAGAAGAGCAAGAGTTAGAAGGCAAGAGCTAGAAGAGCAAGAGTTAGAAGGCAAGAGCTAGAAGAGCAAGAGTTAGAAGGCAAGAGCTAGAAGAGCAAGAGTTAGAAGGCAAGAGCTAGAAGAGCAAGAGTTAGAAGAGCAAGAGCTAGAAGAGCAAGAGTTAGAAGGCAAGAGCTAGAAGAGCAAGAGTTAGAAGGCAAGAGCTAGAAGAGCAAGAGTTAGAAGGCAAGAGCTAGAAGAGCAAGAGTTAGAAGGCAAGAGCTAGAAGAGCAAGAGTTAGAAGGCAAGAGCTAGAAGAGCAAGAGTTAGAAGGCAAGAGCTAGAAGAGCAAGAGTTAGAAGGCAAGAGCTAGAAGAGCAAGAGTTAGAAGGCAAGAGCTAGAAGAGCAAGAGTTAGAAGGCAAGAGCTAGAAGAGCAAGAGTTAGAAGGCAAGAGCTAGAAGAGCAAGAGTTAGAAGGCAAGAGCTAGAAGAGCAAGAGTTAGAAGGCAAGAGCTAGAAGAGCAAGAGTTAGAAGGCAAGAGCTAGAAGAGCAAGAGTTAGAAGGCAAGAGCTAGAAGAGCAAGAGTTAGAAGAGCAAGAGCTAGAAGAGCAAGAGTAGAAGGCAAGAGCTAGAAGAGCAAGAGTTAGAAGGCAAGAGCTAGAAGAGCAAGAGATAGAAGTGCAAGAGTTAGAAGAGCAAGAGTTAGAAGGACAAGAGCTATAAGTGCAAGAGTTAGAAGAGCAAGAGTTAGAAGGACAAGAGCTATAAGTGCAAGAGTTAGAAGAGCAAGAGTTAGAAGGACAAGAGCTAGAAGTGCAAGAGTTAGAAGGACAAGAGCTATAAGTGCAAGAGTTAGAAGAGCAAGAGATAGAAGAGCAAGAGCTAGAAGTGCAAGAGTTAGAAGAGCAAGAGCTATAAGTGCAAGAGTTAGAAGTGCAAGAGCTAGAAGAGCAAGAGCTATAAGTGCAAGAGTTAGAAGAGCAAGAGCTAGAAGAGCAAGAGCTAGAGAGCAAGAGCTAGAAGAGCAAGAGTTAGAAGAGCAAGAGCTAGAAGAGCAAGAGTTAGAAGAGCAAGAGCTAGAAGAGCAAGAGTTAGAAGAGCAAGAGTTAGGAGAGCAAGAGCTAGAAGCAAGAGCTAGAAGAGCAAGAGCTAGAAGAGCAAGAGCTAGAAGAGCAAGAGTTAGAAGAGCAAGAGCTAGAAGGACAAGAGCTAGAAGAGCAAGAGCTAGAAGAGCAAGAGCTAGAAGAGCAAGAGTTAGAAGGCAAGAGCTAGAAGGACAAGAGCTAGAAGGACAAGAGCTAGAAGAGCAAGAGCTAGAAGGACAAGAGCTAGAAGAGCAAGAGCTAGAAGAGCAAGAGCTAGAAGAGCAAGAGTTAGAAGGCAAGAGCTAGAAGGACAAGAGCTAGAAGACAAGAGCTAGAAGAGCAAGAGCTAGAAGGACAAGAGCTAGAAGAGCAAGAGATAGAAGGACAAGAGCTAGAAGAGCAAGAGCTAGAAGAGCAAGAGCTAGAAGAGCAAGAGCTAGAAGGCAAGAGCTAGAAGGCAAGAGCTAGAAGAGCAAGAGCTAGAAGAGCAAGAGCTAGAAGGACAAGAGCTAGAAGAGCAAGAGTTAGAAGAGCAAGAGCTAGAAGAGCAAGAGCTAGAAGAGCAAGAGCTAGAAGAGCAAGAGTTAGAAGAGCAAGAGCTAGAAGAGCAAGAGCTAGAAGAGCAAGAGTTAGAAGAGCAAGAGCTAGAAGGACAAGAGCTAGAAGAGCAAGAGCTAGAAGAGCAAGAGCTAGAAGAGCAAGAGTTAGAAGGCAAGAGCTAGAAGAGCAAGAGCTAGAAGGGCAAGAGCTAGAAGAGCAAGAGCTAGAAGAGCAAGAGTTAGAAAGCAAGAGCTAGAAGAGCAAGAGTTAGAAGGCAAGAGCTAGAAGAGCAAGAGCTAGAAGAGCAAGAGCTAGAAGGCAAGAGCTAGAAGAGCAAGAGCTAGAAGAGCAAGAGTTAGAAGGCAAGAGCTAGAAGAGCAAGAGTTAGAAGGCAAGAGCTAGAAGACAAGAGCTAGAAGAGCAAGAGCTAGAAGAGCAAGACTTAGAAGGCAAGAGCTAGAAGAGCAAGAGTTAGAAGGCAAGAGCTAGAAGAGCAAGAGCTAGAAGAGCAAGAGCTAGAAGAGCAAGAGTTAGAAGGCAAGAGCTAGAAGGCAAGAGCTAGAAGAGCAAGAGTTAGAAGAGCAAGAGCTAGAAGAGCAAGAGTTAGAAGGCAAGAGCTAGAAGTGCAAGAGCTAGAAGAGCAAGAGCTAGAAGAGCAAGAGCTAGAAGAGCAAGAGTTAGAAGGCAAGAGCTAGAAGAGCAAGAGCTAGAAGGACAAGAGCTAGAAGAGCAAGAGCTAGAAGAGCAAGAGTTAGAAGAGCAAGAGTTAGAAGAGCAAGAGCTAGAAGAGCAAGAGTTAGAAGAGCAAGAGCTAGAAGAGCAAGAGTTAGAAGAGCAAGAGCTAGAAGAGCAAGAGCTAGAAGAGCAAGAGCTAGAAGAGCAAGAGTTAGAAAGGCAAGAGTTAGAAGAGCAAGAGCTAGAAGAGCAAGAGCTAGAAGAGCAAGAGCTAGAAGAGCAAGAGTTAGAAGGCAAGAGTTAGAAGAGCAAGAGCTAGAAGAGCAAGAGCTAGAAGAGCAAGAGTTAGAAGAGCAAGAGTTAGAAGAGCAAGAGTTAGAAGGCAAGAGTTAGAAGAGCAAGAGCTAGAAGACAAGAGCTAGAAGAGCAAGAGCTAGAAGAGCAAGAGTTAGAAGGCAAGAGTTAGAAGGCAAGAGCTAGAAGGACAAGAGCTAGAAGACAAGAGCTAGAAGAGCAAGAGCTAGAAGAGCAAGAGTTAGAAGAGCAAGAGTTAGAAGGCAAGAGCTAGAAGGACAAGAGCTAGAAGAGCAAGAGTTAGAAGGCAAGAGTTAGAAGAGCAAGAGCTAGAAGGCAAGAGCTAGAAGAGCAAGAGCTAGAAGAGCAAGAGCTAGAAGAGCAAGAGCTAGAAGACAAGAGCTAGAAGAGCAAGAGCTAGAAGAGCAAGAGTTAGAAGGCAAGAGTTAGAAGAGCAAGAGCTAGAAGAGCAAGAGCTAGAAGAGCAAGAGCTAGAAGAGCAAGAGTTAGAAGGCAAGAGCTAGAAGAGCAAGAGCTAGAAGAGCAAGAGTTAGAAGGCAAGAGCTAGAAGAGCAAGAGCTAGAAGAGCAAGAGTTAGAAGGCAAGAGCTAGAAGAGCAAGAGCTAGAAGAGCAAGAGCTAGAAGAGCAAGAGCTAGAAGGCAAGAGTTAGAAGGCAAGAGTTAGAAGAGCAAGAGTTAGAAGAGCAAGAGCTAGAAGAGCAAGAGTTAGAAGGCAAGAGTTAGAAGAGCAAGAGTTAGAAGGCAAGAGCTAGAAGGGCAAGAGCTAGAAGTGCAAGAGCTAGAAGAGCAAGAGTTAGAAGAGCAAGAGCTAGAAGAGCAAGAGCTAGAAGAGCAAGAGCTAGAAGTGCAAGAGCTAGAAGAGCAAGAGTTAGAAGGCAAGAGCTAGAAGGGCAAGAGCTAGAAGAGCAAGAGCTAGAAGAGCAAGAGTTAGAAGGCAAGAGTTAGAAGAGCAAGAGTTAGAAGGGCAAGAGCTAGAAGGCAAGAGCTAGAAGTGCAAGAGCTAGAAGGGCAAGAGTTAGAAGGGCAAGAGTTAGAAGAGCAAGAGCTAGAAGGGCAAGAGTTAGAAGGGCAAGAGCTAGAAGGCAAGAGTTAGAAGGGCAAGAGCTAGAAGGGCAAGAGCTAGAAGAGCAAGAGTTAGAAGAGCAAGAGTTAGAAGAGCAAGAGCTAGAAGGGCAAGAGCTAGAAGGGCAAGAGTTAGAAGAGCAAGAGTTAGAAGAGCAAGAGCTAGAAGAGCAAGAGTTAGAAGAGCAAGAGCTAGAAGGGCAAGAGCTAGAAGGGCAAGAGTTAGAAGAGCAAGAGTTAGAAGGGGAAGAGCTAGAAGAGCAAGAGTTAGAAGAGCAAGAGCTAGAAGAGCAAGAGCTAGAAGTGCAAGAGCTAGAAGAGCAAGAGTTAGAAGAGCAAGAGTTAGAAGAGCAAGAGCTAGAAGGGCAAGAGCTAGAAGAGCAAGAGTTAGAAGAGCAAGAGCTAGAAGAGCAAGAGCTAGAAGAGCAAGAGCTAGAAGTGCAAGAGCTAGAAGAGCAAGAGTTAGAAGGGCAAGAGCTAGAAGGGCAAGAGCTAGAAGAGCAAGAGCTAGAAGAGCAAGAGTTAGAAGGCAAGAGTTAGAAGAGCAAGAGTTAGAAGGGCAAGAGCTAGAAGGGCAAGAGCTAGAAGTGCAAGAGCTAGAAGGGCAAGAGTTAGAAGGGCAAGAGTTAGAAGAGCAAGAGCTAGAAGGGCAAGAGTTAGAAGGGCAAGAGCTAGAAGGACAAGAGTTAGAAGGGCAAGAGCTAGAAGGGCAAGAGCTAGAAGAGCAAGAGTTAGAAGAGCAAGAGTTAGAAGAGCAAGAGCTAGAAGGCAAGAGCTAGAAGGCAAGAGTTAGAAGAGCAAGAGTTAGAAGAGCAAGAGCTAGAAGAGCAAGAGTTAGAAGAGCAAGAGCTAGAAGGGCAAGAGCTAGAAGGGCAAGAGTTAGAAGAGCAAGAGTTAGAAGGGCAAGAGCTAGAAGAGCAAGAGTTAGAAGAGCAAGAGCTAGAAGAGCAAGAGCTAGAAGGCAAGAGCTAGAAGAGCAAGAGTTAGAAGAGCAAGAGTTAGAAGAGCAAGAGCTAGAAGGCAAGAGCTAGAAGGGCAAGAGTTAGAAGAGCAAGAGTTAGAAGAGCAAGAGCTAGAAGAGCAAGAGTTAGAAGAGCAAGAGCTAGAAGGGCAAGAGCTAGAAGGGCAAGAGTTAGAAGAGCAAGAGTTAGAAGGGCAAGAGCTAGAAGAGCAAGAGTTAGAAGAGCAAGAGCTAGAAGTGCAAGAGCTAGAAGCAAGAGCTAGAAGAGCAAGAGTTAGAAGGCAAGAGCTAGAAGAGCAAGAGCTAGAAGGGCAAGAGCTAGAAGGGCAAGAGTTAGAAGGCAAGAGTTAGAAGGCAAGAGCTAGAAGAGCAAGAGCTAGAAGAGCAAGAGCTAGAAGGGCAAGAGTTAGAAGGGCAAGAGTTAGAAGGGCAAGAGCTAGAAGGGCAAGAGTTAGAAGAGCAAGAGTTAGAAGGACAAGAGCTAGAAGAGCAAGAGTTAGAAGAGCAAGAGTTAGAAGGACAAGAGCTAGAAGGCAAGAGTTAGAAGAGCAAGAGTTAGAAGGACAAGAGCTAGAAGGCAAGAGTTAGAGGACAAGAGCTAGAAGAGCAAGAGTTAGAAGAGCAAGAGCTAGAAGAGCAAGAGCTAGAAGAGCAAGAGTTAGAAGGCAAGAGCTAGAAGAGCAAGAGCTAGAAGGACAAGAGCTAGAAGAGCAAGAGCTAGAAGAGCAAGAGCTAGAAGAGCAAGAGCTAGAAGAGCAAGAGCTAGAAGACAAGAGCTAGAAGGCAAGAGTTAGAAGGCAAGAGCTAGAAGGACAAGAGCTAGAAGAGCAAGAGCTAGAAGAGCAAGAGCTAGAAGGGCAAGAGCTAGAAGAGCAAGAGCTAGAAGAGCAAGAGCTAGAAGAGCAAGAGCTAGAAGGGCAAGAGCTAGAAGAGCAAGAGCTAGAAGGGCAAGAGCTAGAAGAGCAAGAGTTAGAAGGCAAAGTTAGAAGAGCAAGAGTTAGAAGAGCAAGAGCTAGAAGGCAAGAGCTAGAAGCAAGAGTTAGAAGAGCAAGAGCTAGAAGGGCAAGAGCTAGAAGGCAAGAGTTAGAAGAGCAAGAGCTAGAAGAGCAAGAGTTAGAAGGCAAGAGTTAGAAGAGCAAGAGCTAGAAGAGCAAGAGTTAGAAGAGCAAGAGTTAGAAGAGCAAGAGTTAGAAGAGCAAGAGTTAGAAGAGCAAGAGCTAGAAGGCAAGAGCTAGAAGAGCAAGAGTTAGAAGAGCAAGAGCTAGAAGGGCAAGAGCTAGAAGGGCAAGAGTTAGAAGAGCAAGAGCTAGAAGGGCAAGAGCTAGAAGAGCAAGAGTTAGAAGGAGCAAGAGTTAGAAGAGCAAGAGTTAGAAGGGCAAGAGTTAGAAGGGCAAGAGCTAGAAGAGCAAGAGTTAGAAGAGCAAGAGCTAGAAGAGCAAGAGCTAGAAGGCAAGAGCTAGAAGTGCAAGAGTTAGAAGTGCAAGAGCTAGAAGAGCAAGAGCTAGAAGGCAAGAGCTAGAAGGGCAAGAGTTAGAAGGGCAAGAGCTAGAAGAGCAAGAGCTAGAAGAGCAAGAGCTAGAAGAGCAAGAGCTAGAAGGCAAGAGTTAGAAGGGCAAGAGTTAGAAGGGCAAGAGCTAGAAGGGCAAGAGTTAGAAGAGCAAGAGTTAGAAGGACAAGAGCTAGAAGAGCAAGAGTTAGAAGAGCAAGAGTTAGAAGGACAAGAGCTAGAAGAGCAAGAGTTAGAAGAGCAAGAGTTAGAAGGACAAGAGCTAGAAGTGCAAGAGTTAGAAGGGCAAGAGCTAGAAGGGCAAGAGCTAGAAGTGCAAGAGCTAGAAGAGCAAGAGTTAGAAGAGCAAGAGCTAGAAGAGCAAGAGCTAGAAGAGCAAGAGCTAGAAGAGCAAGAGTTAGAAGAGCAAGAGCTAGAAGGACAAGAGCTAGAAGAGCAAGAGTTAGAAGAGCAAGAGTTAGAAGGACAAGAGCTAGAAGTGCAAGAGTTAGAAGGGCAAGAGCTAGAAGGGCAAGAGCTAGAAGAGCAAGAGCTAGAAGAGCAAGAGTTAGAAGGCAAGAGCTAGAAGAGCAAGAGCTAGAAGAGCAAGAGCTAGAAGAGCAAGAGCTAGAAGAGCAAGAGTTAGAAGAGCAAGAGCTAGAAGGGCAAGAGCTAGAAGAGCAAGAGCTAGAAGGCAAGAGCTAGAAGAGCAAGAGTTAGAAGGCAAGAGTTAGAAGAGCAAGAGTTAGAAGAGCAAGAGCTAGAAGAGCAAGAGCTAGAAGTGCAAGAGTTAGAAGGCAAGAGTTAGAAGAGCAAGAGTTAGAAGAGCAAGAGCTAGAAGAGCAAGAGTTAGAAGGCAAGAGTTAGAAGAGCAAGAGTTAGAAGGGCAAGAGCTAGAAGGGCAAGAGCTAGAAGTGCAAGAGCTAGAAGAGCAAGAGTTAGAAGAGCAAGAGCTAGAAGAGCAAGAGCTAGAAAGAGCAAGAGCTAGAAGAGCAAGAGCTAGAAGGCAAGAGCTAGAGCAAGAGTTAGAAGGGCAAGAGCTAGAAGGCAAGAGCTAGAAGAGCAAGAGCTAGAAGAGCAAGAGTTAGAAGGCAAGAGCTAGAAGAGCAAGAGTTAGAAGGGCAAGAGCTAGAAGGCAAGAGCTAGAAGTGCAAGAGCTAGAAGGCAAGAGTTAGAAGGGCAAGAGTTAGAAGAGCAAGAGCTAGAAGAGCAAGAGCTAGAAGGGCAAGAGTTAGAAGGCAAGAGCTAGAAGGACAAGAGTTAGAAGGGCAAGAGCTAGAAGAGCAAGAGCTAGAAGAGCAAGAGTTAGAAGAGCAAGAGTTAGAAGAGCAAGAGCTAGAAGGGCAAGAGCTAGAAGGGCAAGAGTTAGAAGAGCAAGAGTTAGAAGGACAAGAGCTAGAAGTGCAAGAGTTAGAAGAGCAAGAGTTAGAAGGACAAGAGCTAGAAGAGCAAGAGTTAGAAGGGCAAGAGCTAGAAGGACAAGAGCTAGAAGAGCAAGAGCTAGAAGAGCAAGAGCTAGAAGAGCAAGAGCTAGAAGGGCAAGAGCTAGAAGAGCAAGAGCTAGAAGAGCAAGAGCTAGAAGGGCAAGAGCTAGAAGAGCAAGAGTTAGAAGGCAAGAGTTAGAAGAGCAAGAGTTAGAAGAGCAAGAGCTAGAAGGGCAAGAGCTAGAAGGCAAGAGTTAGAAGAGCAAGAGCTAGAAGGGCAAGAGCTAGAAGCAAAGAGTTAGAAGAGCAAGAGCTAGAAGAGCAAGAGTTAGAAGGCAAGAGTTAGAAGAGCAAGAGTTAGAAGGGCAAGAGCTAGAAGGCAAGAGCTAGAAGAGCAAGAGTTAGAAGAGCAAGAGTTAGAAGAGCAAGAGCTAGAAGGGCAAGAGCTAGAAGAGCAAGAGTAGAAGAGCAAGAGTTAGAAGAGCAAGAGTTAGAAGGGCAAGAGTTAGAAGGGCAAGAGCTATAAGTGCAAGAGTTAGAAGAGCAAGAGTTAGAAGGACAAGAGCTATAAGTGCAAGAGTTAGAAGGCAAGAGCTAGAAGGGCAAGAGCTAGAAGAGCAAGAGCTAGAAGAGCAAGAGCTAGAAGAGCAAGAGTTAGAAGAGCAAGAGCTAGAAGGGCAAGAGCTAGAAGAGCAAGAGCTAGAAGTGCAAGAGCTAGAAGGGCAAGAGCTAGAAGAGCAAGAGTTAGAAGGCAAGAGTTAGAAGAGCAAGAGTTAGAAGAGCAAGAGCTAGAAGAGCAAGAGCTAGAAGAGCAAGAGTTAGAAGGCAAGAGTTAGAAGAGCAAGAGTTAGAAGAGCAAGAGCTAGAAGAGCAAGAGTTAGAAGGCAAGAGTTAGAAGAGCAAGAGTTAGAAGGGCAAGAGCTAGAAGGGCAAGAGCTAGAAGTGCAAGAGCTAGAAGAGCAAGAGTTAGAAGAGCAAGAGCTAGAAGAGCAAGAGCTAGAAGAGCAAGAGCTAGAAGGCAAGAGCTAGAAGAGCAAGAGTTAGAAGGGCAAGAGCTAGAAGGCAAGAGCTAGAAGAGCAAGAGCTAGAAGAGCAAGAGTTAGAAGGCAAGAGTTAGAGGAGCAAGAGTTAGAAGGGCAAGAGCTAGAAGGGCAAGAGCTAGAAGGGCAAGAGTTAGAAGGCAAGAGTTAGAAGAGCAAGAGCTAGAAGAGCAAGAGCTAGAAGGGCAAGAGTTAGAATTGCAAGAGCTAGAAGGGCAAGAGCTAGAAGGGCAAGAGTTAGAAGGGCAAGAGTTAGAAGGGCAAGAGTTAGAAGGGCAAGAGTTAGAAGGGCAAGAGTTAGAAGGGCAAGAGCTAGAAGGGCAAGAGTTAGAAGAGCAAGAGTTAGAAGGACAAGAGCTAGAAGTGCAAGAGTTAGAAGAGCAAGAGTTAGAAGGACAAGAGCTATAAGTGCAAGAGTTAGAAGAGCAAGAGTTAGAAGGACAAGAGCTATAAGTGCAAGAGTTAGAAGAGCAAGAGCTAGAAGAGCAAGAGCTATAAGTGCAAGAGTTAGAAGGCAAGAGCTAGAAGAGCAAGAGCTAGAAGGACAAGAGCTAGAAGAGCAAGAGCTAGAAGAGCAAGAGCTAGAAGAGCAAGAGCTAGAAGGACAAGAGCTAGAAGGCAAGAGTTAGAAGGCAAGAGCTAGAAGGACAAGAGCTAGAAGAGCAAGAGCTAGAAGAGCAAGAGCTAGAAGAGCAAGAGCTAGAAGGGCAAGAGCTAGAAGAGCAAGAGCTAGAAGAGCAAGAGCTAGAAGGGCAAGAGCTAGAAGAGCAAGAGTTAGAAGGCAAGAGTTAGAAGAGCAAGAGTTAGAAGAGCAAGAGCTAGAAGGGCAAGAGCTAGAAGGCAAGAGTTAGAAGAGCAAGAGCTAGAAGGGCAAGAGCTAGAAGGCAAGAGTTAGAAGAGCAAGAGCTAGAAGAGCAAGAGTTAGAAGGCAAGAGTTAGAAGAGCAAGAGTTAGAAGGCAAGAGCTAGAAGGGCAAGAGCTAGAAGAGCAAGAGTTAGAAGAGCAAGAGTTAGAAGAGCAAGAGCTAGAAGGGCAAGAGCTAGAAGAGCAAGAGTTAGAAGAGCAAGAGTTAGAAGAGCAAGAGTTAGAAGAGCAAGAGCTAGAAGGGCAAGAGCTAGAAGGGCAAGAGTTAGAAGAGCAAGAGCTAGAAGGGCAAGAGCTAGAAGAGCAAGAGTTAGAAGAGCAAGAGTTAGAAGAGCAAGAGTTAGAAGGGCAAGAGTTAGAAGGGAAGAGCTAGAAGAGCAAGAGTTAGAAGAGCAAGAGCTAGAAGAGCAAGAGCTAGAAGGCAAGAGCTAGAAGGCAAGAGTTAGAAGAGCAAGAGCTAGAAGTGCAAGAGCTAGAAGGGCAAGAGCTAGAAGGGCAAGAGTTAGAAGGCAAGAGCTATAAGTGCAAGAGTTAGAAGAGCAAGAGTTAGAAGGACAAGAGCTAGAAGTGCAAGAGTTAGAAGAGCAAGAGTTAGAAGGACAAGAGCTATAAGTGCAAGAGTTAGAAGGACAAGAGCTATAAGTGCAAGAGTTAGAAGAGCAAGAGCTAGAAGAGCAAGAGCTAGAAGTGCAAGAGTTAGAAGGCAAGAGCTAGAAGGGCAAGAGCTAGAAGAGCAAGAGCTAGAAGAGCAAGAGTTAGAAGGCAAGAGTTAGAAGAGCAAGAGCTAGAAGAGCAAGAGCTAGAAGGGCAAGAGCTAGAAGTGCAAGAGCTAGAAGGGCAAGAGTTAGAAGGGCAAGAGTTAGAAGAGCAAGAGCTAGAAGAGCAAGAGCTAGAAGGACAAGAGCTAGAAGAGCAAGAGTTAGAAGAGCAAGAGTTAGAAGGACAAGAGCTAGAAGTGCAAGAGTTAGAAGAGCAAGAGTTAGAAGACAAGAGCTAGAAGTGCAAGAGTTAGAAGGACAAGAGCTAGAAGAGCAAGAGTTAGAAGAGCAAGAGCTAGAAGAGCAAGAGCTAGAAGTGCAAGAGTTAGAAGGCAAGAGCTAGAAGAGCAAGAGCTAGAAGGACAAGAGCTAGAAGAGCAAGAGCTAGAAGAGCAAGAGCTAGAAGGGCAAGAGCTAGAAGAGCAAGAGCTAGAAGGACAAGAGCTAGAAGGCAAGAGTTAGAAGGCAAGAGCTAGAAGGACAAGAGCTAGAAGAGCAAGAGCTAGAAGAGCAAGAGCTAGAAGAGCAAGAGCTAGAAGGGCAAGAGCTAGAAGAGCAAGAGCTAGAAGAGCAAGAGCTAGAAGAGCAAGAGCTAGAAGGGCAAGAGCTAGAAGAGCAAGAGCTAGAAGGCAAGAGCTAGAAGACAAGAGCTAGAAGAGCAAGAGCTAGAAGAGCAAGAGCTAGAAGAGCAAGAGCTAGAAGAGCAAGAGCTAGAAGAGCAAGAGCTAGAAGGGCAAGAGCTAGAAGGGCAAGAGCTAGAAGAGCAAGAGCTAGAAGGGCAAGAGCTAGAAGAGCAAGAGCTAGAAGGGCAAGAGCTAGAAGAGCAAGAGCTAGAAGAGCAAGAGCTAGAAGGGCAAGAGCTAGAAGGGCAAGAGCTAGAAGAGCAAGAGCTAGAAGGGCAAGAGCTAGAAGGGCAAGAGCTAGAAAGGCAAGAGCTAGAAGAGCAAGAGCTAGAAGAGCAAGAGCTAGAAGGGCAAGAGCTAGAAGGGCAAGAGCTAGAAGGGCAAGAGCTAGAAGAGCAAGAGCTAGAAGGGCAAGAGCTAGAAGAGCAAGAGCTAGAAGAGCAAGAGCTAGAAGGGCAAGAGCTAGAAGGGCAAGAGCTAGAAGAGCAAGAGTTAGAAGGACAAGAGCTAGAAGGGCAAGAGCTAGAAGGGCAAGAGCTAGAAGGACAAGAGCTAGAAGGCAAGAGCTAGAAGGCAAGAGCTAGAAGGGCAAGAGCTAGAAGAGCAAGAGCTAGAAGAAAGAGCAAGAGCTAGAAGGAGCAAGAGCTAGAAGGGCAAGAGCTAGAAGAGCAAGAGCTAGAAGGACAAGAGCTAGAAGGGCAAGAGCTAGAAGGGCAAGAGCTAGAAGAGCAAGAGCTAGAAGGGCAAGAGCTAGAAGGGCAAGAGCTAGAAGGGCAAGAGTTAGAAGGCAAGAGCTAGAAGGGCAAGAGCTAGAAGAGCAAGAGCTAGAGCTAGAAGGGCAAGAGCTAGAGAGGGCAAGAGCTAGAAGGACAAGAGCTAGAAGAGCAAGAGCTAGAAGAGCAAGAGCTAGAAGGACAAGAGCTAGAAGAGCAAGAGTTAGAAGAGCAAGAGTTAGAAGGACAAGAGCTAGAAGGGCAAGAGCTAGAAGAGCAAGAGCTAGAAGAGCAAGAGCTAGAAGGACAAGAGCTAGAAGAGCAAGAGCTAGAAGAGCAAGAGCTAGAAGAGCAAGAGCTAGAAGAGCAAGAGCTAGAAGGACAAGAGCTAGAAGAGCAAGAGCTAGAAGAGCAAGAGTTAGAAGAGCAAGAGTTAGAAGAGCAAGAGCTAGAAGAGCAAGAGTTAGAAGAGCAAGAGCTAGAAGAGCAAGAGCTAGAAGAGCAAGAGTTAGAAGAGCAAGAGTTAGAAGAGCAAGAGCTAGAAGAGCAAGAGTTAGAAGAGCAAGAGCTAGAAGAGCAAGAGTTAGAAGAGCAAGAGCTAGAAGGCAAGAGCTAGAAAGGCAAGAGCTAGAAGAGCAAGAGCTAGAAGAGCAAGAGCTAGAAGAGCAAGAGTTAGAAGAGCAAGAGTTAGAAGAGCAAGAGCTAGAAGAGCAAGAGTTAGAAGAGCAAGAGCTAGAAGGACAAGAGCTAGAAGAGCAAGAGCTAGAAGAGCAAGAGTTAGAAGAGCAAGAGTTAGAAGAGCAAGAGCTAGAAGAGCAAGAGTTAGAAGAGCAAGAGTTAGAAGAGCAAGAGCTAGAAGAGCAAGAGCTAGAAGAGCAAGAGCTAGAAGGGCAAGAGCTAGAAGAGCAAGAGCTAGAAGGACAAGAGCTAGAAGAGCAAGAGCTAGAAGGGCAAGAGCTAGAAGAGCAAGAGCTAGAAGAGCAAGAGTTAGAAGAGCAAGAGCTAGAAGGACAAGAGCTAGAAGAGCAAGAGTTAGAAGAGCAAGAGTTAGAAGAGCAAGAGCTAGAAGAGCAAGAGTTAGAAGAGCAAGAGTTAGAAGAGCAAGAGTTAGAAGAGCAAGAGCTAGAAGTGCAAGAGCTAGAAGAGCAAGAGCTAGAAGAGCAAGAGTTAGAAGAGCAAGAGTTAGAAGAGCAAGAGTTAGAAGAGCAAGAGTTAGAAGAGCAAGAGCTAGAAGAGCAAGAGTTAGAAGGCAAGAGCTATAAGTGCAAGAGTTAGAAGAGCAAGAGTTAGAAGAGCAAGAGCTAGAAGGACAAGAGCTAGAAGAGCAAGAGCTAGAAGAGCAAGAGTTAGAAGGGCAAGAGCTAGAAGACAAGAGCTAGAAGAGCAAGAGCTAGAAGTGCAAGAGTTAGAAGGGCAAGAGCTAGAAGGACAAGAGCTATAAGTGCAAGAGTTAGAAGAGCAAGAGTTAGAAGAGCAAGAGCTAGAAGGACAAGAGCTAGAAGAGCAAGAGTTAGAAGGACAAGAGCTATAAGTGCAAGAGTTAGAAGAGCAATAGTTAGAAGGACAAGAGCTATAAAGAGGTGCAAGAGTTAGAAGAGCAAGAGTTAGAAGGACAAGAGCTAGAAGTGCAAGAGTTAGAAGGGCAAGAGCTAGAAGGGCAAGAGCTAGAAGTGCAAGAGCTAGAAGAGCAAGAGTTAGAAGAGCAAGAGCTAGAAGAGCAAGAGCTAGAAGAGCAAGAGCTAGAAGAGCAAGAGTTAGAAGAGCAAGAGCTAGAAGGACAAGAGCTATAAGTGCAAGAGTTAGAAGAGCAAGAGTTAGAAGGACAAGAGCTATAAGTGCAAGAGTTAGAAGGGCAAGAGCTAGAAGGGCAAGAGCTAGAAGAGCAAGAGCTAGAAGAGCAAGAGTTAGAAGGCAAGAGCTAGAAGAGCAAGAGCTAGAAGAGCAAGAGCTAGAAGAGCAAGAGCTAGAAGAGCAAGAGTTAGAAGAGCAAGAGCTAGAAGGCAAGAGCTAGAAGTGCAAGAGCTAGAAGGGCAAGAGCTAGAAGAGCAAGAGTTAGAAGGCAAGAGTTAGAAGAGCAAGAGTTAGAAGAGCAAGAGCTAGAAGAGCAAGAGCTAGAAGTGCAAGAGTTAGAAGGCAAGAGTTAGAAGAGCAAGAGTTAGAAGAGCAAGGGCTAGAAGAGCAAGAGTTAGAAGGCAAGAGTTAGAAGAGCAAGAGTTAGAAGGGCAAGAGCTAGAAGGGCAAGAGCTAGAAGAGCAAGAGCTAGAAGAGCAAGAGTTAGAAGAGCAAGAGCTAGAAGAGCAAGAGCTAGAAGAGCAAGAGCTAGAAGTGCAAGAGCTAGAAGAGCAAGAGTTAGAAGGCAAGAGCTAGAAGGGCAAGAGCTAGAAGAGCAAGAGCTAGAAGAGCAAGAGTTAGAAGGCAAGAGTTAGAAGAGCAAGAGTTAGAAGGGCAAGAGCTAGAAGGGCAAGAGCTAGAAGTGCAAGAGCTAGAAGGGCAAGAGTTAGAAGGGCAAGAGTTAGAAGAGCAAGAGCTAGAAGAGCAAGAGCTAGAAGGGAAAGAGTTAGAAGGGCAAGAGCTAGAAGGACAAGAGTTAGAAGGGCAAGAGCTAGAAGCGCAAGAGCTAGAAGAGCAAGAGTTAGAAGAGCAAGAGTTAGAAGAGCAAGAGCTAGAAGGCAAGAGCTAGAAGGGCAAGAGTTAGAAGAGCAAGAGTTAGAAGAGCAAGAGCTAGAAGAGCAAGAGTTAGAAGAGCAAGAGCTAGCAAGAGCTAGAAGGCAAGAGCTAGAAGGGCAAGAGCTAGAAGGGCAAGAGTTAGAAGGGCAAGAGTTAGAAGGGCAAGAGCTAGAAGTGCAAGAGCTAGAAGAGCAAGAGCTAGAAGTGCAAGAGCTAGAAGGGCAAGAGTTAGAAGGGCAAGAGTTAGAAGGGCAAGAGCTAGAAGGGCAAGAGTTAGAAGAGCAAGAGTTAGAAGGACAAGAGCTATAAGTGCAAGAGTTAGAAGAGCAAGAGTTAGAAGGACAAGAGCTATAAGTGCAAGAGTTAGAAGAGCAAGAGTTAGAAGGACAAGAGCTATAAGTGCAAGAGTTAGAAGGACAAGAGCTATAAGTGCAAGAGTTAGAAGAGCAAGAGCTAGAAGAGCAAGAGCTATAAGTGCAAGAGTTAGAAGGCAAGAGCTAGAAGAGCAAGAGCTAGAAGGACAAGAGCTAGAAGACAAGAGCTAGAAGAGCAAGAGCTAGAAGAGCAAGAGCTAGAAGAGCAAGAGCTAGAAGGACAAGAGCTAGAAGGCAAGAGTTAGAAGGCAAGAGCTAGAAGGACAAGAGCTAGAAGAGCAAGAGCTAGAAGAGCAAGAGCTAGAAGAGCAAGAGCTAGAGCTAGAAGGCAAGAGCTAGAAGAGCAAGAGCTAGAAGAGCAAGAGCTAGAGGGCAAGAGCTAGAAGAGCAAGAGTTAGAAGGCAAGAGTTAGAAGAGCAAGAGTTAGAAGAGCAAGAGCTAGAAGGGCAAGAGCTAGAAGGCAAGAGTTAGAAGAGCAAGAGCTAGAAGGGCAAGAGCTAGAAGGCAAGAGTTAGAAGAGCAAGAGCTAGAAGAGCAAGAGTTAGAAGGCAAGAGTTAGAAGAGCAAGAGTTAGAAGGGCAAGAGCTAGAAGGGCAAGAGCTAGAAGAGCAAGAGTTAGAAGAGCAAGAGTTAGAAGAGCAAGAGCTAGAAGGGCAAGAGCTAGAAGAGCAAGAGTTAGAAGAGCAAGAGTTAGAAGAGCAAGAGTTAGAAGGGCAAGAGTTAGAAGGGCAAGAGCTAGAAGGGCAAGAGTTAGAAGAGCAAGAGTTAGAAGGACAAGAGCTATAAGTGCAAGAGTTAGAAGAGCAAGAGTTAGAAGGACAAGAGCTATAAGTGCAAGAGTTAGAAGAGCAAGAGTTAGAAGGACAAGAGCTATAAGTGCAAGAGTTAGAAGGGCAAGAGCTAGAAGGGCAAGAGCTAGAAGTGCAAGAGCTAGAAGAGCAAGAGTTAGAAGAGCAAGAGCTAGAAGAGCAAGAGCTAGAAGAGCAAGAGCTAGAAGAGCAAGAGCTAGAAGAGCAAGAGTTAGAAGAGCAAGAGCTAGAAGGACAAGAGCTATAAGTGCAAGAGTTAGAAGAGCAAGAGTTAGAAGGACAAGAGCTATAAGTGCAAGAGTTAGAAGGGCAAGAGCTAGAAGGGCAAGAGCTAGAAGAGCAAGAGCTAGAAGAGCAAGAGTTAGAAGGCAAGAGCTAGAAGAGCAAGAGCTAGAAGAGCAAGAGCTAGAAGAGCAAGAGCTAGAAGAGCAAGAGTTAGAAGAGCAAGAGCTAGAAGGGCAAGAGCTAGAAGAGCAAGAGCTAGAAGTGCAAGAGCTAGAAGGGCAAGAGCTAGAAGAGCAAGAGTTAGAAGGCAAGAGTTAGAAGAGCAAGAGTTAGAAGAGCAAGCGCTAGAAGAGCAAGAGCTAGAAGTGCAAGAGTTAGAAGGCAAGAGTTAGAAGAGCAAGAGTTAGAAGAGCAAGGGCTAGAAGAGCAAGAGTTAGAAGGCAAGAGTTAGAAGAGCAAGAGTTAGAAGGCAAGAGCTAGAAGGGCAAGAGCTAGAAGTGCAAGAGCTAGAAGAGCAAGAGTTAGAAGAGCAAGAGCTAGAAGAGCAAGAGCTAGAAGAGCAAGAGCTAGAAGTGCAAGAGCTAGAAGAGCAAGAGTTAGAAGGGCAAGAGCTAGAAGGGCAAGAGCTAGAAGAGCAAGAGCTAGAAGAGCAAGAGTTAGAAGGCAAGAGTTAGAGGAGCAAGAGTTAGAAGGGCAAGAGCTAGAAGGGCAAGAGCTAGAAGGGCAAGAGTTAGAAGGGCAAGAGTTAGAAGAGCAAGAGCTAGAAGAGCAAGAGCTAGAAGGGCAAGAGTTAGAATTGCAAGAGCTAGAAGGGCAAGAGCTATAAGTGCAAGAGTTAGAAGGGCAAGAGTTAGAAGGGCAAGAGCTAGAAGTGCAAGAGCTAGAAGAGCAAGAGCTAGAAGTGCAAGAGCTAGAAGGGCAAGAGTTAGAAGGGCAAGAGTTAGAAGGGCAAGAGCTAGAAGGGCAAGAGTTAGAAGAGCAAGAGTTAGAAGGACAAGAGCTATAAGTGCAAGAGTTAGAAGAGCAAGAGTTAGAAGGACAAGAGCTATAAGTGCAAGAGTTAGAAGAGCAAGAGTTAGAAGGACAAGAGCTATAAGTGCAAGAGTTAGAAGGACAAGAGCTATAAGTGCAAGAGTTAGAAGAGCAAGAGCTAGAAGAGCAAGAGCTATAAGTGCAAGAGTTAGAAGGCAAGAGCTAGAAGAGCAAGAGCTAGAAGGACAAGAGCTAGAAGAGCAAGAGCTAGAAGAGCAAGAGCTAGAAGAGCAAGAGCTAGAAGGACAAGAGCTAGAAGGCAAGAGTTAGAAGGCAAGAGCTAGAAGGACAAGAGCTAGAAGAGCAAGAGCTAGAAGAGCAGAGCTAGAAGAGCAAGAGCTAGAAGAGCAAGAGCTAGAAGGGCAAGAGCTAGAAGAGCAAGAGCTAGAAGAGCAAGAGCTAGAAGGGCAAGAGCTAGAAGAGCAAGAGTTAGAAGGCAAGAGTTAGAAGAGCAAGAGTTAGAAGAGCAAGAGCTAGAAGGGCAAGAGCTAGAAGGCAAGAGTTAGAAGAGCAAGAGCTAGAAGGGCAAGAGCTAGAAGGCAAGAGTTAGAAGAGCAAGAGCTAGAAGAGCAAGAGTTAGAAGGCAAGAGTTAGAAGAGCAAGAGTTAGAAGGGCAAGAGCTAGAAGGGCAAGAGCTAGAAGAGCAAGAGTTAGAAGAGCAAGAGTTAGAAGAGCAAGAGCTAGAAGGGCAAGAGCTAGAAGAGCAAGAGTTAGAAGAGCAAGAGTTAGAAGAGCAAGAGTTAGAAGAGCAAGAGCTAGAAGGGCAAGAGCTAGAAGGGCAAGAGTTAGAAGAGCAAGAGCTAGAAGGGCAAGAGCTAGAAGAGCAAGAGTTAGAAGAGCAAGAGTTAGAAGAGCAAGAGTTAGAAGGGGAAGAGTTAGAAGGGGAAGTGCTAGAAGAGCAAGAGTTAGAAGAGCAAGAGCTAGAAGAGCAAGAGCTAGAAGGCAAGAGCTAGAAGTGCAAGAGTTAGAAGTGCAAGAACTAGAAGTGCAAGAGCTAGAAGGGCAAGAGCTAGAAGGGCAAGAGTTAGAAGGGCAAGAGCTATAAGTGCAAGAGTTAGAAGAGCAAGAGTTAGAAGGACAAGAGCTATAAGTGCAAGAGTTAGAAGAGCAAGAGTTAGAAGGACAAGAGCTATAAGTGCAAGAGTTAGAAGGACAAGAGCTATAAGTGCAAGAGTTAGAAGAGCAAGAGCTAGAAGAGCAAGAGCTATAAGTGCAAGAGCTAGAAGGGCAAGAGCTAGAAGAGCAAGAGTTAGAAGGACAAGAGCTAGAAGGGCAAGAGCTAGAAGGGCAAGAGCTAGAAGGACAAGAGCTAGAAGGCAAGAGCTAGAAGGGCAAGAGCTAAAGAGCAAGAGCTAGAAGGCAAGAGCAAGCTAGAAGGGCAAGAGCTAGAAGAGCAAGAGCTAGAAGACAAGAGCTAGAAGGGCAAGAGCTAGAAGGGCAAGAGCTAGAAGAGCAAGAGCTAGAAGGGCAAGAGCTAGAAGGCAAGAGCTAGAAGGCAAGAGTTAGAAGGCAAGAGCTAGAAGGGCAAGAGCTAGAAGAGCAAGAGCTAGAAGGGCAAGAGCTAGAAGGGCAAGAGCTAGAAGGACAAGAGCTAGAAGAGCAAGAGTTAGAAGAGCAAGAGCTAGAAGGACAAGAGCTAGAAGAGCAAGAGTTAGAAGAGCAAGAGTTAGAAGGACAAGAGCTAGAAGGGCAAGAGCTAGAAGAGCAAGAGCTAGAAGAGCAAGAGCTAGAAGGACAAGAGCTAGAAGAGCAAGAGCTAGAAGTGCAAGAGCTAGAAGAGCAAGAGCTAGAAGAGCAAGAGCTAGAAGGACAAGAGCTAGAAGAGCAAGAGCTAGAAGAGCAAGAGTTAGAAGAGCAAGAGTTAGAAGAGCAAGAGCTAGAAGAGCAAGAGTTAGAAGAGCAAGAGCTAGAAGAGCAAGAGCTAGAAGAGCAAGAGTTAGAAGAGCAAGAGTTAGAAGAGCAAGAGCTAGAAGAGCAAGAGTTAGAAGAGCAAGAGCTAGAAGAGCAAGAGTTAGAAGAGCAAGAGCTAGAAGGGCAAGAGCTAGAAAGGCAAGAGCTAGAAGAGCAAGAGCTAGAAGAGCAAGAGCTAGAAGAGCAAGAGTTAGAAGAGCAAGAGTTAGAAGAGCAAGAGCTAGAAGAGCAAGAGTTAGAAGAGCAAGAGCTAGAAGGACAAGAGCTAGAAGAGCAAGAGCTAGAAGAGCAAGAGTTAGAAGAGCAAGAGTTAGAAGAGCAAGAGCTAGAAGAGCAAGAGTTAGAAGAGCAAGAGTTAGAAGAGCAAGAGCTAGAAGAGCAAGAGCTAGAAGAGCAAGAGCTAGAAGGGCAAGAGCTAGAAGAGCAAGAGCTAGAAGGACAAGAGCTAGAAGAGCAAGAGCTAGAAGGGCAAGAGCTAGAAGAGCAAGAGCTAGAAGAGCAAGAGTTAGAAGAGCAAGAGCTAGAAGGACAAGAGCTAGAAGAGCAAGAGTTAGAAGAGCAAGAGTTAGAAGAGCAAGAGCTAGAAGAGCAAGGTTAGAAGAGCAAGAGTTCGAAGAGCAAGAGTTAGAAGAGCAAGAGCTATAAGTGCAAGAGCTAGAATTGCAAGAGCTAGAAGAGCAAGAGTTAGAAGAGCAAGAGTTAGAAGAGCAAGAGTTAGAAGAGCAAGAGTTAGAAGAGCAAGAGCTAGAAGAGCAAGAGTTAGAAGTGCAAGAGCTATAAGTGCAAGAGTTAGAAGAGCAAGAGTTAGAAGAGCAAGAGCTAGAAGGACAAGAGCTAGAAGAGCAAGAGCTAGAAGAGCAAGAGTTAGAAGGGCAAGAGCTAGAAGGACAAGAGCTAGAAGAGCAAGAGCTAGAAGTGCAAGAGTTAGAAGGGCAAGAGCTAGAAGGACAAGAGCTATAAGTGCAAGAGTTAGAAGAGCAAGAGTTAGAAGAGCAAGAGCTAGAAGGACAAGAGCTAGAAGAGCAAGAGCTAGAAGAGCAAGAGCTATAAGTGCAAGAGTTAGAAGAGCAAGAGTTAGAAGAGCAAGAGCTAGAAGGACAAGAGCTAGAAGAGCAAGAGCTAGAAGAGCAAGAGCTAGAAGGGCAAGAGCTAGAAGGGCAAGAGCTAGAAGAGCAAGAGCTAGAAGGGTAAGAGTTAGAAGAGCAAGAATTAGAAGAGCAAGAGCTATAAGTGCAAGAGCTAGAAGAGCAAGAGCTAGAAGAGCAAGAGCTAGAAGGGCAAGAGTTAGAAGAGCAAGAGCTAGAAGAGCAAGAGCTATAAGTGCAAGAGCTAGAAGAGCAAGAGCTAGAAGGGCAAGAGCTAGAAGAGCAAGAGTTAGAAGGCAAGAGCTAGAAGAGCAAGAGCTAGAAGAGCAAGAGCTAGAAGGACAAGAGCTAGAAGAGCAAGAGCTAGAAGAGCAAGAGCTAGAAGGCAAGAGCTATAAGTGCAAGAGTTAGAAGAGCAAGAGTTAGAAGAGCAAGAGCTAGAAGGACAAGAGCTAGAAGAGCAAGAGCTAGAAGAGCAAGAGCTAGAAGGGCAAGAGCTAGAAGGGCAAGAGCTAGAAGAGCAAGAGCTAGAAGGGCAAGAGTTAGAAGAGCAAGAGTTAGAAGAGCAAGAGCTATAAGTGCAAGAGCTAGAAGAGCAAGAGCTAGAAGAGCAAGAGCTAGAAGGCAAGAGTTAGAAGAGCAAGAGCTAGAAGAGCAAGAGCTATAAGTGCAAGAGCTAGAAGAGCAAGAGCTAGAAGGGCAAGAGCTAGAAGAGCAAGAGTTAGAAGGCAAGAGCTAGAAGAGCAAGAGCTAGAAGAGCAAGAGCTAGAAGTGCAAGAGTTAGAAGGCAAGAGTTAGAAGGCAAGAGTTAGAAGAGCAAGAGTTAGAAGGCAAGAGTTAGAAGAGCAAGAGTTAGAAGAGCAAGAGTTAGAAGGCAAGAGCTAGAAGAGCAAGAGCTAGAAGGACAAGAGTTAGAAGAGCAAGAGCTAGAAGAGCAAGAGTTAGAAGAGCAAGAGTTAGAAGGCAAGAGCTAGAAGAGCAAGAGCTAGAAGAGCAAGAGCTAGAA
Source organism: Megaustenia siamemsis (assembly GCA_032433765.1). Lineage (NCBI taxonomy): Eukaryota > Metazoa > Mollusca > Gastropoda > Stylommatophora > Ariophantidae > Megaustenia > Megaustenia siamemsis. The sequence continues at coordinate 30,174,621 of JAVIAB010000104.1, read as the reverse complement.
GAGCAAGAGTTAGAAGGGCAAGAGTTAGAAGGGCAAGAGTTAGAAGGGCAAGAGTTAGAACTTTGTATCTTCCTCGACAACCAAAGAACTTGTTAGAAGAACTGAATAGAGAGAAAGAGACAGAGACAGACAGACAGATGCCTCTAGTAATAGACTAACCTGTCTAGTCTGGCCAAGCGAGTAGGGATCGAAGAGGGAAGACAAATCCGGTACTCAAAAATGTCGTGCTGAAGTCGGATGTGTTGGTTCGAAAGGCGCAAATATCACAGTTATACTGCAAACCACAACACAACGCAGACACGCCTACTTAATATCCTTTTAAGGACTGATGATGAAGAGATATACTCCTTTAGTCATCGAGCGAACGAAAGCAAGCAAGACAGACAGATAGATAGTCGGACAGACAGACTGATAGACAGACAGACAGAGAAGAAATATATTTTAATATATTCAATTGACATGTCTAAATGCAGTTATAACCACAAATTACATGAACATATCCGATACAATTTCCTAGAATTAGCCTGAAAAGAAGATTCATAGGCAGTGCGATTGTGAACATATGAAATAAGACAACAGAATATCAACGACAAGCAGTTGTGTCTCTACTGAGATTTTAGACGAATGACAGAAACAGCCTGAGAGACAAGATCAGAAATGAAGAACTGAGAAAAAACATACAAATAGGATAAAATGCAATGAACTTATTTCAGAAATAGAATCTGCAGTCTCATTTGAAGTAAATTAAGGAAATAAAATGCAACTAAACTTGTCATGCCTTATTTTATAGAGCAGTATTACTGTTATCCAATTAATGTTATCAGAACTTCAAACAGTTTTGTAAAACTGTTGAGAGAATGTTCATCTCTCTCTCTCTCTCTCTCTCTCTCTCTCTCTCTCTCTCTCTGCGATCAAGACTCAATCAGAGTAGGATTCCAGACTCTCTCATGAAGTCAGCTGTCTATTTAACCGAATCGATTGCCCCATATAGGTTTTCTTCCAGGGAGGTGGGTGTGGACCACATTGCTCTTCTCAGGTCTGTGTACTGGGGGCAATCCTGTAGAACATGTTTTGTAGTCATATTGTCCAGTGTACAGTGGCATAGGCTGGTTGTACCTATTTTGAATTTGGTGAACATGTGATTTCTCATTCTATTGTGGCCAGTGCGTAGGCGAAGTATGATGACTTGATCCCTCCTTGATGGTTGGTAGTATCCGTCCCTCTCGTTATGCTTTGGGTGTTCTCGTTTCCATTTTTCATGGAATTGACCTTTGCGGATGGATTTGGCTTCATCATAACTGAGCGGATGGTTCTCTTGTGGTAATCTCCCTCCCTCTTTAGCTAATTTGTCTGCGCGTTCGTTCCCGTGTATATTACAGTGTGGAGGCGAAGGCGCGCCCCCCCCAGCACCAGAGCTGGAAGTCGTCAGTGACTCACAACTGATGGCTTGCGCCAGGATCGGTGAACCAGAACCATCCAGACCCTGCTACACCTCTTCGTGGTGCCTCTAGAAACAGACTAACCTGTCTAGTCTGGCCAAGCGAGCAGGATCGAAGTGGGAAGACGAACCCGGTACACAAAAAAAGCGTCGGCTGAAATCGGATGTGTTGGGCCGAAAGGCGCAGATATCACAGTGTTACACTGCAAACTGCAACACAACGTAACTACGTCCACTTAACGTCCTTTTAAGGGCGGATGACGAGGAGGAAGTCTACGGTTCGTATCCGTTAGAATACCTCAAATCATCGGACGAACGCATCATCATCATCATCATCATGTTACAGTGTGATGGTATCCACTGTGAGACTACTCTCTGGAAGTTATTGCATAGTTGGTCCAGGGTTGTTCTCAAGTCATCTAGTTCATTGTTCTTGGGGCTGTTTACAGCTGATAGTACTGACAGTGCATCAGTCAGAATCACCAATTTATTGTGCATGTTATTTTTGTGTTGAGTAGCCAGTGTTGCAGCATCTCTGATGGCCTCAGTTTCTTCTTTAAAAATGTTTGAGAATTTTCCAGTAGCTATTGACTTGGTGATCTCGTCCTGATTATTCAGCGTCAATAACACACCTCCCCCTCCATTTTGGTGGCATTTGTAGCAGAGCCATCTGTGTATATGTGGGACCAAGAGTCCTGTGGGTAGGTATCGTGTATATGTTTTTCTGCTACGTGTTTTCTTTCTATTTCTAATTGGGTGCCTTTTTAATGACTCCGGTTATATTTTCCTTTAAGTTTCTGGTATTTTATGTTTCCCATGAGGAGACATATCAGATGGCCCAAGGGTTTCGATATTGTTTGGGAAAGTACTGGGTCTCCAGTAGTTAGTTCATTGGCGATGGCAGCGAAGTTGCTCCTCCTTACTCGTACAATTCCGAACCAGTTATTCTTTGGTGCATGGGGTGGCTAAGGAGCCTTCTATATTTCTCTGCTTGTTGCAATACTTTAGTGACCCGTCTGTCATCTAAGGGTTGTAAACCTGTTTACTGTTTCTAGAGTCTTGGTAGGTGTAGATTTCATAGCACCAGTGATGATACTGGCAGCTTGTTTCTGTATTCTGTTAATTTTGCTAAGGTGTGATTTGGAAGCCATAGCCCAGGCTGTGACTCCATACTCTAGGACTGGTCTGACACTTCCTACGTATAGTCGTTTCAAGATATTGCTGTCTGCTCCCCAGTCCGTTCCTGCCAATTTCTTCATAATATTAGATCGTTTTTCTGGCTTTTTTCTTTGCTCTGTCTTTCTGATTTTTTCAAGTCATTCTGCGATTCATGGTGACACCAAGATATGTTGGGTTTTGGTCAATGGGTGAGTGTATGTTCTTTTATCTTCAAGTTTGCAGAGAGTGTGTTTCTTGATAGGCTGAAATTGTATATGTAGTTTTTTTCGTTAATTGGTAAGAACCAGGTGTTCGTCCATTTTTCAAGTTCACCTAAGGCATCTTGCATCCTGGGTCCTGCCACCGACATACTTTCTCGCGAGCCCATAACGCCAGATCATCTGCGTATATTGCTGAGTGTATTCTGGGTGGAATGTCCATTACGATGTCATTTATGAAAATTAAAAAGAGTGTTGGGGACAAGACTTCGCCTTGTGGGACACCTTGTTCGATAGAGACCTTCTTACTTAGTTGACCTTGAACTTGTACTCTGGCCATTCTATCCTGAAGGTATTGAGAGACCCAATTGAATAAACGACCCTGAATGCCAAGTCTAAAAAGCTTGTTCTTTAAACCCTCTCGCCATACCCTATCAAAAGCCTTCTCCATGTCGATCCACACTGCCAGTGTGTGTTTCTTTTCTTGTAGAGCATCCTCTATTCCTGTGCGATGTAGGTGACCAGGTCTTCAGTTGATCTGTGCGGACGGAAGCCACTTTGTTGTGGTACGATTAGTTGCTTTGTCTCCAAATGCCACATAAGTCTTCTGTTAACCAGCTTTTCCATGAGTTTACTCAGGTAGCTCAGTAAGCTAATTGGTCTATAGCTACTTGGGTCTAGTGGGTCTTTTCCACGTTTGAGGATGGGCACCGTAATAGCAACTTTCCAGATTGCTGGCACATGACCTCTCTTCCAGATAGCATTTATTATCCTTAGAAGCTGGCTCTTGGCTTTCTGTCCAGATTTAGGAGCATTTCGTTGGAGATTCCATCTTTACCAGGGTAACATTTGAGCTTTCAATCCTTTGAGGGGAACATCTAGTTCAGTTGGGGTAAAGATGGTCGTCTGATGCTCTTCTGGTGCATGTGCTTTGCATCTTGGTTTTCCCGTCTTGCAGCTTTCTGTTTGTCTATTGGAATGTTTATTCTACTAATGTTTTTGTAAGTCTCTATCAGTAGAATTGCTGCCCTTTTGCCTGTGAGGATGTTATGGTTGTGTGCTGATGATATTGAAGTTCGGCTGTTGTTTTCGTCGCTCAGAGCTTTCGCAAGTGTCCATAATTTATGACCATTTTTGTCTAGATTAAGGCTCTCTGTTTTGTCTATCCAGCTCTGTCTTGCTAATATCATGACCTCACGTCTATATTTGGCAGAGGCTGCTTTGTAGGCAATGTTGCTCTCTGTGCTGTGTGATGTTTCAGCTAGTTCTCTGGCAGAGTCCAGTTCCTCTTCCAGTCTTTGTATTTCCTTGCTCCAGTATGGCTTGTAGTTTCTTCTTGCTCCTCTAGGAATGGATTCTTTAGCAGCTCTCAGGATTCCATTTGTTAACCGCTCTATCATATTATTGACCTTCTTTTCGTGGGTGTTGATAGGCGCAGTATATGCATCAGTGAGCCTGGCAAACTTTGCCCAATCTGCTCTCTTATACTTCCAGCGGGGAAGAGGTATTTGCAACTCCTGTTTGTGAGCAACATCCACCGAAAGTTTGACTTGTCTATGGTCACTATCTCCGAGTTGGTTCAGCACTTTTCTGGTTATTTTGATAGATATGTCTCCAGTTGCAAATGCTAGGGCGGGAGTGGAAGTTGTTTTCCATCTTCTTTAGTAGAAGGTGGGGGTTCCTCCCTAGAGTTTATGAGGAATAGGTTGTTGTCTATTTCCCATTCTTCCACTTCTTCACCTCGAACATTGGACTCCTTATATCCCCATCTTCAGAGTGGCTGTTAATGTCTCCTATTACCAGACACTTTGATGGTTTTTTTTTCCATTGACTCCAGCTTAAGTAATTTGTCATTTGGACAGTAAATGTTAAATATCCTTTTAACTAGCGGAGTTAATGTCTAGGTCTGTACCAATGATCTCAGCCTCTCCGTTTGTGACTACATCTATCAGTTTTGCTGGGATGTTCATCTAAGTTGATTCTGTGGCTTCAACTTGTTTGAGTTATTGAGTTATTAGCGGGTCATCATCATTGAGTTATTGAGTTATTAGCGTGTCGTCATCATTGCACTCCGGACATGTCCATAGGTGCTCAGATCCCTTCTCAGTAAGTCCCACAGTGTCCAGCGACTGACGACTCCAGTTCTGTGTTGGTTGATAAGTCTTCTTACACGGCCACTAAGTTTCTCGTTTCTGGTTGTACCCATCTTAACTCCATCTCTTTCATCAGAAGGAGTGACGTGGACACACGGTTGTCGAAATCCTGTCTCCTTACCACTTCCCGGGGGGGGGGGCATTTAATTTGTTTAAATGGAGATAGTAATGATGAATTGGATGTAGATCATTTAATGAAATTATTGACGCAATATGAATATAACAAATATAGTGTTTTGGGGCATGTTTAAAGTTTCAAGAATTGTTGGCCTAAAGTCACAATATTTATCTGGCAATCCCGTTCCCATTTGCAGCGTCATCACTGAATGTCAACTCTTGTGTCTGCAGTCTCTAACAGTAAACAAAACACTGTTTCTTTAAATTATATCGAGCTTTTTTTTTTACTTGTAGTTGTACTATGGCCACCCTTTTAAACACAATTCCTAATATGTTGAGCGGGTCATCAAAACATGCGATCAAATATTTATCTGTTTATTCTGCAATATCTCATAATCAACAGAGAAGCTGAACACAAACACAATTCACATCAAGTATCCCAGAGTTCAAATATTCACAAAATGGTCGAACGCGTTAAGAGTAGGCTGTGGTTCTACTATCCGTTACCATGGAGTTGTTTATCCTTCCCATAATTACCTTGTATTTGGTCGGTGGTCCCGCAGATAACACGACGGATACCGACCAAAAACCATGCTTGGAATTCCAACATTAAATTAATAATTTATATTCGTGGATTTCACATTGAGTTAAGCAAGAGTTTCATTTAAATACGCAAGAAATTAATACAAATTCTGCAGCTTTTTTTCGGTTTTTAATAGCTATGTATGTTTTGACGAAATTCGTTTTGTTTTGTTTATTATTTAAGATTCATAGACTAGAAGGAGCAGCCGCCACAGGTTGTGAGCCCAAAACCTCTTGTTATGCCAGTTTGCGCGATAAAATAATGGCCAGACAGGAAGTTATCCACAAAATCCCGCCGAATATTGAAAACGAAACCAGGATCCCTTTCCCAGTTTCTTTTAGGTTTTTTATTATGGCTGTTTCCAATCTCGAGGAACTGAAACAAGTAAGTCCGATAATGTTTTCATAAACTACAAGTCGTATGCAACGACTATCGTTGTTGCGTAACTCTCATTATATATCTATCTTTGGGCCCTTAGATACGTGTAGACATTGTCAGTGTCTTTGCAGTCGAGGTAACCTAGACAGCGTTCGCCCCCACTCGTGTATTTTTACAAACCTTCACACGGTCCTGACCAGCAGGGTGTAATTACAGCTACACCCGTGTGACTCTCTCTTTCCCATTCTGACCACGGTCCACGACACAGGGAAGTCATTTTTCTTTTCTTAAACCAGTTTCGATTATTTTGTTTTGGGTGTTTCATTACTAGTTAGCTATGTAGGATTAGTTTTATTACTTACATATCTGTGTGTGCGTGTTGTTTGTTTGTTCCTGCTGAAAGCATATTGAGCCGAAACGTCGTTGAAATCTGTGTCGTCTACTAATCACGTAAAGCTTTTACCATACCATATTTTTATATCTTTTGTTTTCAATTCTCCTACTCATATCTATACCAGCACAAGGTTAAAACGAATCAATTTGATCTCTTTGTACTTGCATGTTCCAGGTCATCACTATAGACGCTTACATAGAAATCATATGGACTCAAGCGGATCTGTCTTGGAACTCTTCCGAATTTGGAGGTCTAGAATGGGTGTACATGAACTCGGAAAACATTGGATTCCAGACATCTTGATAGTGATGGGGCACGTGCCGACCTTCATTGTGGGATATCCACCTTCGGTCAAGGTCTTTTCAAACGGAACTGTAATCTCAAATGTCGTTCAATCTCTCAGCTTTTCTTGTTCTATTGATTTCGAACGGTACCCGTTTGATATTCAGGTGTGCAGCATTGGTTTCTATATCTTTGAAGAGAGCATTGAGCCAAAGGTCAAGGTAATAGACACGGAGTACTTTATCTTAAACCCGTACTTGGATATCACCGGAGAGTGGGTGTTTGTAAACAAAACCCACGAAATAATCCAACTCAATAATAATGGGACAGAATTCCCGCGATACACGTTTACCGTCAGACGTCAATCAACGTATTACGTCATAACCGTCATATTTCCATGGTTCTGACGTCAGCGATGATCCCCCTGGTGTTTCTTATCCCCGCCATCGCAGGGAGAAGATGTCATACCTGACCGCCATTTTTACGTCAACGGCCGTTTTTCTGAACTACATCAGGTAGGTTATTGTGACTGTTGAGCTAAATGTGTGTACACGTCACGAAATTTCCGTGGGGATTCCCGTATGTTGGATGTGACGTTCGTGGCTATATTTGTTGACAACCCTCGGCACAATCATAACCGTCTCTAGGAATAAGCCTGAAGACTGAAAGGGAAACTCTAGCAAACTCCCAACTAGCGTCCCGTTTTCAGCTTTGCGAACAGGGGTCGTCGTGGGTAGAATGGCGTCGACCATCTAGGTCTCCTCTAGCTGAAAACACGTCACATTAGTTTGGGCGTTTCGGGATTTCTCTTTCAGCCTTCAGGCTTACCTCTATTGACGGCGATGAAATAATCACAGCCATCTATAGTAGTAAGGCCAGGGGTCACAATGGAATAGTCCCAATTTTGTGACGTTTTCAGTTACGTGAGCAAGAGCGGTTACGTGTAGAAATGACGTCAGACGTCTTGAGCTCGAATAGCTCAAGACGTCACGATTGCAGGGGTATTCTGGGATTTTCCTCCCTTACCGCAGGTCATACTACTACATATGGCTGTGGATACAAACATGGGTAACATGATCTGGGGTTTCCAGAATTTGACAGATGCACTGCGGAAATTGAGAGCAGTTCAGGACAAGCAAAGACAGAATTCCGTGGAAGGAAAAACGCTCCATGTAACAAATCATTGTCAAATGTTTGAAAACGTGTCCTAAAGTGCTGTATTGAACCTGTTCTACTATATGGTAGTGAGTTATGGACAATAAGTGAGATAGCACAAAGAACATTAGTGGCAACTGAGATGTGGTTTATCAGAAGAATGTTACTAATTCCATGAATAGCAAAAATTACAAATGAGAAATGTTTAAAACGAGCTGGAGAAACCAGAAATATCATCAAAATTACACGGAAGAGACAATCAACATTTATCGGACATGTGATGCGAAATGAAGATATTGAAAATACTATAACAACAGGCAGAATGAATGGAAAGAAGAGCAGAGGAAAACCAAGAGAAAAACTATTGAACAACGTATCCAAATGGCGTAATAAAAGATCATAGTCTGAAGTTATAACATGCGCGAAGGACCGAAAGATGTGGAGAGAGATGATCACCTACCGGCATGGCACCTGATGATGACGATGATCCTCTACCATATAAAGGTTACCACCGCCAGGGAAGAACTGATGATACCATACGTCCTCATTTCCTGGACATGTCCTCTACCATATAAAGGTTACCACCGCCAGGAAGAACTGATGATACCATACGTCCTCATTTCCTGGACATGTCCTCTACCATATAAATGTTCACATACCGCCAGGGAAGAACTGATGATACCATACGTCCTCATTTCCTGGACATGTCCTCTACCATATAAAGGTTACCACCGCCAGGGAAGAACTGATGATACCATACGTCCTCATTTCCTGGACATGTCCTCTACCATATAAAGGTTACCACCGCCAGGGAAGAGCTTCACTTTAACAATCTGAAACTGGATGATCTTTTTCTCTATTTATAAAAGGGGAGTCTTGTCATCTGAACGACCAAAACTGCGAATTATCCAATCTCTGAAAGACTAAACTTCGAATTATCCAATCTCTGAAAGACTAAACTTCGAATTATCCAAGCTTAGAATAAACGGGTTAAGGCAAAGAAATGCAAGTGAATGCATAAAAATGCGAAGCTGCAGTAAAGCTGAATATGAGGAAAATTAAAAAAAAAATGGTATGTTAGAAGCTTTACGTGATAAGTGGACGACACAGACTAAACGACGTTTCGGCCCAATAGGCCTTCAGCAGGAACAAAGAAGAAAAACACACAGACAAAACTAAAAACGAAACATTCAAAACAAAAAATATTCGAAATATGTTAAATAAAAATGTCTATCCTGTGTGTATGAAAAGGAAATGGTAACAAAAGTGTGGCTGTCGTGAATGTGCAGAAATGTGCGCAAATGCACACCGAACCAGAGGAGTTCACACAGGGGTTAGTGTGCAAACACAAAGGAGAAAGAATAGAACAGTAGACTAACAGGTGCTCAAAAGGCGGTAAGAGTGAGATGTCTGAGAGTAGGGTACAATAAAAACAAATGAGGGGTAAGGAGCACAGAAAAAAGGTATAGAGGAGAACACCGAAGTGTCTCATAAGGGACTAGAGGAGAAGAACTATAAATAGCATGGCATAGTAGATAGACCAATATTCCCAAATATGTGCAGTAGAGAAGGCTATGCAAAGGGAAGGAGCAACCAAAAGGAAACTATGTGTATGAGTGTGATACATTCATGCCTCGTGGGGTCAGCGAACCATACTGGACTATAAGGCGATTTTCCAAAATATAGCGGCTGCGGTCGCCAGAGTAACAAAGGGCAATCCCAGTGACACGGATGTCGTCTTTACCCTTGTGATCAGGGGTGTTGAAGTGGGAAGACACTGGAGTACCAGTATTCTGTTGGACATCCCGTAGATGTTCACAAAATCTTTCCGCTAATCTTCTCCCAGACTCACCAATATAGGTTACGTGGCATCGTTGGCATATGATGACATAAATGATGTCGCGGGGCACACATGTGAAGCCATGCTTGATCTCCAAGAACATCATTTATGGACGAGTAACATCAAATGAAGGACAAATCAGCCTATGACAACCTGCACCATCAAAGCAAGAGACAGAGCAGAATGGTGCTCCATGGTAGCCAACCTTCGTTGCTGAGACGGCACTCGATGATGATGAACTTTTTATTACTGTCATTACCAGTATAACAATAATGATTATAATATTGATCTACTGTAATGACATACTATTTCAGCGACGTGATGCCACGAAGTCTGTCGCGCATGCCCCACCTCGCTGTCTTGCTAATTGAGGTTCTGTTGGAGGGTTCGCTTGCCATGTTGGCCTCCCTTGTCGTCATCAACTTGTTTCGGCGGGAAGAGAAAGTAAATATTATTTTATAGTATTGCCAGATTAGCATTTTATGACCAAAATTTAAATTGCCTTTTATCATTTTAAAAACTAAAATTACTTTTCTGGTTTCCTACTTTAGGAAACCTAATCCTTGTCAGTTTAATGCTAAGATTGTTTTACCCATTTATCATGTTATGACTTAAAATTATGTTGCTTGTTTATTATTTTGCGACCAACATTTATTGCTTTTTTTAAAAAAAAATCATTTTACGATGTAACATTCTTATTTGTCACTCTTACGACCCAAATTTGTTAACCGTAGACGGAAGATGTACAAAATAGGTGAGATGCAGAATTGCTCAGGCAAAGGCAGCTTTCCATAGAAAGAAGAATATACCGTGCAATCCATTTTTGACAATAGAAATAAAAAAAAAGAGTTCTTAAATGTTATGTAGAGCCAGTCTTGACATATGGATGTGAATCATGGACAATAGGATAACAAATAAGAAAATCACTGGAGTCTGTAGAAATGTGGTTTTACAGAAGAATGTTGAGAATACCATGGACAGCTAAGAAGCAGTAATGAAAATGTTCTGAGAGAGGTCAAAGCAAAAGAGAGCTAATTTCCAATATTAGGAAGAAACAATCATCATTTTTTGGCCATGTAATGAGAAGGGAACAGCTGGAATATATTGTAACAACTGGGAAAATTGAGGGACGTAGAGATAGAGGGAAGCAAAGAGAAAAAATAACAGACATCTTAAGAGAATGGCTTGGCAGAAGGTCAACAACAGAAATGATAAATAACTGTTGAGATCGAAAATTGTGGAGAGACATGATCACCTACGCCAGCAGGCCCGGTACTTGATGATGACGACGACCCAAAATGATAATAACTACTTACTTGTATGCAATTAAAGAACTGAAGGCAAGCAAGAGTCGGCACATGAACAATTGAGCTACAAATGCAGCTAATCAGTAAGATGATTTGTCCACCTGGAGTGTATGCCTTGTGACCACACCAACAGTAGTCTAGAGCTACGGTGTCAGCCTCAGGGCAGGAAGGACCCGGGCTCAAAGCTCCCCAGAAGCGGTGGCGATTTTTCAAAAATAAGAAAAGTTCATCATTGGTTTCTTGATGACGTAACCCTCCCCTGATCGCTAATGAGATCCCATGTCTAGTCATCTCGGATAACGGCAATAAACAGGAGAGCCCGTGTGAATTTCCGCACGTTAAAGAACCTTTGGTAGTTAAAATCGAAAACAGTAGGTCACAAATATGACCGCTGCCAGGGAAAAATTATCAACATAAACCTACCCATACCGTATATCCTAGACCGTGCTACGGAGTTCGTGCACCTGGGCCAGGATTTTCTCGAAGGGGTATCGGAGCACCTATGGTGTTGTCCGGTGTACAGTGGTGATGATTCTAGCAACAAGCAACAAATAAGCCAGAGACAAGAATGGGATGTTCGTAACGATGCATGGCTCATTAAAGCTATCAAATGGTCACTCTTCATAGAACATGGCTGGCCTCTCGTACAAAGGTCGTTGTCAGTGGTAATGTTACTGAGTTGTGTTGCTATTGTTAGACTGTGTTGCTATTGTTTAGGCTGTGTTGCTATTGTGTAGGCTGTGTTGCTATTGTTTAGGCTGTGTTGCTATTGTTTAGGCTGTGTTGCTATTGTTTAGGCTGTGTGGCTATTGTTTAGGCTGTGTTGCTATTGTTTAGGTTGTGTTGCTATTGTTTAGGCTGTGTTGCTATTGTTTAGGTTGTGTTGCTATTGTTTAGGTTGTGTTGCTATTGTTTAGGTTGTGTTGCTATTGTTTAGGCTGTGTTGCTATTGTTTAGACTGTGTTGCTATTGTTTAGACTGTGTTGCTATTGTTTAGGTTGTGTTGCTATTGTTTAGGTTGTGTTGCTATTGTTAGGTTGTGTTGCTATTGTTTAGGCTGTTTTGCTATTGTTTAGACTGTGTTGCTATTGTTAGACTGTGTTTCTATTGTATAGACTGTGTTGCTATTGTTTAGACTGTGTTGCTATTGTTTAGGCTGTGTTGCTATTGTTTAGGCTGTGTTGCTATTGTTTAGACTGTGTTGCTATTGTTTAGACTGTGTTGCTATTGTTTAGACTGTGTTGCTATTGTTTAGACTGTGTTGCTATTGTTTATAATGTGTTGCTATTGTTTAGACTGTGTTGCTATTGTTTAGACTGTGTTGCTATTGTTTAGATTGTGTTGCTATTGTTTAGACTGTGTTGCTATTGTTTAGGCTGTGTTGCTATTGTTTAGACTGTGTTGCTATTGTTTAGACTGTGTTGCTATTCTTTAGGCTGTGTTGCTATTGTTTAGACTGTGTTGCTATTGTTTAGACTGTGTTGCTATTGTTTAGGCTGTGTTGCTATTGTTTAGACTGTGTTGCTATTGGTTAGGCAGTGTTGCTATTGTTTAGGCTGTGTTGCTATTGTTTAGGCTGTGTTGCTATTGTTTAGGTTGTGTTGCTATTGTTTAGGTTGTGTTGCTATTGTTTAGGTTGTGTTGCTATTGTTTAGGCTGTGTTGCTATTGTTTAGACTGTGTTGCTATTGTTTAGACTGTGTTGCTATTGTTTAGGTTGTGTTGCTATTGTTTAGGTTGTGTTGCTATTGTTTAGGTTGTGTTGCTATTGTTTAGGCTGTTTTGCTATTGTTTAGACTGTGTTGCTATTGTTTAGACTGTGTTTCTATTGTATAGACTGTGTTGCTATTGTTTAGACTGTGTTGCTATTGTTTAGGCTGTGTTGCTATTGTTTAGGCTGTGTTGCTATTGTTTAGACTGTGTTGCTATTGTTTAGGCTGTGTTGCTATTGTTTAGACTGTGTTGCTATTGTTTAGACTGTGTTGCTATTGTTTATACTGTGTTGCTATTGTTTAGACTGTGTTGCTATTGTTTAGACTGTGTTGCTATTGTTTAGATTGTGTTGCTATTGTTTAGACTGTGTTGCTATTGTTTAGGCTGTGTTGCTATTGTTTAGACTGTGTTGCTATTGTTTAGACTGTGTTGCTATTGTTTAGGCTGTGTTGCTATTGTTTAGACTGTGTTGCTATTGTTTAGACTGTGTTGCTATTCTTTAGGCTGTGTTGCTATTGTTTAGACTGTGTTGCTATTGTTTAGACTGTGTTGCTATTGTTTAGGCTGTGTTGCTATTGTTTAGACTGTGTTGCTATTGGTTAGGCAGTGTTGCTATTGTTTAGGTTGTGTTGCTATTGTTTAGGCTGTGTTGCTATTGTTTAGGTTGTGTTGCTATTGTTTAGGTTGTGTTGCTATTGTTTAGGTTGTGTTGCTATTGTTTAGGCTGTGTTGCTATTGTTTAGACTGTGTTGCTATTGTTTAGACTGTGTTGCTATTGTTTAGGTTGTGTTGCTATTGTTTAGGTTGTGTTGCTATTGTTTAGGTTGTGTTGCTATTGTTTAGGCTGTTTTGCTATTGTTTAGACTGTGTTGCTATTGTTTAGACTGTGTTTCTATTGTATAGACTGTGTTGCTATTGTTTAGACTGTGTTGCTATTGTTTAGGCTGTGTTGCTATTGTTTAGGCTGTGTTGCTATTGTTTAGACTGTGTTGCTATTGTTTAGGCTGTGTTGCTATTGTTTAGACTGTGTTGCTATTGTTTAGACTGTGTTGCTATTGTTTATACTGTGTTGCTATTGTTTAGACTGTGTTGCTATTGTTTAGACTGTGTTGCTATTGTTTAGATTGTGTTGCTATTGTTTAGACTGTGTTGCTATTGTTTAGGCTGTGTTGCTATTGTTTAGACTGTGTTGCTATTGTTTAGACTGTGTTGCTATTGTTTAGGCTGTGTTGCTATTGTTTAGACTGTGTTGCTATTGTTTAGACTGTGTTGCTATTGTTTAGGCTGTGTTGCTATTGTTTAGACTGTGTTGCTATTGGTTAGGCTGTGTTGCTATTGTTTAGGCTGTGTTGCTATTGTTTAGATTGTGTTGCTATTGTTTAGACTGTGTTGCTATTGTTTAGACTGTGTTGCTATTGTTTAGGCTGTGTTGCTATTGTTTAGGCCGTGTTGCTATTGCTTAGACTGTGTTGCTATTGTTTAGGCTGTGTTGCTATTGTTTAGGCTGTGTTGCTATTGTTTAGACTGTGTTGCTATTGTTTAGACTGTGTTGCTATTGTTTAGGCTGTGTTGCTATTGTTTAGATTGTGTTGCTATTGTTTAGACTGTGTTGCTATTGTTTAGGCTGTGTTGCTATTGTTTAGGCTGTGTTGCTATTGTTTAGACTGTGTTGCTATTGTTTAGGCTGTGTTGCTATTGTTTAGACTGTGTTGCTATTGTTTAGGCTGTGTTGCTATTGTTTAGACTGTGTTGCTATTGTTTAGACTGTGTTGCTATTGTTTAGACTGTGTTGCTATTGTTTAGACTGTGTTGCTATTGTTTAGACTGTTGCTATTGTTTAGACTGTGTTGTTATTGTTTAGACTGTGTTGCTATTGTTTAGACTGTGTTGCTATTGTTTATGCTGTGTTGCTATTGTTTAGGCTGTGTTGCTATTATTTAGACTGTGTTGCTATTGTTTAGGCTGTGTTTCTATTGTTTAGGCTGTGTTGCTATTGTTTAGACTGTGTTGCTATTGTTTAGACTGTGTTGCTATTGTTTAGGCTGTGTTGCTATTGTTTAGGCTGTGTTGCTATTGTTTAGGCTGTGTTGCTATTGTTTAGGCTGTGTTGCTATTGTTTAGACTGTGTTGCTATTGTTTAGGTTGTGTTGCTATTGTTTAGGCTGTGTTGCTATTGTTTAGGCTGTATTGCTATTGTTTAGGCTGTGTTGCTATTGTTTAGACTGTGTTGCTATTGTTTAGACTGTGTTGCTATTGTTTAGACTGTGTTGCTATTGTTTAGGCTGTGTTGCTATTGTTTAGGCTGTGTTGCTATTGTTTAGGCTGTGTTGCTATTGTTTAGGCTGTGTTGCTATTGTTTAGACTGTGTTGCTATTGTTTATGCTGTGTTGCTATTGTTTAGGCTGTGTTGCTATTGTTTAGACTGTGTTGCCTTTGATAGAACATTTTGGAAGGAGCTGGCGCCACAGATCTGATAATTTGGGACAGCGTAGTAATATGTATTCAACTGTTTCTATATAATCTTGGCAGTGCCTGGAGGAAAGGTCAAGTACGAGACTTGAACCGGCGTCTTAGCACACGAGTTTACACCCATATGTGCTCGGCCACCTATCCAGAAATGTTCGGAGATTTCTGTATAGTGTCGCCTCAAGCATCGAGACTCAGATGCGAAGCGACATTCCTCACCTTCCATGGGTACTACCCTGGTATCCATTTATGCCAACGGCTGGGTCGACCGTGGGGGTATTTTTTTTTTCCAACCACGCGTACAATTCACACTGCTCCCAGCGGGAATCGAACACGGGTTGTCCGAACGTCGGTAGTCCAGTCGGGTTGTCCGAACGTCGGTAGTCCAGTCGGGTTGTCCGAACGTCGGTAGTCCAGTCGGGTTGTCCGAACGTCGGTAGTCCAGTCGGGTTGTCCGAACGTCGGTAGTCCAGTCGGGTGGTTTTCCCAACTAGGCTACCGAGGCAGTGGAGTTCGGTTCTCGTAGAGGTTCCAGTTACAAGAATGGGAATAAGAAACAAAACTCTGAGGCAGACTCTCAACAGATATGTTACAAGAATGGGAATAAGAAACAAAACTCTGAGGCAGACTCTCAACAGATATGTTACAAGAATGGGAATAAAAAACACAACTCTGAGACAGATACTCAACAGATATGTTACAAGAATGGGAATAAAAACAAAACTCTGAGACAGATACTCAACATATATGTTACAAGAATGGGAATAAAAAACACAACTCTGAGACAGATACTCAACAGATATGTTACAAGAATGGGAATAAAAAACAAAACTCTGAGACAGATACTCAACAGATATGTTACAAGAATGGGAATAAAAAACAAAACTCTAAGACAGATACTCAACAGATATGTTACAAGAATGGGAATAAAAACACAACTCTGAGGCAGACTCTCAACAGATATGTTACAAGAATGGGAATAAGAAACAAAACTCTGAGGCAGACTCTCAGCAGATATGTTACAAGAATGGAATAAGAAACAAAACTCTGAGGCAGACTCTCAACAGATATGTTACAAGAATGGGAATAAAAAACACAACTCTGAGACAGATACTCAACAGATATGTTACAAGAATGGGAATAAAAAACAAAACTCTGAGACAGATACTGAACAGATATGACAAAGTGACAATATTAAGGATACACTGCAAGAGTTGTATGTTAAACTATTCTATTATAAAAGTGCTATGACCAAATCGTATGCCCAATAAACAGTCGCTGCAACTTTCTCTGACTTCATTTATATGTTGACAAGTTTTCAATTAGAAACAAGACTTGTACATAAAACTTTACTGGCGACATTGAGTTATTTGCGGGTTATCATCACTGCACTCCGAACATGTCCATAGGTGCTCAGATCCCCTCCTCAGCAAGTCGTGCAGTGTCCAGCGACTGACGACTCCAGTTCTGCGTTGGTTGATAAGTCTTCTTACACGCCCACTAAGTTTCTCATTTCTGGCTGTGCCCATCTTAACTCCCATCTCGTTCATCCGAAGGAGTGACGTGGACTCATGTTTGTCGAAGTCCTGTGCCCTTCCCACATCTCGGAGGGCATTGATAATGTCCGCCCGATCCATTGTCTGACCGACCGTCTTCAACGACAGCGCAGCTAGCCAACCTGTCCGCTCTTTCATTTCTCTGTAATTCCGCATGTCCAGGGATGTAGACAAAGGTAACCCTACGTATTTTTTACTTCTGCAATGATTCTACCAATAGCCTGCATACAGAGCCCACTTGTACTGGCGACACGAGACAGTTCGTAACTTTCAAACATATTCTACATTCTCCTTCTAGAGAGGCGAATTCCCTTTGTGGAAGTAATTGAATTGCATGTTTCTTTCCCTGACCAACCAATTAATAATTAGGAGGAAAAAAAACAAGCTAGAAATAATGTCTGCTACTGAATACATAAATAGGCAAGTAAATACTTTGGTCACGTGATAAGACAGAAATAACTAAATATAGATCAAAGGGCAAAACACACACACACACACAAAAAGAAGGAATATTAGAGACGCTAAAAACCATCACCATAATCGGCTCACTCAATGAGATAGAGCTGCTTGCACAGAACAGAGACAAATGGCGAGATTTGATCAAATATCTTTAAAAGAATTGAAAACTGCTAGAACAAAAATTCAGATAAGAGAAGGAGTATCTTGGTCTACGCTCTATGGGCCGGCTACGGCTCGAAAGGTCAATAGATAGATAGAAACCATGACAGCAGGAGAGCAAAAGATTACAGGCTGTATCACTTTGTCGACGTTGGAAGCCAAGTAAGAGAGAAAAGGAAAAGATCAAACCCACCAAATTGTTTCTCAATTAACGAGTTTTTTTGGGTTTTTTCTTGCAAAAATAATCAGACAAAATGTACTTACTGAAGTTGGTGTATCTACCCACAGCTTGCTGCACAATCTGGCTCTCCCCAGAATAAATCAGCTTTCAGAGACGTTCTTGGGCTACAGATGTGCCAGAAAGGACTGACTGAACACTTGGCATCAAACAAGACAGGTCGCCATTACATCATCTATAAACCAAAAATCACTTCACGGCAACTGGACATCGTATTTTTCTCACTATTTTCTACTAGTCAAACATTTATTCTTGTCGCCATGTTTGGCTTTAGTGGTTGGATATAGTCTCATGCAGCAATCATTTATTATATGTCATCATATTTCTTAGCTTCAACCATCAATTCTCTATGATCATTCACTTCAATCATCGATTCTTTCTAATCATATTTCGTAGATTTAATCATCAATTCTCTGTGACCATGTTTCTTCATTTCATTCATCAATTATCTTTCCTCTGTGATCACATTTCTTAGCTTCAATCATCAATTCTCTATGATCATACTCATTCACTCCAATCATCGATTCTTTCTGATTAAATTTCTTAGACTGAATCATCAATTCTCTGTGACCATGTTTCTTCATTTCATTCATCAATTATCTTTTCTCTGTGATCATATTTCTTAGCTTCAATCATCAATTCTCTATGATCATACTCATTCACTCCAATCATCGATTCTTTCTGATTAAATTTCTTAGCTTCAATCATCAATTCTCTGTGACCATGTTTCTTCACTTCATTCATCAATCATCTCTTCTCTGTAATCAACCTTCAATCCAATCATCGGTCCCCTGTGATCATATTTCGTAGTTTTAATCATCAATTCTCTGTGATCATATTTCTTAGTTTCAATCATACATTCTATGTGATCATATTTCTTAGTTTTAATCATACATTCTCTGTGATCATATTTCTTAGTTTCAATCATACATTCTATGTGATCATATTTCGTAGTTTTAATCATCAATTCTCTGTGATCATATTTCTTAGTTTCAATCATCAATTCTCTGTGATCATATTTCTTAGTTTCAATCATACATTCTCTGTGATCATATTTCTTAGTTTCAATCATACATTCTCTGATACAATTCTTCACTTCAGTCATCGATCTGTCATTATATTTCGTTCATTTCATCTTTTTCTGTCTATTTTTGCTGCTCTTGTTTGTTCTTCACTTCGTTCATCCCCCAGACAGTCTAACTTTGTCAGAAATCAACAGCCAAGATGTCATTGATACAAATGCTACAATAACGCAATGGCAGATGGATATTTTAAAAAATGTTTGGGGCAAAATAAGTTTATTTAATAAAAGGACTGTTTTGCAAATAAAACAAGAGAGAGAAGAGAAAACATCAGATGAAGCTGTAATGAATGCCCCAGAATTGCCAAGGAAATTACCATGTTCGCTGTGATCATTTTTCTCTTTCTGGGGTGGGTCGCAACTGTGTATAAAAAAGTAAAAAGCCCCCGTCACGCCAAGTGGCTTAGAGGGAATATGGTGTTCTATCTATCTATCTATTGACCTTTCGAGTCGTAGCCGGCCCATATGGCGTAGACCAAGATACTCCTTCTCTTATCTGAATTTTTGTTCTAGCAGTTTTCAATTCTTTTAAAGATATTTTATCAAATATCGCCATTTGTCTCTGTTCTGTGCAAGCAGCTCTATCTCATTGAGGGAGCCGAATCCTGCTGCTCTTGCCTCTCTCATCAATGTTCTTCTCAGTGTCTCCCTGGCCTTCCTCTTTTTCTTTTACCTGTTGTTTCCCATATGAGGTCTTGCTTTGCTATTCGATTATTATCTCTTCTCATCACATGTCCAACGTATGACCATCGTCTTTTCTTTATTACTGAAGATATTAGTGGTTGATTGGCGATTTCTCTAATTTCCTTGTTTGTTTTGAATTCGTTCCACTCTATACCAAGTATTTTCCTTAGACATTTATTTTCGAATGCGTTCAACTTTGTTTCTATATCTCTTGTTGTTTTCCAGCTTTCACACGCATATGTAAGGGTTGATAGTACATTTGATTTGAATAGTCTAAGTTTTGTGTTTGTGCTGATTAGTTTTGATTTCCACAACTTTTCAAGGCTTCTGAAAGACATTGCTGCTTTAGCTATTCTGATTCCAATTTCTTTGCTTGTATCCCTTCTCGATCAATGTGACTTCCAAGATAGATAAAGTGATCGATCTCTTCTACTGGTTTGTTTTCCATGTATATTTTGTCGTCTGTTGGAATTACATTTTTTATGACTTTAGTCTTTTCATGATTGATCACTAGCCCAATTTTGCTGGTTATTGATGATAGTTCATTTGTGTTTTCCTGCATATGGTGTTAGTGACCATAAATTTTACAGACCTTCGGCACATGATTATCAGGGGATGTGGTCGGTATTACGGTGCCGCTTTACTCCCCCCCCCCAAAAAAAAATATCCAGTACCCATCAAAGGCTGGGTGAACCCGGAAGCCATCGGTTGGGATCGAACCCTAGCTCTTGTCCTTTGTAGTCCAGTTCACTAACCACTGATTGTGTATGGGACCAGAGAATCTCTTCCCTGCTGCAGCCTTGTTTCTAATCGGATCATCAGCATCATGATGCACACCGAGAGAACCCATAGGTGCTCCGAAATCCTCCTTGAGAGAATCCGAGAACCCTGACCAACGTGCACGAACTCTGTAGCACGGCTGGTATCCATCGTGTGGGCAGGTTTTTGTTGACAATTTTGCCCGGACAGCGGCCACGTTCACGGCCTACTCTTTTCGATTTTTACTGCCAAAGGTTCGTTAACGTGCGAGCGTGCACACGGGACCTCATGTTTATCGCCGTTTATCCAGGATGCACCGGGTCTCACTTTGGTTTAGGGATCAGATCATGTTGGTTTAGGGATCAGATCATGTTGGTTTAGGGGAAAGACGGGTCTTTGTTCATCAGATCATGTTGGTTTAGGGGAAAGACGGGTCTTTGTTCATCAGATCATGTTGGTTTAGGGGAAAGACGGGTCTTTGTTCATCAGATCATGTTGGTTTAGGGGAAAGACGGGTCTTTGTTCATCAGATCATGTTGGTTTAGGGGAAAGACGGGTCTTTGTTCATCAGATCATGTTGGTTTAGGGGAAAGACGGGTCTTTGTTCATCAGATCATGTTGGTTTAGGGGAAGGACGGGTCTTTGTTCATCAGATCATGTTGGTTTAGGGGAAGGACGGGTCTTTGTTCATCAGATCATGTTGGTTTAGGGGAAGGACGGGTCTTTGTTCATCAGATCATGTTGGTTTAGGGGAAGGACGGGTCTTTGTTCATCAGATCATGTGGTTTAGGGGAAAGGCGGGTCTTTGTTCATCAGATCATGTTGGTTTAGGGGAAAGGCGGGTCTTTGTTCATCAGATCATGTTGGTTTAGGGGAAAGGCGGGTCTTTGTTCATCAGATCATGTTGGTTTAGGGGAAAGGCGGGTCTTTGTTCATCAGATCATGTTGGTTTAGGGGAAAGGCGGGTCTTTGTTCATCAGATCTTGTTGGTTTAGGGGAAAGGCGGGTCTTTGTTCATCAGATCATGTTGGTTTAGGGGAAAGGCGGGTCTTTGTTCATCAGATCATGTTGGTTTAGGGGAAAGGCGGGTCTTTGTTCATCAGATCATGTTGGTTTAGGGGAAAGGCGGGTCTTTGTTCATCAGATCATGTTGGTTTAGGGGAAAGGCGGGTCTTTGTTCATCAGATCATGTTGGTTTAGGGGAAAGGCGGGTCTTTGTTCATCAGATCATGTTGGTTTAGGGGAAAGGCGGGTCTTTGTTCAACAGATCATGTTGGTTTAGGGGAAAGACGGGTCTTTGTTCATCAGATCATGTTGGTTTAGGGGAAAGACGGGTCTTTGTTCATCAGATCATGTTGGTTTAGGGGAAAGACGGGTCTTTGTTCATCAGATCATGTTGGTTTAGGGGAAAGACGGGTCTTTGTTCATCAGATCATGTTGGTTTAGGGGAAAGGCGGGTCTTTGTTCATCAGATCATGTTGGTTTAGGGGAAAGGCGGGTCTTTGTTCATCAGATCATGTTGGTTTAGGGGAAAGGCGGGTCTTTGTTCATCAGATCATGTTGGTTTAGGGGAAAGGCGGGTCTTTGTTCATCAGATCATGTTGGTTTAGGGGAAAGGCGGGTCTTTGTTCATCAGATCATGTTGGTTTAGGGGAAAGGCGGGTCTTTGTTCATCAGATCATGTTGGTTTAGGGGAAAGGCGGGTCTTTGTTCATCAGATCATGTTGGTTTAGGGGAAAGGCGGGTCTTTGTTCATCAGATCATGTTGGTTTAGGGGAAAGGCGGGTCTTTGTTCATCAGATCATGTTGGTTTAGGGAAAGGCGGGTCTTTGTTCATCAGATCATGTTGGTTTAGGGGAAAGGCGGGTCTTTGTTCATCAGATCATGTTGGTTTAGGGGAAAGACGGGTCTTTGTTCATCAGATCATGTTGGTTTAGGGGAAAGACGGGTCTTTGTTCATCAGATCATGTTGGTTTAGGGGAAAGACGGGTCTTTGTTCATCAGATCATGTTGGTTTAGGGAAAGACGGGTCTTTGTTCATCAGATCATGCTGGTTTAGGGGAAAGACGGGTCTTTGTTCTATCGACCAATCATTCCCATGGAAATACTGTAAGATTGTAGCCATCTGATGGAAATACTGTAAGATTGTAGCCATCTGATAGAAATACTGTAAGATTGTAGCCATCTGATGGAAATACTGTAAGATTGTAGCCATCTGATGGAAATACTGTAAGATTGTAGCCATCTGATGGAAATACTGTAAGATTGTAGCCATCTGATGGAAATACTGTAAGATTGTAGCCATCTGATGGAAATACTGTAAGATTGTAGCCATCTGATGGAAATACTGTAAGATTGTAGCCATCTGATGGAAATACTGTAAGATTGTAGCCATCTGATGGAAATACTGTAAGATTGTAGCCATCTGATGGAAATACTGTAAGATTGTAGCCATCTGATGGAAATACTGTAAGATTGTAGCCATCTGATGGAAATACTGTAAGATTGTAGGCATCTGATGGAAATACTGTAAGATTGTAGCCACCTGATGGAAATACTGTAAGATTGTAGCCATCTGATGGAAATACTGTAAGATTGTAGGCACCTGATGGAAATACTGTAAGATTGTAGCCATCTGATGGAAATACTGTAAGATTGTAGCCATCTGATGGAAATACTGTAAGATTGTAGCCATCTGATGGAAATACTGTAAGATTGTAGGCATCTGATGGAAATACTGTAAGATTGTAGCCATCTGATGGAAATACTGTAAGATTGCAGCCATCTGATGGAAATACTGTAAGATTGTAGCCATCTGATGAAAATACTGTAAGATTGTAGGCATCTGATGGAAATACTGTAAGATTGTAGCCATCTGATGGAAATACTGTAAGATTGTAGCAATCTGATGGAAATACTGTAAGATTGTAGGCATCTGATGGAAATACTGTAAGATTGTAGGCATCTGATGGAAATACTGTAAGATTGTAACCATCTGATGGAAATACTGTAAGACAGTAGGCATCTGATGGAAATACTGTAAGATTGTAGCCATCTGATGGAAATACTGTAAGACTGTAGGCATCTGATGGAAATACTGTAAGATTGTAGCCATCTGATGGAAATACTGTAAGATTGTAGCCATCTGATGGAAATACTGTAAGATTGTAGCCATCTGATGGAAATACTGTAAGATTGTAGGCATCTGATGGAAATACTGTAAGACTGTAGCCATATGATGGAAATACTGTAAGATTGTAGCCATCTGATGGAAATACTGTAAGATTGTAGCCATCTGATGGAAATACTGTAAGATTGTAGCCATCTGATGGAAATACTGTAAGACTGTAGCCATCTGATGGAAATACTGTAAGATTGTAGCCATCTGATGGAAATACTGTAAGACTGTAGCCATCTGATGGAAATACTGTAAGATTGTAGCCATCTGATGGAAATACTGTAAGACTGTAGCCATCTGATGGAAATACTGTAAGACTGTAGCCATCTGATGGAAATACTGTAAGATTGTAGCCATCTGATGGAAATACTGTAAGATTGTAGCAATCTGATGGAAATACAGTAAGACTGTAGGCATCTGATGGAAATACTGTAAGACTGTAGGCATCTGATGGAAATACTGTAAGATTGTAGGCATCTGATGGAAATACTGTAAGATTGTAGCCATCTGATGGAAATACTGTAAGATTGTAGGCATCTGATGGAAATACTGTAAGATTGTAGCCATCTGATGGAAATACTGTAAGATTGCAGCCATCTGATGGAAATACTGTAAGATTGTAGCCATCTGATGAAAATACTGTAAGATTGTAGGCATCTGATGGAAATACTGTAAGATTGTAGCCATCTGATGGAAATACTGTAAGATTGTAGCAATCTGATGGAAATACTGTAAGATTGTAGGCATCTGATGGAAATACTGTAAGATTGTAGCCATCTGATGGAAATACTGTAAGATTGTAACCATCTGATGGAAATACTGTAAGACTGTAGGCATCTGATGGAAATACTGTAAGATTGTAGCCATCTGATGGAAATACTGTAAGACTGTAGGCATCTGATGGAAATACTGTAAGATTGTAGCCATCTGATGGAAATACTGTAAGATTGTAGCCATCTGATGGAAATACTGTAAGATTGTAGCCATCTGATGGAAATACTGTAAGATTGTAGGCATCTGATGGAAATACTGTAAGACTGTAGCCATATGATGGAAATACTGTAAGATTGTAGCCATCTGATGGAAATACTGTAAGATTGTAGCCATCTGATGGAAATACTGTAAGATTGTAGCCATCTGATGGAAATACTGTAAGACTGTAGCCATCTGATGGAAATACTGTAAGATTGTAGCCATCTGATGGAAATACTGTAAGACTGTAGCCATCTGATGGAAATACTGTAAGATTGTAGCCATCTGATGGAAATACTGTAAGACTGCAGCCATCTGATGGAAATACTGTAAGACTGTAGCCATCTGATGGAAATACTGTAAGATTGTAGCCATCTGATGGAAATACTGTAAGATTGTAGCAATCTGATGGAAATACTGTAAGACTGTAGCCATCTGATGGAAATACAGTAAGACTGTAGGCATCTGATGGAAATACTGTAAGACTGTAGGCATCTGATGGAAATACTGTAAGATTGTAGGCATCTGATGGAAATACTGTAAGACTGTAGGCATCTGATGGAAATACTGTAAGATTGTAGCCATCTGATGGAAATACTGTAAGATTGTAGGCATCTGATGGAAATACTGTAAGATTGTAGGCATCTGATGGAAATACTGTAAGATTGTAGCCATCTGATGGAAATACTGTAAGACTGTAGCCATCTGATGGAAATACTGTAAGACTGTAGCCATCTGATGGAAATACTGTAAGATTGTAGCCATCTGATGGAAATACTGTAAGATTGTAGCAATCTGATGGAAATACTGTAAGACTGTAGCCATCTGATGGAAATACAGTAAGACTGTAGGCATCTGATGGAAATACTGTAAGACTGTAGGCATCTGATGGAAATACTGTAAGATTGTAGGCATCTGATGGAAATACTGTAAGACTGTAGGCATCTGATGGAAATACTGTAAGATTGTAGGCATCTGATGGAAATACTGTAAGATTGTAGGCATCTGATGGAAATACTGTAAGATTGTAGCCATCTGATGGAAATACTGTAAGATTGCAGCCATCTGATGGAAATACTGTAAGATTGTAGCCATCTGATGAAAATACTGTAAGATTGTAGGCATCTGATGGAAATACTGTAAGATTGTAGCCATCTGATGGAAATACTGTAAGATTGTAGCAATCTGATGGAAATACTGTAAGATTGTAGGCATCTGATGGAAATACTGTAAGATTGTAGGCATCTGATGGAAATACTGTAAGATTGTAACCATCTGATGGAAATACTGTAAGACTGTAGGCATCTGATGGAAATACTGTAAGATTGTAGCCATCTGATGGAAATACTGTAAGACTGTAGGCATCTGATGGAAATACTGTAAGATTGTAGCCATCTGATGGAAATACTGTAAGATTGTAGCCATCTGATGGAAATACTGTAAGATTGTAGCCATCTGATGGAAATACTGTAAGATTGTAGGCATCTGATGGAAATACTGTAAGACTGTAGCCATATGATGGAAATACTGTAAGATTGTAGCCATCTGATGGAAATACTGTAAGATTGTAGCCATCTGATGGAAATACTGTAAGATTGTAGCCATCTGATGGAAATACTGTAAGACTGTAGCCATCTGATGGAAATACTGTAAGATTGTAGCCATCTGATGGAAATACTGTAAGACTGTAGCCATCTGATGGAAATACTGTAAGATTGTAGCCATCTGATGGAAATACTGTAAGACTGTAGCCATCTGATGGAAATACTGTAAGACTGTAGCCATCTGATGGAAATACTGTAAGATTGTAGCCATCTGATGGAAATACTGTAAGATTGTAGCAATCTGATGGAAATACAGTAAGACTGTAGGCATCTGATGGAAATACTGTAAGACTGTAGGCATCTGATGGAAATACTGTAAGATTGTAGGCATCTGATGGAAATACTGTAAGATTGTAGCCATCTGATGGAAATACTGTAAGATTGTAGGCATCTGATGGAAATACTGTAAGATTGTAGCCATCTGATGGAAATACTGTAAGATTGCAGCCATCTGATGGAAATACTGTAAGATTGTAGCCATCTGATGAAAATACTGTAAGATTGTAGGCATCTGATGGAAATACTGTAAGATTGTAGCCATCTGATGGAAATACTGTAAGATTGTAGCAATCTGATGGAAATACTGTAAGATTGTAGGCATCTGATGGAAATACTGTAAGATTGTAGGCATCTGATGGAAATACTGTAAGATTGTAACCATCTGATGGAAATACTGTAAGACTGTAGGCATCTGATGGAAATACTGTAAGATTGTAGCCATCTGATGGAAATACTGTAAGACTGTAGGCATCTGATGGAAATACTGTAAGATTGTAGCCATCTGATGGAAATACTGTAAGATTGTAGCCATCTGATGGAAATACTGTAAGATTGTAGGCATCTGATGGAAATACTGTAAGACTGTAGCCATATGATGGAAATACTGTAAGATTGTAGCCATCTGATGGAAATACTGTAAGATTGTAGCCATCTGATGGAAATACTGTAAGACTGTAGCCATCTGATGGAAATACTGTAAGATTGTAGCCATCTGATGGAAATACTGTAAGACTGTAGCCATCTGATGGAAATACTGTAAGATTGTAGCCATCTGATGGAAATACTGTAAGACTGTAGCCATCTGATGGAAATACTGTAAGACTGTAGCCATCTGATGGAAATACTGTAAGATTGTAGCCATCTGATGGAAATACTGTAAGATTGTAGCAATCTGATGGAAATACTGTAAGACTGTAGCCATCTGATGGAAATACAGTAAGACTGTAGGCATCTGATGGAAATACTGTAAGACTGTAGGCATCTGATGGAAATACTGTAAGATTGTAGGCATCTGATGGAAATACTGTAAGACTGTAGGCATCTGATGGAAATACTGTAAGATTGTAGCCATCTGATGGAAATACTGTAAGATTGTAGGCATCTGATGGAAATACTGTAAGATTGTAGGCATCTGATGGAAATACTGTAAGATTGTAGCCATCTGATGGAAATACTGTAAGACTGTAGCCATCTGATGGAAATACTGTAAGATTGTAGCCATCTGATGGAAATACTGTAAGACTGTAGCCATCTGATGGAAATACTGTAAGACTGTAGCCATCTGATGGAAATACTGTAAGATTGTAGCCATCTGATGGAAATACTGTAAGATTGTAGCAATCTGATGGAAATACTGTAAGACTGTAGCCATCTGATGGAAATACAGTAAGACTGTAGGCATCTGATGGAAATACTGTAAGACTGTAGGCATCTGATGGAAATACTGTAAGATTGTAGGCATCTGATGAAAATACTGTAAGACTGTAGGCATCTGATGGAAATACTGTAAGATTGTAGCCATCTGATGGAAATACTGTAAGATTGTAGGCATCTGATGGAAATACTGTAAGATTGTAGCCATCTGATGGAAATACTGTAAGACTGTAGGCATCTGATGGAAATACTGTAAGACTGTAGCCATATGATGGAAGAATTACAATACAAAATAGTTATTTCGTAAGATCATCGTGAATGGCGCTGAGGCTAGAGCACTTGTTTGGTGATAATGTGACTGACGTTCGATGCCAACAAACACTCTTCAGTCAACCAAGTTGAGAATTGGGTATATGACTAATTGACTACAGGCAGGTAGTTTCCGTTTCAACCGTTCACCAGTTATGTGGCGTATTGCGTCGCTAGTTTCCGGCCGAGCAGCGACGTCTGCGCCTTTAGGCCAATACTTTCGTCTTCTCTACGGCTAGATTTGTTTAGCTATTTTTTTTTTTGCCCGGACAGTGACCATTTTGACTACTTTTTCGATTTGTAATCGCAATGGTTCTTTAACGTGCGCAAGTGCACACGGGACATCTTGTTTTTGGCTCTTTTCCAAGAGGTCTAGACATCGGATCTCGCTACCCAGAGGGGTCTAGACATCGAATCTCGCTACCCAGAGGGGTCTAGTCATCGGATCTCGCTACCTAGAGGGGTCTAGACATCGGATCTCACTACCCAAAGGGGTCTAGACATCGGATCTTACTACCCAGAGTGGTCTAGACATCGGATCTCGCTACCCAGAGGGGTCTAGACATCGGATCTCACTACCCATAGACCAGGGAAAGCCACAAGGAAACCACTGATTTGAAGTGAAAAACTCCCACCAGATATTGCTGGACCCATGCCTTTTCCGCCTATGCGACGCTCTACCTCTAAACCACTAGTCCCGAGAGTTAAGCACAACAGTAAAGAAACGCACATCCAACCCTCGAATCACTTCAGGGAAAGAAACATGTTTACAAAACTCTGAAAAAGAAGCACAAATAATTTGTTGTAAATATAGCTCTTCCCCTGGAATAATTTGCCATTCTATACCCTCGGAAGTCTCCCTGCATAATAATATTCATTTATTATGATTTGTCTCCCCCTGGGGACTGGTTGGTCTCGAGGCAAGACGCTGGCCTCGAGTCAAGAGAGGTTGCGAGTTCAAATCCCGACTGAACCAGTTGGGATTTTTATTTATAAGTTCTCCCTGTGGCAACCACCCCTGGTCTCAACAGCGAGGCCCTGCTTGAAACGTCAATTACTCATCGACGGAAAAAAATAAGAGTACCTCCGAAGACGGAGTTATCTGCCTGTACGGCGAGAGGCCCCTGTGCACACGGCTGTCAGGGCCAGGGAAAAATGGATTAACACGCAAAATTCTCTAGAGACTAGGGACTGAATTTTCACCAAAGGTGAAAGCTGGCGAACGCAAAAAAAAAAAAAATTATCCCTGAGATACCTCATCTTAGGACACTGGAGAGTAGAATTTAACACGTCACTTCCAAACTGCTGGGAACATTTTTTATTTCTAATTTTGTCTAATGTGCTACCATTTCGCGAGGGTAACAATTTTGACATAATGACAAAAGAATGGAAAAATAGAACCCCGAGGTGGAACGAAGCAATTAAAGGAAAGAAGAAAATGTTTAAAAATTGGAGGGAAAATAAGAGCCAAGAAGAATATGAAAAATAAACCTTAGTTCGGAAAAAAAGTTAACATTTTGATCAAAGAAACTTAGCAAAAGAAATGGACAAAATATGAGCAGGGACTTCAAGACAGTCGCAAGAGACTTTTACAAAACAGTAAATGCAACAAGAGCGAAAGAGAAAAGAAATACACGATCCTACTGAGCTCATGAATGACAAAGACGGACAGCCAATATCAAATAACCAACATATGCAACAGAGATGGAATTAACATTTTGAAGACCTATTAAACATAACAAATTCGATCTTTTACGGTCTAACTATACTTTTCCACCCAAAGAGCCGTGTAAAGATAAGAAAGTAGCATCTTCAGTCAGGATAAGTTTGAAAGAGATAAGAATTATATTATTTTCTTGTGTCATTATGTACGTATTATTATTAATTTTTTTACATATCAATACAAGGGTTGTACAGTGGGCAACCGGATAGATAGGCTGTTAAAATATGCGTGCACGCCCGGTAATGTTGTGTGTCTAGTATGCGGAGAGATAACCTTGAGCTATGAAAATAAGCATATATATATATATATATATATATATATATATATATATATATATATATATATATATATAAAACATGAAATACCATGCGGGGCCACAAGAACATTTAAAATAAACATAAAATGATATGGAGCAGCTAAACTAACAGAAAGACAAGACAAACTATGGGGTTTCGTTTCGGCAAAAGCCTTCATCAGATGTGACACAATATGTGTTGACTTCTGGCTTGAAGTTATTTGCTTAATTTGTATAGTTTGTATTACCTGCTGCAGATAAGAAATGTTTAAATTCCAGTTTGGAGGCAAAGGCGCGCGACTCACAGCACCAGAGCTGGAAGTTGTCAGCGACCCACAGCTGAAGACTTGCGCCAGGATCGGTGAACCAGAACCATCCAGACCCTGCACCACCTCTCCCTGGTGCCTGTAGTAACAGACTAACCTGTCTAGTCTGGCCAAGCGAGTAGGGATCGAAGAGGGTAGACAACCCGGTACGCAAAAATGGCATGCTGAAGTCGGATGTGTTGGGCCGAAAGGTGCAAGTATCACAGTTACACTGCAAGCCACAACACAACGCAGACACGCTCACTTAACGTCCTTTTAAGGGCGGATGATGAAGAGGTACACAACTTCAGTCATCGGGTGAACGCAAGCAAGCAAATTCTAGTTTGTTGGATAAGTTTTTGTAAGATAGCTCTTTGAGAGACATCGGTCCTTTTTTAGAACATCCTTATTAGTTTTTGTAAGATAGCTCTTTGAGAGACATCGGTCCTTTTTAGAACATCCTTATTAGTTTTTGTAAGATAGCTCTTTGAGAGACATCGGTCCTTTTTAGAACATCCTTATTAGTTTTTGTAAGATAGCTCTTTGAGAGACATCGGTCCTTTTTAGAACATCCTTAATAGTTTTTGTAAGATAGCTCTTTGAGAGACATCGGTCCTTTTTAGAACATCCTTAATAGTTTTGTTTTATTTTATAATCTTTATAAAACTACTTTGCGTGGCTTGCAACAAATTTCTAATCTGCTGTCCAATTGTCCATGAATAATTAGCAAACTCTTGTGTCAAGATTCTAGCAGCCACTGAGAGCTGTTCACCTCCACCCCATGCGTCATCTTCGCCCTGAGAGGAAACTGAATGAAATCTAAAGACTGAATCATCATCATGTGCTATACCGGATTGCGTAAGCGATCTTGTCCTTCCACAAATCTCGGTCTACAGTACATCGTATCACTTCTGTTGTTGACTGTTTTCCGTACCATGAGACCAACCTATCTAGAATCTTCTCTCTTTGTCGTCTGTGATCTTGCTTTCCCTGTATTTTGCCAGTTGTAATCACATATTCTATCTTCTATGTGCCCGGAAAATGATTGTTTTTTTCTTCTGATGTGTCTAAGGAGCTCTCTTTTTGTGTTGGCCTCTTTGACCTTTTTAGCTGTTCAAGGAACTTTCAACATTCTTCTGAGAAATCCCATCTCAGTGGCCTCTAATCATTTGTTCGTCTAATATCCATGATTCACTTCCATAGGTCAGAATTGGGTATATATAGCACAGATTAACTCTCACACTTCTACTGACACAGACTTGTCACACAAGATGTCTTTCATTTTCTAAAATGCTTTTTCGGGCTGAGCTATTCTATTTTTTTATTTCTGTGGTGCATCTTCCATCTGATATTATTGTGCCCAAGTATTTAACTCTCTGCACTTGTTTCAGATTTGTCCTGTTTATTTTTATCCTGCATGATCGTGATGATTACTTCTGTCATACTATTTAGACCTTTCTTGTTGCTTTCTTTTACTACTATGCCCATCATTTCTTCTTGTTTGTTTCTCCATCTCTGTTATTAAGACTGTGTCATCCACATATTACAAACTGTTTACATTGTGATTGTTACTTCCAATTCCTTCTTTCTCTATTGTTACTTCCCATTCCTTCTTTCTCTATTGTTACTTCCAATTCCTTCTGTCTCTATTGTTACTTCCCATTCCTTCTTTCTCTATTGTTACTTCCCATTCCTTCTTTCTCTATTGTTACTTCCCATTCCTTCTTTCTCTATTGTTACTTCCCATTCCTTCTTTCTCTATTGTTACTTCCCATTCCTTCTTTCTCTATTGTTACTTCCCATTCCTTCTTTCTCTATTGTTACTTCCCATTCCTTCTTTCTCTATTGTTACTTCCCATTCCTTCTTTCTCTATTGTTACTTCCAATTCCTTCTTTCTCTATTGTTACTTCCAATTCCTTCTTTCTCTATTGTTACTTCCCATTCCTTCTTTCTCTATTGTTACTTCCCATTCCTTCTTTCTCTATTGTTACTTCCCATTCCTTCTTTCTCTATTGTTACTTCCAATTCCTTCTTTCTCTATTGTTACTTCCAATTCCTTCTTTCTCTATTGTTACTTCCCATTCCTTCTTTCTCTATTGTTACTTCCCATTCCTTCTTTCTCTATTGTTACTTCCAATTCCTTCTGTCTCTATTGTTACTTCCCATTCCTTCTTTCTCTATTGTTACTTCCAATTCCTTCTTTCTCTATTGTTACTTCCAATTCCTTCTTTCTCTATTGTTACTTCCCATTCCTTCTTTCTCTATTGTTACTTCCCATTCCTTCTTTCTCTATTGTTACTTCCCATTCCTTCTTTCTCTATTGTTACTTCCCATTCCTTCTTTCTCTATTGTTACTTCCAATTCCTTCTTTCTCTATTGTTACTTCCAATTCCTTCTTTCTCTATTGTTACTTCCCATTCCTTCTTTCTCTATTGTTACTTCCCATTCCTTCTTTCTCTATTGTTACTTCCCATTCCTTCTTTCTCTATTGTTACTTCCAATTCCTTCTTTCTCTATTGTTACTTCCAATTCCTTCTTTCTCTATTGTTACTTCCCATTCCTTCTTTCTCTATTGTTACTTCCCATTCCTTCTTTCTCTATTGTTACTTCCCATTCCTTCTTTCTCTACTATAAATTTCATATTTTCTATATGATAGATTTTTCAGACCCGTATAGATAAACTGGATGTTTATATTTAATGTCAATCATTTCTGCAGCCAGCCGTTAGCTGTAGTCTTTCAGCATCGAACTCTTCTGTACATTATTACAGTATCTAATGTGCGAGTATTAACTAACAAAACATTATTAACACAAAAAATTTGACTTGCTAAATATTTTACTTTTAGTATGTGATGTCACAACTTCAAACCACTCCCATAAAATATCAGTTTTAAGAATAAGGGGGATGTACTAAGCTCCGGATATCATCCATAAACAATGCTGCAAAATTATTAAAAAATAGAACTAAAATGTCACTTTCAGATAAAAACAAACAGCTTTGTGTTGTATTCTTTCTTTCTCGTATTCTCATAACAATTACTCTCTTTCATTGTCTGTCTTTTGAGTCTTTGACAGGGCATCTATTGTGATCTCAGTTATTATATTTACCAGACTTATTAAACAGTATGTACCTTAGTATGTTTACCAGACTTATTAAACAGTATGTACCTTACTATGTTTACCAGACCTATTAAACAGTATGTACCTTAGTATGTTTACCAGATCTATTAAACAGTATGTACCTTAGTATGTTTACCAGACCTATTAAACAGTATGTATCTTAGTATGTTTACCAGACCTATTAAACAGTATGTACCTTAGTATGTTTACCTGACCTATTAAACAGTATGTACGTAGGGAGGTCAAAAAGTAATGCACACCAATTTTTTTCTCGGAAACTATTCGGGCAAAATGTGTGAAATTTTCACAGATTGTAGCTGAACATCCCCTTTACACTACCTATTTTTCAACATAATCTCCGTCCAAGCGTATTGCCTTACGCCAACGCGAAACTAGGTCATGAATGCCTCGTTTGTACCAAGTTTTGTCCTGCTCGCGTAGCCATTTTTTAACTGCACGGATCACATCCTCATCATTGTCAAAGTGTGTCCCACGCAGGAATTTTTTGAGTGGTCCAAACAGATGGAAATCTGAGGGAGCCAGATCAGGGCTGTAAGGAGGATGGGGCAGTACAGTCCAACCAAATTTGTTGATTGCTTCCCGTGTTACCAGACTTGTGTGAGGGCGTGCATTGTCATGTTGAAGCAACAAATCTGCAGATGGCTTATTAGGCCGAACTCTGTGGAACCGATTTTTGAGTTTTGTCAGTGTATTGATGTAAGCTGTCGAGTTGATTGTCTCACCTCTTGTCATTACATCAACAAGAATCACACTTTGAATTTTTTTCTTTTTGGTGACTGCGGATGATGACATTCCATTGACTGCATTTTTGTTTCAGGCTCATAATGATGTGCCCACGTTTCGTCACCGGTAACAATTTTTGACAAAAACATTTCTCCTTCAACACCGAAACGCTCCAACAATTCAGAACAGAATGTTTTCCTTTGAACTCTGTGATCATTTGTTAGGCACAGAGGAACCCATCGAGCGCAAATCTTTGAATATCCGAGAGTTTTAAAAATTGCGATTGCACTTCCCTTGCTGACTGTAAGCTGCAATGCCAATTGCTGACTAGTGATACGCCTATCCTTTACGAATAATGGCATCAGCCCGGTTTAACATGTCTGTGCTGGTAGCGGAGGCAACACGTCCAGAACGCGGTAAATCATGCAGCTCCACTCGTACACTTTCTGCAGCTTTAATTCTCTGAACCCAGCGACTAACTGTGCTCCTATCGACTGCAGAACATTTGTACACTGCACACAGTCGTTTATGAATGTTTGCCACAGTTTCTTTTTCCGCAACCAGAAATTCTATGACAATTCGCTGTTTGTAACGGACATTGTTGACAAGCTCCATTTTAACAGTTCATAGATTGCGTAATATTTATCAGAATGCTGTGCAATTTGGTACACATAATTGGAACATGTCATATTCTAAGTGTGCAAAATTTCATATTCCTATCTTCATTATTAGCCGAGAAAAAAATTGGTGTGCATTACTTTTTGACCTCCCCTCATACCTTACTATGTTTACCAGACTTCAGTTATTATTTGTCATTTTTTCCAAGCGCTGTAAACATACCTCTTCCTCTGAATTGATTCATCCATTATCATGTTGCTTGCAGTGAAGCTGTAATATTTTGTCCATTTCTACCCACCACATTGAGCACTGGTGTTGCCTACTCACTTTGATCCTTATTTGTTTGGCCAGTCAGTTCTTGGGAGCACCACTGAGAGGTGGAGTAGGGTCTTGATCAGTTCTGCTGTTCGTGAGTCCTGATGCATGCAATAAGTTTTGAGCCGCTGACTGATCACTACTTTCACAGATTTCAGTTCCTTTCATGGAACCATCAATATCATGCATATTCATGCTAGCGAATAAGCATGATATTAGTTAGAGAGAAGCAGTGTCGCTTCAAGAACAATTAGAGAAATGGAAGAAATAGTCTCAGTGATTATGTTGAGCCTACTGGTGATATTTAGTAGTGCTGTGTGAATTAGCAGAGAGAGAAAGACATTTTAGCACTAGTGAATAGAACAGTGTCCAGTGTTCATGCTAGTGATATTTAGTTAGAGCGAAGTAGTGTAGCTTCAAGAACAGTTAGGGCCAATGGAAGAAATAATCTCAGAAAGTATGCCTGAACCTACTTGTGATAATTGGTAGGGATGTATAAATTAGCAGAGAGAGAAAGACATTAGCACTAGTGAACTGAACTGTGTTCACGCTAGCAAGGTCCAAGCAGCCAACAAGCACAGGGGGCTTGCAGGGCCACTGTTGCTCTTAGACCTCACTGAAACGGGGCCTGGGGAGTTCCAGGCCAGGGTATTAGTACAAGATTTGTTGTTATTGTGAAGATGTTGGCATCAAGCATTAAACTTCACGATGTGTTTTTCAACTGGTGTTCATTGAATGCTTTACAGCCTAAGACGGGTGTTTGTCTGTACCTAACGAAGAACGATCCTTGGGGAGGGCGACCAGGCCCCACCCTTGAAGCAGAAACAGTCCCTCCATCCACAGCGTGAAGTGCGAAAGTTGATAACCACATCCCACCCTTGAAGCAGAAACAGTCCCTCCATCCACAGCGTGAAGTGCGAAAGTTGATAACCACATCGATCACACAAGGGGGCTAGTACCAATCCAGCCCTTTGGCCAAGCTAACTGGCAGCAGTCCAAAGTCGAGATCGGCCAGTGTTCAGTGGGCTACATTGTCCAGCCTTTCAGCATCAATCAGGCTCTTATCTGAGCCAACTAGTGGTAGTACAGAGGCCGGCAGATGTCAAATGAGCTGACCAGGAATACCAGATAAGCTGTCCGGGGTAAGACGCCATCAACAATCGACGTGCCGGTGATGCAACGCAACACCAGGCATTGAGCTCACAGCTGACCAGTCAACATTGTGTCAATTGTCAGTGGTCTTGAGGTCACTGGGTTCAACTGAAGGCGTAGGATTTAAGCGTTCCTTCCTGGTTACATTCATCGGTATGAGATTAAAAAGGCATCCGTTATAAAGAGAGTGCCCACAGTCATTGCCAACTCCACGTAATAATTCAAAAAAGAAAAACATTGAAAACTGTCAAAACTGTTTTAGTGACAGCACTTTCTAAAAGGGCCTGCAACCATCGTTGCCAGCTTCCACAAAAATTGCCTTATTCTTATGACTGACAAGATTCGCGGGTTCACCCAGCCTCTAAAAATGGGTACCAGTGATGTCTCTGGGAAATAGAGGCGGCCTGGCGTGATACTGACGACATCACCCAGAAATGTGCCATAGTCGTAGAATAATATGGTTACTATCAAATTATTATTCTCTGCACACTTAGATCAAAGCAAGGGGAGGTAACCTTTACCATAGATAAATAATATGTCATCAAACTCATATTTCTATATCACTTTCCAACAAAGATTCAAGTAAACACAGATTATTCTAAAAATCCCCCCTGTATTAAATATTTGCTGACAAGCTATAACAATTGTATGATTGACGCCAACATTTGCATGATTGACAACACAGCAAGTCAACAATAAAGACACTAATGAAACATGTACATAATAACCCTCACAAAAAATTTACAAAATAAATTTATTGTTTAAAAAAAAAAAAAGCTCACCACAGTGGTTTGTGCAGAAAATACAATCAGATCAGATCCAATGTACAGATGTCTCTTATGTGTTTTCATTACTCCTTACACATCCAATAATACATCTCCAATACTCCTTACATCGTGGAGTTGAAATACATCTCCATTACTCCTTACACAGTGGAGTTGGAATACATCTCCATTACTCCTTACACTGTGGAGTTGGAATACATCTCCATTACTCCTTACACTGTGGAGTTGAAATACATTTCCAATACTATTTACATTATACATCTAATATATCTCAAATACTCATTACATGGCACAATTTAAATGTGTCTCCAATACTCCTTAAATGGCAAAGTTCTAAAGTGTCTCCTTACATGAAAGAGTTCTCACATATCCCACAATACTGTATTTATGTGCTCACTTCCTGACCAGAAGGGTCCGGGTTCAATCCGCAGAAGCGATGAATTTTCTTCAAACAGACAAAGCTTAGTGGTTCACCCAGCCTCTATATATGGGTACAGGGTTCACCAAGCCTCTATTTATGGGTACCAGAGATTTTTCTGGAAAGTGAAAGTAGACTGACGTGATAACAACAACATCACTCTAAAATCTGTTATGGAAATTATGGACACTAACACCACATTCCCACTTTAGCCATAATTTTTTTTTTACTGCTTACATAGCAATTAAAAACAGATGAATGAGTGTCCTAATATCACTCTCATTCAACAAGAAATAATCTGCACCAAGGTTTACATTTCTATGTGTTGTCCTTTCGAGCCAGAGATGGCACTATGGGGTAGAAATTCTAGATTCTTGTGACCAACAATTTTCATGATCCCAGCGTCGAACCTCGCACAGAACCTGCGACATGACTCTGTTCTGGGTCAGCCACTCAATCTGCATGAGGGAACTGATGCCTACTGTTGTTGCCTCTCGCCTCAGTATTTTTTTTTAGTGTTTCTCTAGGTCGGCCTCTTATTTTTTTTACCATCTGGTTCCCATTTGAAGGGGTTGTTTAGTTTTCCATTTGGGCTAACATAATTCGTCATTTGAACAGACATACATCTTCTTGCTGTAACCATTCACCCTGATCATACTGATGCTCCATCATGTGCACCATAGTAGTGACGCAGGTTGCAATATGGTGTGATTTATCGTGGGCTGCAGTACTTGAAGCATTTGGCTTCAGTATAGCACCTCTGGGACTAGAACTCCTGGATAGAACTGGCCCACCGATCCCAACAAACTATCCTACTTCCTTAACCCCAGATTACGATACTGTAGTAAAATTTACTGCATAAAAACACAAATTCCTCATAATTTTCCCGTGTTTAAACATTTCCCCCTTCTGTGTGCCTTCCTACTTGCAACTTTCAGTGACCCCTGACTGTTTGTTTCCATTGCTGTTGGAATTATTTTTTTTTTAAGATTGTGAAATATATCAGAATGGGGGAGGGAAGAAAAGCAAACTTTCAAGATACTGGCCTGGGGAGGGTGTGTGTCATTGGCAGACATCAAACAACCCGTTTGAGACTGGGGAATCACAGCGAATAATGCTGCTGTGCTGTCACCAAACGTGACAGACTCACAGCGGATAATGCTGCTGTGCTGTCACCAAACATGTGACATACTTACAGCGGATAATGCTGCTGTGCTGTCACCAAACATGTGACAGACTCACAGCGAATAATGCTGCTGTGCTGTCACCAAACATGTGACAGACTTACAGCGGATAATGCTGCTGTGCTGTCACCAAATGTGTGACAGACTTACAGTGAATAATGCTGCTGTGCTGTCACCAAACATGTGACAGACTCACAGTGAATAATGCTGCTGTGCTGTCACCAAACATGTGACAGACTCACAGTGAATAATGCTGCTGTGCTGTCACCAAATGTGTGACAGACTCACAGCGAATAATGCTGCTGTGCTGTCACCAAACATGTGACAGACTCACAGCGAATAATGCTGCTGTGCTGTCACCAAACATGTGACAGACTTACAGCGGCTATACTGATAGACATTGCAACATGTCCAGTCCATGAGGCAAAACTCAGGTCATATATCAACTTGAGCCTGGAATTTCGTATCACTGGTACGATATGTATTCCCATATCTGTTCAGCCTCCCATTCCATCAACCAAAAAAGTGCTTATCCCATTCATCCATAATATTCTATTGAATACATTTCATTCAGTAAAGTTGCATGTTGTTACGTTCACAAAAACTCTTCTTTTGAACATGTCACGTTAAACTGTACAAATGACACGCAGCTCAAAATGGATACTTTGGGTCGCTGTGGCGGCCATCTCAGGCAGCATAAACTTCATGCGCCTGTAAAGACGATGAGGATGGAGAAAAAGTCATTGGACAAAAACATAAGATGAGGAAACTATTATCCTGCTCCGGTTTTCTCCACTGTGTCTTCCTTATCTTTTAAACATTCAGCTAAGCCATAAATTACATCTAAAAGATGACGCTGTTTGTACTTTGCATTCAGTAACAATCTCTTTCTGGCAAGATATATCATATCAAATGAACAAAAATAATACTTTGGAAACAAAATACAAGAAATATTCCACTTTATGTCATAACCTTTGCACAACAGTGAAGACTGCAACATAGGATGAAAGCAACAAAATAAAATATCACTTAAAAGAAAAGGACCAACTACAACAGGGTGCACACTCCACAAAGACTAGAGACAAATAATAATAAATAAATATTATTGTGGAAGGAAATTTTGGAGGTGAGAGATCAGCGAATCATTTCAGGGGGAGAGGTATTTTTTACAACACTTGGGGGGAAAAAATCATCATAAATAATTTTAAAAAAAACAATAGATGGTCTGAAGCAGGATCGAACCCATACTCCTGGCCACAAGAACCAAACACTAAAGCACACGGCCATCTCTGCTACTTTAAAAAGATATTTATGATAATTATATCACCAAAGATAACTATCTGTCTTATGTGGCTAAGTGATTCTTGTTTCGAGTGTTGTAACCACACCTCTTCCCCTGAAATGATTCCCACCACAAAGACTAGAAGGATTTTTGTGAGATGCCTGCAACATTGTGGGGGGGAAATTACAGAAAAATATACGAGAAACAGCAGAGAAACTGATGTTTATGAGAGAAATATAGAGCATATAAGAGAGAAGAGGGGGCAATCACAGTGTGGTTGTTGGTGAACTAGTAAACGGAGGACATGTTCTGGTGGACGGTTTCTAGGTTCACCCAGCCTTACAAATGCGCATGTCTCTCTTTTTCTTCTGGGAAAGAAAGTTAGCACTGGCCACATCATGACACCCAAAAATTCGCTGGTGTTAAAAGAGTTGGAGCACTCAAACCGTATTCATTATGTGCCACACGAGAAATTTTTTTAATTTTAATTTGAAATTCTTAGAGTGAAAGCTAAGGGAAAACTCTCAGAAGTTGTTGAGACATAGTTACGGTTACTGTGCCAGTAGTCACTCAACCCATATCCACTAGCCATGAACTTTCAGTAACATGAAAACAACAAAAAAAATGACATATTTTCTACCAAAAAAAAAAAATATTCAAAATCCAGAAACAAAAAAACAATTCTTAAAATAATATCTGTATAGCAATGCACCCACTCACTCAATTTCTGGCTAAATATATACGTCCAGGATGTGTATTAATACATATGCACACTTTCAGACTACAGCCAAGGATATGTACAGAGTACAAAATAATGATCATTAAAATAAAATAACATAACGAATATGGTGCTGCCTGAAAATTAGTGATAACAAGATCAATTCCATGATCAGAACGAAAACGAGTAACAGACAAGACTAGCACAAAGAGGAGAAAAAAACGTTAAACAAAATAAACTGGTTTCTTGATGTTGATTCCGTACTCGGACAGGGCTGGCGACAGATCTTCCATTTGTAGGGTCATTTTCTTGTCCTGTTGGAGTTACAATGGATAACAGCGTGAGAGACTAAAATTTACAAATGATGGGATAAGAGACTAAAATTTACAAATGATGGGATAAGAGACTAAATTTACAAATGATGGGATAAGAGACTAAAATTGATAAATGATGAGATAAGAGACTAAAATTGATAAATGATGGGATAAGAGACTAAAATTGATAAATGATGGGATAAGAGACTAAAATTGATAAATGATGGGATAAGAGACTAAAATTTACAAATGATGGGATAAGAGACTAAAATTGATAAATGATGGGATAAGAGACTAAAATTGATAAATGATGGGATAAGAGACTAAAATTGATAAATGATGGGATAAGAGACTAAAATTGATAAATGATGGGATAAGAGACTAAAATTTATAAATGATGAGATGAGAGACTAAAATTTACAAATGATAGGATGAGAGACTAAAATTTATAAATAATAAGAGACAAAATGACTGCAGTACGAGGCAAATTGACAATCTTGATCTGTAACCATAATGCTATATTCGGCTTCATGCTGGACAATTCCTATTTTTAACCATTTGCCAAAAACAAAAGGTTTACTTCAGCTGTTTACGGTTTATGTTTGCTCGAGAATTTTTCCAAATCGAATCTGTGGTTTCTTTGTGGTGTTACTCTCCCTTGGTCTACGGGTAGTGAGACCTGATATCTAGCCCTCTCGGATAGCAGCAAAAACAGAAGGTCCCATGTGCACTTGTTCACAGTAATGACCTTTGGCAGTTAGAAATGTAAAAGAGTAAGCCAAAAATGGCTACTGCCTTGACAAAACGATCAGCAAATTGTCAACTGTACTTAGTATGACATATATTTGGGAGTTGTAGACCAGTCTAGAAAATATAAAAACATTAGTTTGGCTCTAAGATCAGGTTGATACACCCTTGCAAAATACATTTTTCTATACGATTGCTAAACATGGACACTTACAGCAGAGTTACATAAAATATGTTCTATGAAGATGAAAAGTTATTGTAAGGCTTTGGGCATCTCTTGCTTAGACAGCGCTACAAATGAAAAAGTTCAACAAGGATACAGCAAAAAAGGATACAACAAGCAATCGGAGTACATGAAGATCTTTTTATTATTGTGAAGAAATTAAATGGTTTGGACACGTATCTCAATATCAGACCTGGCAAAGGCCATTCTGCAAGGAACTGTGAAAGGGGCAAGCAGTCAGGTAGAAAAAGAGATGGAAAATAAATGGAATGGACAAGTGTAGACAATCGCAAAGAATGACCATTAACAAAGATAAATAGAGAAGGCTGATGATGTATTTTAGTAGTGCCCACTGATCCCCAGGATTACAGGGTGAGGAAAAAATGAATGAAGGAAGCATAACAAAGAGACCACTGATGTAAATGCATTGGCATGGCGTGCCTTTAATAAAGTTACAAGACTTTGAGATTAAAAAAAATACTTAGCAAGCATTGAAAGAGAAAGCAGAGGAGAAAGAGGCAGATCCAGAGTATGATGGACAGACAACATCAAAGAAGCACTACAACAACATCAATTAACATTGAGTGGAGCCACCAAAAGGGCAAGAACCAGAACTTTCTATCTCCCTTCAACAACCAAGCGGATGCAAGAGAAAAGAAATAAGCACACAAAACTCATACGGTTCAACCTTTATGTGACCAATACTGACATATGGATGTGAGAGCTGGAAATGCAACAAAGTTCTAGAAAATGGAGTAATGCCTTTGAAAACATATAAACTTGGGAGAATACACAAAATAAAACTACACGAGAAGAAACCAACAAAGACAAAGTGCCAAGCTATATAAGGAGAAAACCCGGGAGGTATATTGGTCATGATCTCAAAATGGACAAAACAGAGCCTTCATGTGGACACCACCTGGTAAAAGAAAAAAATGGAACACCAAAGGACTCTCTACTCAGAACAACTAACAGAGAGAGAGCTCAACTAGGGACTGAAGAACAAAACAAAACCTAGCAAGTGAATTGTAAGTTATTGATAATTATGATTCCCATTTTAGGTGCCATATTTGGCTTGAGAAAGTACTAACTGGTGTAGTGCTGACCGTTATCCTTTCAGTGGTGCTAAACATCACATTAGGTTCGTAGTTTTTTTCGCCATCAATGTTTATTCTGGTGG
Organism: Megaustenia siamemsis; assembly: GCA_032433765.1. Taxonomy (NCBI): domain Eukaryota; kingdom Metazoa; phylum Mollusca; class Gastropoda; order Stylommatophora; family Ariophantidae; genus Megaustenia; species Megaustenia siamemsis. The sequence goes on along the minus strand of JAVIAB010000104.1, from coordinate 30,131,644 downwards.
GATGTTCAATATTATCGAATGAGTCTATGCCTGCCAACTTTGCTTCTCTTATAAGTGTTCTTTTTAGTTTTTCTCTAGGTCTTCCGCTTTTCCTGTATCCTGATGTTTCCAACAGAAAAGCCTGCTTTGAAATTTTCTTGTTATCTCTTCTCAACAATGTCCAACACATGTCATCTTCTCTTGCTAATCATCATCCAGCCAACCAGCCTACCAAATTACTCAACAAATACACAGAAAGTCTACAGCTATGGACATAAAACCATATTCACTATATGCCACACTCACGGCCTGATAGCACATTTGCTTTCTTCTTTTCAAGAGACATTTTTCTTTTCAAAAGCCCACAGAAAGGGGTGGTGAAGTTTACAAAAATAGGAAAAAATGTAATCCTAGGTCTCTTTTTGATTTTACCTTCCTGTGATCTCTCGGGTCATGAGATCCTATGTCTAACCCGCCCGGATAACTCTAATAAACAGGAGGTCCCACACAGCCAAGGCAAAGTTGTCAGTATAAACCTACCGACGCTGGAAATCAGGCCATGCTATGGAGTTTGTGCACATGGGCCAGGATTCTCCTGAGATTTACTTGAGGGGTATATTGGAACCGTGTGTTACCGGGGCCTCATTATGAGAAAAGTAAAGAATAGTGACACTGTGACCTTCCAGGCATGTCGTAAGAGGCGACTAAGGAGGTTGATCGATGGCTTGACAAGCTGTCATTGTAAAAAAAGTATTGTTATGGAAACAGAGCTATAAGTTGTGGAAGCAGTGATCTCTGCAATGTGTGCCATTTTGGCACGCAAGATTTCTGTTTTTGAGATTGTGGTTTTGCCCTATGTGCCGTCTTCGGCTCGAAAGGACAATAGATAGATAGATATTGGAGCACTTATAGGTTCATCCGGTATGCACTGATGATGATGATCCTAACAACAAACAATCATCCAACACTAAAGTAAGAGATAAACAAAGCAATTATTGTTTCTCCACTGTACTTCAATTTGCTTGAAAATTCCCCATGTTAGAAGTCAGGTACACAATAACAATTTGTACATTATTTTAGAGTGGATGTTTTTCTAAGAAAAATACTTTCAAAGAAAGCCTTACCTTTCCTTGTTTCTTGGAACTTTGCCCTGATACTCTCATCTTGGAGTGCTGGAGAGCATCATTAGCTATGTCAGATATGAACTTTTGAGCTGCCAGTGATATCAGTCTCAATCTGGCAAACGTACAAGACACAGTTTATATCATAAAAAATATAAAGATGTCCAGAAGAAGTATTTTTAATGCAATAACGGAGTGGAGGGTGGAGCTTCCACTATATGTGGGTATATCTTTTGAGGGAGCGCAGCCCAGTGCTCTCATCCTGGACGCCTCACCTTCAGTGACAAATGGCCAAGTACCCACTTTTTGTTTTCTAGCTGGGTCGATTGGCGGGGGCCAAGCAAGCTTCGAACCCTGGTGTTCGGTGTGAAAAGCTAGCCTTCTATGACTATGCCATTCAATCCCCTATTTACATTATAGATGCCCTGCACAGTTGTTTGCTTTTATTTCAAAGTAGTTTTTAAGTTTTAATCATAAAAATATTGCTTCATGTATGATTATGGTTATCCAAAGGCCCAGGCATCACTGCAAACAAATTAAAATCCATAATTGCTCAACCACTCGTGCCAGTGGAATCATCGAAATTAAAACTAATCCCATTGAAGGATCCAAAAAAAAGAAAGGCAGCTGCAGTCCCCATCATAGCAGCTACAGCGCATGCCAAAAGACATGCCAAGCAGGACCGAAAATTAACGCAGCTGAATCGTCCTCCATCATATGATATTCATCGTAAGCAATTGGAACATTGAAACACAATACAGATGAAAAACATAGCTCCCGGTATGCACAGAGCATTAAACTCAGTAGCTCTGACAGTAATGTCCTGAAGAAACTACATTCCACTCATTCTTGAGATTGATATTTTATTGAAGTGGTTCAAATAGGGACACTGAGGACAAATATGAACATTCTAGAATTGTTTATTTTCACACTGTTAGTCCAATAGTCTCTCCCGTGTGTTACCGGGGCCTCATTATGTGGGAAGTAAAGAATAGTGACACTGTGACCTTCCAGGCATGTCGTAAGAGGCGACTAAGGAGGTTGATCGATGGCTTGACAAGCTGTCATTGTAAAAATCATTGTTATGGAAACAGAACCATAGATTTTAGAAGCAGTGATCTCTGCAATATGTGCCACTTCGGCACGTAGGGGTCTCTGTTTTTGAGATTGTAGTTCTGCCCTATGTGCCGTCTTCGGCTCGAAAGGACAATAGATAGATAGTCCAATAACGTTTATAAGAATAAATATTTCAAACTGACAAATTGTAACCTTTCCTAGTGTAAAATAAGACTATCATTTATATATAAATAATATACATCATCAAGTACCATACCTGCTGGCGTAGGTGATCATGTCTCTCCACAACTTCCGATCTCGACAGTTATTGATCATTTCTGTTGTTGACCTCTGCAAGCCATTCTTTTAAGCTGTCTGGTATTTTTTCTCTTTGCTTTCCTCTATCTCTTCGTCCCTCAATTTTCCCAGTTGTTACAATATATTCCAGTTGTTCTCTTCTCATTACATGGCCAAAAAATGATGATTGTTTCTTCCTAATATTGGAAATTAGCTCTCTTTTTGCTTTGGCCTCTTTCAGAACGTTTTCATTTCTCTTCTTAGCTGTCCTTGGTATTCTCAACATTCTTCTGTAAAACAACATTTCGACAGACTCCAGTGAATTTTCTTATCTGTTGTCCTATTGTCCGTAATTCACATCCATATGTTAAGATTGGCTCTACATAATTTTTAAGAACTCCCTTTTTCTTGTTTCTATTGTCAAAAATGGATTGCATAGTATCTTCCTTATTTTTTTGGAAAACTGCTTTTGCCTGAGCCATTCTGCATTATTTATATATATAAAGAAAGTGAAACAAAGACGGAGACCAGAAGCAGGATAGCAAAAGCAGCAGCAAATTTTAAAAACCTGGACAACAAATGGAAATCAAAAATACCAAGCAAGAAAACTAACCATAAAATATTCAACTCAAACCTATTATTTACACTTAACTACACACATGAAAGATGGAAAGCAACAAAAGAGATTGAGAGAAAACTAAGCACTTTTGAAGACAAGTGCCTAAAAAGAATTCTCTATGTACAATAGAATGATTTCAAAACTGATATAGAGATAAGAGAAATGGCCATGCAACCAACATCATCTACAATCAGGAAGAGAAGATGGGCATATGTCGGACATGTGTTGAGAAGAGACAACAAGAGAGTTCCAAAACAGGCTCTTCGATTGGAACCATCAGGGTACAGGAAAAGAGGAATGACCTAAGGTGACACTAAAAAGAGAAGCAAAGTTGATAGGCATAGACTCATTAGATAAGATCGAACATCTTGCAAGATTAGAGAGAGATAATGAAACAACTGCTATCAGTTTGCAACGTCAACAACGTGGGAAGATCAAGAATGCCTTTAAAGAAAAAAAATCTATCCACATACAGAGATGACATTGTTGGATACGTACATTCTTGGATCACTAGAGTCTAATCCAACTCTGTTTAAATAATAGCCAGTCACTGAGTCTGGGATCTGTGAAAGAATAATAGCAAGACTGATCAATATGATTTCAGCAGAACACACTACGGGCGCTTGTTAACATTTTAACTCTGGGCTGACGATTTGAAAATATGACATACATAGACATACTCCGACATATGATCATTCAAGTTACAATGTGGTTATTGTTTTGTTTTTTTTTACCTTTAGTACCCGTGTCACGCCAAGTGGCGTATAGGGAATATGGTGTTAGTGACACCAGGGCTAAAACTAAGAATAGCAAAATGTTACATCTTCTCAATATTCCTGTATGGTGCAGAAACATGGACATTAGACCAGAAAATTGAGGCCTTTGAAATGTGGATTTATAGAAGAATAGGTAGAATTGGATGGAAAGAAAAGAAAACAAACGAGGAAGTTTTAAAACAACTAAAAATGGAGAAAGAACTACTAAACACAATTAGAGCAAGACAAATGAAATTTTTTGGTCATGTTAAAAGACACAACAGTCTAATAAAAGTAATATTAGAAGGGAAAATACAAGATAAAAGAGACAGAGGCAGACCAAGACTAACATGGACGAGTAACATCAAAAGATGGACAAATCAATCTATGACAGCCTGTACCATCAAAGCAAGAAACAGAGTAGAATGGCGATCCATGGTAACCAACCTTCGTTGCGGAGTAGGCACTCAATGATGATGATGATGGTGTTAGTGACCATAAATTTTACAGACCTTTGGCACATGATTTTTGAGGTACGTTGGGATCGAACCCTACCTCTTGTCCTTTGTAGTCCAGTTCACTAACCACTGAGCTATCTATCTATCTATCTTTCGTTCGCCTGAAGCATTGTCTATATCTGCAATGTCGTTTCCTGTATAAATGTTACTGTCTTTTGTAATTCTTGCAGTGGCCCATATAGTTTTGTCTGTAGTGTTGTATCTATGGGCCAATGGATTTTCCTCAGTCTACTATATTCAGTGCAGTCTTGAAGTATGTGTTCAGCAGTCTGGGGCGCCTGTCCACATGTACAAGTAGTTGAGGTGCCGATCTTGAATTTTGTATACATGTGACTATGGAGTCGATTGTGTCCTGTTCTGAGACGTATAATGATAACTTGTTCATATCTATTCATATTATAAAAGGCATCCTGATTTGGGGCTTGTGGTCCTCTGATTGATTTGATTATCTGTTTCTTATGATGGTATGTAACAGGTGTATCTAGTTGTGTGCCTGTTGAACCTTCCTTTGCCAACTGATCTGCTTTCTCATTTCCTGGTATTCCACAGTGAGATGGGATCCACTGCAGGGCAACCCTGTGGTGCTTGCAGAGTTCAGTCAATAAGGTCTGCAGATGTGGTAATTTTCTGGATTGTAGTGCCTGGAGTACTGATCTTGCATCTGTCAAAAACACTACAGGCTGCGGGCTAAGATTAATGTTCAGCAGTTTTTCTATTGCTAACTTTATTGCTTGTATTTCTGCATCATAATTGTGACAATATTTCCCTGTTGCTATTTTATTCATATCCCTAGTGTTATTTGGGTATTCTATATATGCACCTGCTCCCCCATTTTTTACTGCATTCTGTGCTGATCCATCTGTATACACACGAATCCATAGGTCTTGTGGGTATTCTTCATCCAGGAAACTGAGAGTTATTGTTTTTCGCTGTAGACTATTCTGTTCCTCTTTATCAACTATTCCTTTCACTTCTGTCCGTATTTGAACTGATAATCCAGATTCCTCTGTCCAGGGAGTCTGTTCTGGTATGGGCAGTAGGGGGTTAACAGCTCTTGGCATGTCTGGTGTTTGTCTACTAATACGCTTGGCTTGGTGGATAAAACTGCTTCTCTTAAGTCGTCCCAATGCAAGATTTTGGAATCGGTCCTTCATTGGATGTCTCGGCATGCATACAAATTTGTCTGCCTGTATCAGCACCTTTGTGTCCCTCCGTTCTCTCAGTGCTGGTATCCTCCACAATTTCTCCATCTCTAATATTGGTGTTGATTTCATTGCTCCTGTGATGACCCTAAGTGCCTGGTTTTGTACTTTATCCAGTTCTTGAAGTGTGGTGTTTGATGCTGAACACCATGCAGATGATCCATATTCTAAATGTGGGCGTATACTCTGTTGGTAAACTTTACTGAGTATTTTCCCAGTCGCACCCCACGTAGTTCCACACAGCTTTCTTAGAATAGCCAATTTTCTCCTTGCTTTTTGGGTTGCCTTATTTATCTGCTGTTTCCAAGATAGTTTGTTATCAAATGTAACTCCGAGATACGTAGCCTGTATGTCTTCTTTCACAGGCTCATTGTTTATATAGATGGCTCCTGCTTTTTGTTTTGGGGAAAGAGTGAAAAGTGTAGTACTGCATTTGTCTGTATTGATGCTGATACACCATCTATTTGTCCATGAATTCAGTGCATTCATAGCTCTTTGTAACAATTTGGAGGCCACTGTTGCATACTCCTCTGTGCACCACATTACCAAGTCATCTGCATACATTGCCACTTTGATACCATGTGGTAGTTCAGTAACTAGGTCATTGATGTAGATCAGAAAAAGTGTTGGAGATAGTACCCCTCCCTGTGGAACGCCCTGGCGCAGTAAGACCTTCTTACTCTTAAGACCATCCAGTTGCACTCTGGCTCTCCTGTTATGCAGGTATGCTTTGACCCATTTGTACATCCTGCCATTTACTCCATAATTTCTCAGTTTCTTCAAAGCCCTTCCTTCCATACCTTATCAAATGCTTTCTTTAGGTCTATCCATGCTGCTAGTACCAGTTTCTTTTCTTGAAACGCATCCTCAATTTCCTGGGAAAGATAGGTTGCCTGATCTTCGGTAGAGTAACACTGTCTAAAGCCTGCTTGTTGTGGGACAAGGAGATTTTCACTTTCCAGGTACCACTGCAGTCTGAGATTGATTATACGTTCCATTGTTTTACACAAACAGCTTGTAAGGCTGATTGGTCTATAGCTGGATGTCATTGAACCATCTTTTCCTGGCTTTAGTAATGGTATCATAATTGCTTCTCTCCATGCCTGTGGCACTTTACCTGTGATCCAGCAAATGTTGTAGATCTGCAGTAGTTTTGCTTTAGCTGCAGTTCCCAAGTTCTTAATCATTTCATTAGACACTCCATCACTACCTGGTGACTTTTTCATTTTTAATTTGGATATTGCCAGCTCTAGCTCTCTTTGTGTAATGGGTATTTCCATGACTTCATGTGCAGTCTCTTCTTGTCTTGCATTTTGTTGTTTTAGACGGGTCTCTTGACGTTTCTCTAGGCTAATTTCAATATTGTTGTCATTTGCAAAGGAGTCTGCAAAGTGATTTGCTGCATGTTTACCTGTTAGAATGTTTCCATCCTTCTTCAGTGTAATTTTTGTGTTCCCTTCTGTACCCTCATCATTCAGCTGTTTTACAAGCTTCCACACTTTTCTTGTGTCTCGTTCTAGATTCATGTACTCTGTTTTCTCTTTCCAACTTCTCCGTCTGGCTTGTAGTTTAGCCCATTGAAATTGGCTTTAGCATGCTGATAGTTATTGTGGTGTTCCTGGCAGGGTTATTTTCTGCTTGTTTTCGAGATGTTTCCATGTCATTGTGCAGTTGCTCTAGTTCACTATTCCAGTATGGTTTGTAGTGTTTCCGTGCCCCTCTGGGTATTGTTTCACTGGCAGCTTGTATTATTAGTCTACTGAATTCATCAACTATTTTGTTGATGTCTCTGTCTGTATTTAGATCTTTAGTCAGTACACTGGTGTAATGTTGATACATTTTCCAGTCTGCCTTTTTGTAATTCCATCTGGAGAGAGTGCTGCTCTCCCTGACGGCCTCATTTTGCACCACTAAAAAGACAGGTCGGTGGTCGCTGCCTCCAAGTTGTTTCCCAACAATACGTGTGATATTCCAATCCAGGTCTGGTGAATGGAAAGCAAGGTCTGGTGTAGATGTGGTATGCCATGATCTGGAATAGAATGTTGGTGGATCTGTTGCCTGGTTTAATAGTATAAGCCCATTGTCATCCTGCCAATTTTCAAGTTCTTCACCTCTCTTGTCCATATCTTCATAGCCCCAGCTCTGTGAATGGCTGTTAAAGTCTCCACATACAATTATTCTTTCTTTTAATGTAATTGTGTCTAGTGCTAGTGGGCGGTCACTCGGACAGTAGTAGTTTAGTAGATGGAAGTCTGTATTTCCTGTCCTGAGGTGCAGTATTTGATATTCCGCCCCATCCATATACACTTCAATCTGACATGCATTAATGTTGTTCCTTACAAGAGTCAGTATTCCGCCCTTTTGTCTGTTTTTCCTGTCAGATCGGTAGCACTGGTATCCCCTAATCTTCAAGGCTATGTCGTTGTTTAGATGGGTTTCCTGCAAACAGCATATGCTTACTTGTTCTTCATGCAGGATATTTTCTAATTCTATCTTTTTACTGTACCCATCTCTTTTGCTGTTGATGCCTTCAGCATTCCAGTGCATTATTTTGAGTGGTCTTATTTTGGGTTGGCCAGTAACTCTATTCTCTCGCCCCCTGACTCCACAGAGCGATTGAGAAGGACATCCAGTAATATAGGTTGGGCCCTTTCGAGGCTGAGGGCCCGGCGCTGCACCTGCCTGAGTGTCCATCACAGGGCGAGTGCCATATCGATTTGCAGTTATAGGCATGCTTCCCATTGGCGTGAGTGCGTGGCATCCTGATTTTTGTAGTGCGCCTTTTGGCTGGTTGCCTCCGACTTCAGCACTTAAAATTGCTAGAGCAGACTGTGGTCTTGCACGGGTGTAGGAAGGCCTGGCCAGTCTTGGTTTTCAGTCCCTGGTGACTGTTAAGCCCCATCCCCACGACAAGGAGCTGGCCTTGATGGGGACCACTGAGCTATCATGGCTCCCAAAAACTTTACTGTTTTTATATTTAGCTATATTTGTTTTGAACTGGACTACAAAGGACACGTGGTAGGGTTCAATCCCAACCGACGGCTTCCGGTTCACCCAGCTTTAATGGGTACCGGATGTTTTTCTGGGAAAGTAAAGTGGCACAGACATAATACTGACCACATTACCCCAAAAATCATGTGCCAAAGGTCTGTAAAATTTATGGTCACTAAAACCATATTCCCTATACATCACTTGGCGTGATAGTACTTTAATTTTTTTTTTTTAATATATTTATTTTGTTAAATCTCGACAGAAAACTATTTATGAGTGCATTATAAATTATATGGTATTTTGAAAGTCCAATACATAATTGGCAAGGATCGTAGCAGTGGAAAGTTGATTGGAAAATGGTAGCTTGATTATATAGAAGATATGATATTCTACTTTCAATTTATATTTCCAATTACTGATTAACAGTGATTAGTTGTTCAGTGTATCCCATTGTAAAATGAAAAATGGGTGTATTATTTAATAAGCTTGAACCGTTAGCCCGAATTAAAATATTATGTACATATAAATCACTGCTAATGAATAAATTAAAAACAACAGCACAACATTGGCAAGATACGATACTGATGTAGCTACAAGTATATACAGTATACAAGCCTGTATTCTTCCCATAGCAAGATACAACTGTGAAAAAGACATTTCTGATAAATACATCAATGCTGTCAAATGAAAGTATTACTGAAGAATACTCAGAACACCGTCACCATGGACAGAGAAAAGAAAAAAATACATCAGTTTTGCAAAATGTATTTGTGGTGCATGGTCTCATCTCTTCACACATGGCTTTTGTATCTGAATTTGACACTTCCTTGAATATTGCTGTGCCATTTTGTATTTTTGTACTCAATGTGCTACAATCTGATGTCAGACTTTCCTCCCAGTTTCTCTGATGTTACTCAAGGAAGCCCTGAATACTTGTGTTCTGATGTTCCTTTAGTGGTGGCCATGAAATTTTGAGCTTATTATTATTATTATTGTTATTATTATTATTATTATTGTTATTATTATTATTATTATTGTTATTATTATTATTGTTATTATTATTATTATTATTATTATTGTTATTATTATTATTATTGTTATTATTTATTATTGTTATTATTGTTATTATTATTATTATTATTATTATTGTTGTATGTTTGAATTGTTTCCTTCTTATAGAGATATAATTTATTATTTTTCGCTATTAAATTAATTATTAATAATTAGTACATAATGTCTTCATTATTATCATATATTTGTATAGATTATTTTACAATTATACTTGTAATTTAATTTAAAAATATTACTTTCAACTTTGAAATTGTTTGGTTCTCAAACAGTTCAAAAATGAATTGAAATGGCAATTAAATCATTCATTTAAATGTAATTATTATTATTACATTTTAAATACTAAAAAACTGAATAATTAAATTAACAGTGTCAGTCAATCTGATCTCCAGCGACTTCGGACCATATCATCATCATGCCTCATGCCATTTGAATTTGACTAAAAAATGTATGTAGTGGTCGTCATTTAACTGGCGATCACTTTTTTAAATTGTGAGTCTAGTCTGAGTCTGGGCATCATCTTCATGTGTCTTACGATGTAATTTACTGTTTAGGTTATCTTATTATTTCTTATACTGGCTTATATTATTATTATATATATTATATATTATATTATATAGTCTTAATATCCCAATCTTAAAACTCTTATCACTTATCAGTCTTGTCTTATCTATCTTACTTAACTACTATGTAGTAAACTATGATTACTATCAACTGTTATCTTAACTATCTATACTATATAATCATAATTATAATTAATACAATAATCTATCACTTTTCACTAAAAAAAAAAGTCTAGTCCTAAGTCTAGTCTAGTCTTTTTGTCTTAGTCTACTAACTACTAAGTGACATGACTATATACTAGACTAAGACTTTTACTCTAGTCTAGTCTTAACTAACTAAGTTTAGTATAGTAAGTTAGTAAGTATAGTATATTATATACTAATATACTATATAATATATATAATTATAATTTAATAAAATAAGTCAATTAAGAAGTCTATCTATACATACTACAGTAGACTACTTATACTACACACACTTTACACTACTACAGTTACTAAAAATATCACCATCCATCATTGTCGTACAACAATAGCGGATACAAACCGTAGGAGCATAGTCTTCCAACTGTAGAACAAAATCACTAAGTGGAACACCAGCAGATTTATCCACAGACTGCTGCTGTCCATCTTGAGCGCTGTCCATCCCAAACAAGAGCTGCTGAGGTTTCACCTCCTCCTGCCCGGACGCCATTTTGGATTCAAATATGTGGTTTTTGCAAAAGTTGAACTGTTTCCGGTCATGTCGTCATAATCATCATCATGTGCCAGCTCAGTAACGAAGTGTCGGCTACCATGTGGCCATTTCACTGTCACCAGCCTTCATGGTACACAGGTACTAGTGTACTCCAGTGGCGTAGTGGATTATCAGTCCGTGAGCAAGACTGGTACATGGATTGACAGTCCCTGGGGAAAGACAACAATTTCGCCTTCTTAATTTTTATAGAAGATTAGTAGAATTTGATGGAAAGAAAAGAAAACAAACGATGAAGTTTTAAAACAACTAAAAATGAAAAGAGAACTACTAAACACAATTAGAACAAGATAAATAAAATTTTTGGGGCATGTTAAAAGACACAATAGTCTAATAAAGTAATATTGGAAGGGAAAATACAAGGTAAAAGAGCAGACCAAGACTAACATGGACGAGTAAAATCAAAAGATGGACAAGTCAACCTATGACAATCTGCACCATCAAAGCAAGAGACAGATTGGAATGGCGCTCCATGGAAGCCAAACTTTGATGCGGAGACGGCACTCAGTGATGATGATGGATGTACCACTACTATTTTCTTGTTTTATTTATCGACTAACTCACAAAATAGGCTTCCCCGGATTTACAATAATTGCATGAACATTGCAGGGAGCGGGTGCATCTACTCGACATATACCATGGCTAACGTCCTAGCATAGATATATAGTCCTGGATACACGCGAAAGTTCGCGGTAATGAGATAAACACAAATATGTATATTGCGTTCGCAAGCTTTTTTTTTTTACCTCTGACGAACTCAACTGAATTTTGCGTGTTAATCCGTTTTTTCCCTGGCAGCCGTGTGCACATGGGTCCCTCGCCGCACAGGCAGATAACTCCGTCTACGGAGGTACTCATATATTTTCCCGTCGATGAATAATTGACGTTTCAAGCCGGGTCTCGCTGCTGAGACCAGGGGTGGTTGCCGCAGAGAGAAATCATCAATAAAAATCCCAACTGTTGCAGCCGGGATTTAAACCCACAGCCTCTCTGTCTCTAGGCCGGCGTCTTGCCGACCAGCGCCCCCCCCCCCCCCAACACAACTATAAAATATATAATGATGAATTTATTAAATACGCGGGCCGCTAGTAGGCTACGTCCTGATGAGAATGCGCAAAAGACATTAAAAATGGACGTGTAAGACATTAATTAAATAACACCTATCACTTGACAACGACAACGAAGCTGAGGATAACTCACATGACCAGAGAGTGGTGGATGGGGTACCGCGAAGGGTGGTAGTGGGAAAAGGTTCCTCGACGGAAGCGAACACAACACGTTCAATCAACGCAAGACAGGAACATGAAATAGACGAACACACCCATGGTTGCAGGAACGGACGGCAGATCGGATATGGGTTTGCCCCATCTGTTGTGACACAAGTCTGAACTAATGACTAAAATCCTATTTTTCATTCTCTTCTTTCTCCCCTCTTCTTCTTATTCTTCTTCGTGCTCCTCTTCAACTCCTTTTTCTCCTTCTTTTACCTCTTCTTCTTCCTCTTCTTCTGTACCCGTGTGTGATTATTTAGTTATTATTGTTATTGACTTGTGGGCGGCTTGCAGAGATCAGATGTTAGATGGTGTACAGCTGATGATGATGTACAGCTGATGTGTGTTTTACTCGCACGCAGTGTCGATATATATGTATTATTACGTTGTTTACTTTATTGGCGGCCTTCACCGACCGATCAGTCTCGTGCGTGCTTGACCTCAGCTGGAATGTGCTGATCTAGCTGTTTACAATCGGGCCCACGCATTCGAGCCCCCAGTCTATCGTCCCAGCCTTAACCTTGTCTCGTCCCGTAGTACTTCTGGTTTGTTATGATGACCGTTTCACGTTGTGTTTCCGCGACAACTTTACTGCTGTTATGATTCGTCACCGAGGGTTGACGCTAGGCTAGATAAATGTAGCTGTGTAACACATAATAACACCTGGATATAAGTATTTGCTCCGACTTGTATTCCTGTCACATTGGACTCTCGTTCCACAATGGATATGGCAGGTCACACACTTACAGTGCACTCTTACAATTTCTTCCTTCAGTCTATCGCCCTAACACTTATCTCTTGGCTCTAACGCATTCGTACTCGCATCTACAATATATATGGACCATTCCCATCGAATGCCTCCCCCCCCCCAGCCACCTTCTACCGGCCCTGCGGTCTCTTGGCACTGATACTAACTGTCTCTTAATAGTGCCACTTACTAATCTGCATCACTTAACTATTCTTCACTAGTCTCTGCATCACTTAACTATTCTTCACTAGTCTCTGCATCACTTAACTATTCTTCACTAGTCTCTGCATCACTTAACTATTCTTCACTAGTCTCTGCATCACTTAACTATTCTTCACTAGTCTCTGCATCACTTAACTATTCTTCACTAGTCTCTGCATCACTTAACTATTCTTCACTAGTCTCTGCATCACTTAACTATTCTTCACTAGTCTCTGCATCACTTAACTATTCTTCACTAGTCTCTGCATCACTTAACTATTCTTCACTAGTCTCTGCATCACTTAACTATTCTTCACTAGTCTCTGCATCACTTAACTATTCTTCACTAGTCTCTGCATCACTTAACTATTCTTCACTAGTCTCTGCATCACTTAACTATTCTTCACTAGTCTCTGCATCACTTAACTATTCTTCACTAGTCTCTGCATCACTTAACTATTCTTCACTAGTCTCTGCATCACTTAACTATTCTTCACTAGTCTCTGCATCACTTAACTATTCTTCCCTAGTCTCTGCATCACTTAACTATTCTTCACTAGTCTCTGCATCACTTAACTATTCTTCACTAGTCTCTGCATCACTTAACTATTCTTCACTAGTCTCTGCATCACTTAACTATTCTTCCCTAGTCTCTGCATCACTTAACTATTCTTCACTAGTCTCTGCATCACTTAACTATTCTTCCCTAGTCTCTGCATCACTTAACTATTCTTCCCTAGTCTCTGCATCACTTAACTATTCTTCCCTAGTCTCTGCATCACTTAACTATTCTTCACTAGTCTCTGCATCACTTAACTATTCTTCCCTAGTCTCTGCATCACTTAACTATTCTTCACTAGTCTCTGCATCACTTAACTATTCTTCACTAGTCTCTGCATCACTTAACTATTCTTCCCTAGTCTCTGCATCTCCTAACTATCACGTTTTCTGCTGCCGGCTAAATGTCTATTACACTTGCTAAGTGTCTTTATTCAAACTCACTTGATAATCTACATAGCGACTAATTCTACTGGAATAAGGTTAGCCCATCTATGGGCCGACCACATGGTCGCCCGGCTCCTAACGAGCGCGTGTGTCCTGCCGACTACATTTCTCCAAGTGTCTATCCGAGTGCTTGTCACCCAGTGCTTGTCAATCTTTTGTGTTTACCTCTTAAATTTGGATCTTGTCAGCCAATCAAAATTGACTTCCCACATGTCTGTCTGCCTACTCACTTATGGAGATGGCCTCCCCCGTTTTGCACGTGAATTTCGACCATAGTCTCATTTTTCTCCTGACTTCGTCTTAATGTCTTTTTTCCTTGACAATGTTCTCTTGTCTGTTTATTCATCTATTCTCTCCATTCCTCCCCCTTCCACCCACGCGTCTATCTGCTCACTCACTTCTGAAGATGGCCTTCCACGTTTTTGCACGTGAATTTTGACCCATCTCTTTATTTTTATTGTGACTTCGTTTTAATGTCTTTTTCCTTTTTTCTACTTGACCTTGCTCTCTCGTCTTTGTTTCCTCCTCTCTTCTACACTTCCTCTTCCTCCTCTTCTTCATCCACTCTTCTTCCTCTTTCTTTTCATCTTCATCTTCTTCCACCTTCTCCTTTTTTCTTCTTCTTACGCCTTTCTCCTTCGCTTCTTCCTCTACATTTTCTTTTGTCTTCTTCCTCTCCCTCTTCTTTCTTCTTCCTCCTCCTCCTCCTCCTCTTCTTATTCTTCCTCTTTCTCTCCCTTCTCCTATTCTTCTTCCGTGTCCTCTTCTTCTTCTCCTCCTCTTCTCATTCCTCTCTTATTCTTCCTCATTGTTTCCTCCTCTTCTTCCTTTCCCTCATCGTCTTCTTTCTCTTTTCTCCTCCTCTTTCTTCTCCACCGCTTCCTCCTTTTTCTTCTTCCTCTTCTTTTCCTTCCTCTTCTTCTTCTTCTTGCTCTCCCTCCTTTTCTTCTTCTTCTTTCTCCGTTCTACTCGTCTTCTTCCTCTTTCAAGCACCTCTCCTTCCACTTCTTTTTCCTCTCTCCCCTATTCTTCTTCTTTCTCCGCCATCTTCTTTCTTTACTTCCTTTCCCTCCCCCTTTTTCTTCTTCTTCCACCTTCTCTCCGTCCTCCTCTTCTTCCTCTCACTCCTCTTCTGCTTCGTCTTCAACGTCTTTCTCCTTCCTGCTCTTCTTCCTCTCCTGCTTCTACTTCTTCTTTCTCCTCCCCTTCCTCCTCTCCCTCTTCTTCTTCTTCTTCCTCCTCCTTTTCTTCCTTCTTATCTTTTTTCTTCTCCTCTTTTTCCTCTCCATGCTCTTCTTCTTTCTCACCTTTTCCTCTTCTTCATCTCCCTCCTCCTTTTCTTCTTTCTCCTTCCTCCTGCTCTTCCTCTCCCTCCTCCTCGTCTTCGTTCTCCTTCCTCCTGCTCTTCTTCCTCTCCCTCCGCTTCTTATTCTTTCTCATTCCTCCTGCTCTTCTTCCTCTCCCTCCACCTCTTCTTCTTTCTCCTTCCTCCTGTTCTTCTTCCTCTCCCTCCACCTCTTCTTCTTTCTCCTTCCTCCTGCTCTTCTTCCTCTCCCTCCACCTCTTCTTCTTTCTCCCTCCTCCTGCTTTTCTTCCTCTCCCTCCACCTCTTCTTCTTTCTACTTTCTCCTGCTCTTCTTCCTCTCCCTCCACCTCTTCTTCTTTCTCCTTCCTCCTGCTCTTCTTCCTCTCCCTCCACCTCTTCTTCTTTCTCCTTCCTCCTGCTTTTCTTCCTCTCCCTCCACCTCTTCTTCTTTCTCCTTCCTCCTGCTTTTCTTCCTCTCCCTCCGCTTCTTCTTCTTTCTCCTTCCTCCTGCTCTTCTTCCTCTCCTTCTCTTCTTCCACTTCATCTTCTTCTGCATTCGCTCGACGAAAACTGTTTTGCATCAACCCCCCCCACCACCACCACGCAGCCCCGCCCCCCCACCACCACGCAGCCCCACCCCCCTCCCTCCCCAGAACGGCAGGTTGGCTGTGAAGCGCTGCACTGTGGTTGACAGGAGACTGCGATAATTGCTCGTCAGGCCCAACACATTCCGACTTTAGTGTGTTATTGTTTGGGTACGAGGTTGCCTTCCCTCTTCAATCCCTGTTCGACTAGCCAGACTGATTATTCCGTTCCAGAGGCATCACTGAAGAAGGGGTTGAGGAGACGGAAGTAAGGTCTGGACCGGCTCAGTAGTTGTAACGTGTCCTAATACATTTTGTCAGCTCATTCATCATTGGGTGCCGTCTCCGCAACGAAGGATTGGCTACCATGGAGCGCAATTCTGCTCCGTCACTTGCTTTGATGGTGCAGATTGTAATAGGTTGACTTGTCCTTTTGATGTTACTCGTCCTTGTTAGTCTTGTCTGCCTCTGCCTCTTTTACCTTGTATTTTCCATTCCAATATTACTTTTAGTAGGCTGTTATCTTTTGACCCCACTTGTTCTAATTGTGTTTAAGTGGTTCTCTTTTCATTTTTAGTTGTTTTAAGACTTCATCGTTTGTTTTCTTTTCCTTCCATCCAATTCTACCTATTCTTCTATATATCCACATTTCAAAGACCTTAATTTTCTGTTCTGTTTTCTTGTCTAATGTCCATGTTTCTGCACAATACAGGAGTGTTGAGAAGATGTAACATTTTGCTATTTAGTCGGCTATGAGTCGCTGATCTATTCATCGAATCAGGTTGATTGAAGTCGTGGCATCCCCATATCCGCTCCACCGCCCGTCCCATAATATCTGGAAGCGTATACCGACTGACTGTTGCTGTAAGACTATGATTGTGGGTACATCTGCTTCTCCCACTGAACACTGCGGATCGACCAGATCCCTTTTCCACCTCAAGACTCGCCAGTTTCTCAGAATATACGCTGATCGCTTTGGTCCGGGAACTTGTGCTCTTTTCAATGAATATTTATCACATTTTATTTATTAGTTTTGTTTTGTGTTCCCGACCGAACGCGTTTACTGAAACTTTGAAAATCGTCGCATGATCAGGTCCTCAAAATAAACTTGTAATCAAATATTGTTTATTTTTGTCAACTTTAATTTCCTCCCAGCCAGTAATAGACACATTTCACACACGAAAGTAAAATCTAAACAAATTTACTTGTTGAACTTATTTCTTCCCGTTTCTAGTGAACTAAAACCAATTCAAATTGACAAGAAAAGGCTGCCTGGCCAATCTGGCAGCACACGATCAACTCACATTTTTAGCGACTCCTGTCTTTGTGTTTAAGTCCACAATTTGAATACCTCTTTGTGACGTCTGAATGTTGGAATTCAATATTTCAAGATGTTGGTGTTTGATGTTGCAGAAATTAAATCTCTCTACCGGGAGATTATGCAAGTTCTTTTATTGTACTTTTTTCTATACACGCCCTTTTACCTTTCAAATCCCTTCTCAAATTATATACCCGCTATCTTTAGTTGTAATTTGTGTAGCGTGTGAAGTATGAGCAGGATGTCGTGGTTATGTGCAACCTTATTATTTTGATAACGAAGCTTTATTTACAAATATTTCTGGACTACATCGAAGAAATATATTTTAGTGTAATTTAGGCGGTTTTGTTTACGATAATTTAAACCGCTTTTTGTTAGTTAAACTCTAGGAGTTATTCTTTGATGTTTCAGAGTTATCTTTTCTTACATGACATCATTATTTGCTTTCTTAGAACAGCGGCAATATTTAATTGATAAACGTTTGTTGTTTGAGATATCAGTTTTCATGCTCATATATCTATCTTTCGTTCGCCTGAAATATTGTCAACGTCTGCAATGTCGTTTCAGTATAAATGTTACTGTCTTTTGTATTCTTGCAGTGGCCCATATAGTTTTGTTTCACGTTTATGTTTAGTTTACTCTCAATTATCTTGCTTATGTTCGCCCGATGACTAAAGGAGTACACCTCTTCGTCATCCGCCCTTAAAAGGACGTTAAGTGGGCGTGTATGTTGTGTTGTGGTTTGCAGTATGACTGTGATATCTGCGCCTTTCGGCCCAACACTCGCAATTATCTGAAGTTAATAATGGTTGTTTGTGAATAATCTTCTACTTCTTTCCTTCTTCATTTGTCTTTCAGCATCGAGAAGAGATATAATATGCGGTCTCATGTTCTTCTCTTGGGCTCTCCTGTTGATATGTTCCCGCGTGTTTCAAATATTCTCATGTTCTTCTCTTGGGCTCTCCTGTTGATATGTTCCCGCGTGTTTCAAATATTCTCATGTTCTTCTCTTGGGCTCTCCTGTTGATATGTTCCCGCGTGTTTCAAATATTCTCATGTTCTTCTCTTGGGCTCTCCTGTTGATATGTTCCCGCGTGTTTCAAATATTCTCAGGTTCTTCTCTTGGGCTCTCCTGTTGATATGTTCTCGCGTGTTTCAAATATTATCATGTTCTTCTCTTGGGCTCTCCTGTTGATATGTTCTCGCGTGTTTCAAATATTCCATGTTCTTCTCTTGGGCTCTCCTGTTGATATGTTCCCGCGTGTTTCAAATATTCCATCAATTTTAGTTTTTTGTCGACGACGAGTCTGGTGTTCTCGTAACGTGTTTAAAGTCTCATTATGTAGTGTTTTGTTCTTACTGTCTTATCACATGACCAAACCACTTCATCTGTTCTTTCTTTATGTATTCTATATTTTAATTCTTTATTTTATAATATTCTTTATTTTTTTTTATATTCTTTATTTATTGTATACTATTCTTTATTTATTTTATAATATTCTTTATTTTATATAAAAAGACATATTTCGCACTACTGGTGTTGCCGGGGAAAACTTATAAGACCGGGGAATAAAGGCCGCATGACCAACGCAGTCGCCGCGGGATGTTTGAGTCTGAGTTATTATTACACCCCCCCCCCCCCCGATAGAACAAATACTGTTAACCCTACAGTGATTGGGAGCCGCGATAGCTCAGTGGTTAGTGAACTGGACTACAAAGGACAAGAGGTAGGGTTCGATCCCAAACGACGGCTTCCGGTTCACCCAGCCTTAAATGGGTACCAGATTTTTTTCTGGGAAAGTAAAGCGGCACGGGCGTAATACCGACCACATTGCCCCAAAAATCACGTGCTGAAGGTCTGTAAAGTTTATGGTCACTAACAACATATTCCCTATACGCCACTTGGCGTGACGGGGGCTCTTTACTTTACTTTTTACCTGCAATGATTCTAACCAGCGCTCTATTGGTTTGGAGCCTGACAAGTTATCGACTCGGTCACCTGCTCTGCTCGTGTCTTTTCGTGTACATGTATTCTATAACGGGAAAGATTCCTAGCTTTACGAGTAAAGACGAGCCTTGACTACACTGATTTCGGTCTCCGCACCCAAAGTTGGCTACCAAGGAGCGCCATTCCACTCTGTCTCTTGCTTTGATGGTGCAGGATGTCATAGGCTCACTTGCCCATCTTTTGATATTACTCGTCCATATTAGTCTAGGTCTGCCTCTGCTTTCTTTACCTTGTATTTTTCCTTCCAAGATTACTTTTAGTAGGCTGCTGTGTCTTTTAACATGTCCCTTACATTTCATTTGTCTTCTTTGAATTGTGTTTAGTAGTTCTCTTTTCATTTTTAGTTGTTTTTTAAGACTTCATCGTTTGTTTTCTTTTATTTCCATCCAATTCTACCTATTCTTCTATATATCCACATTTCAAAGACTCTAAATTCTACCTATTCTTCTATATATCCACATTTCAAAGACTCAAATTCTACATATTCTTCTATATATCCACATTTCAAAGACTCCAATTCTACCTATTCTTCTATATATCGACATTTCAAACACTCCAATTCTACCTATTCTTCTATATATCCACATTTCAAAGACTCCAATTCTACCTATTCTTCTATATATCCACATTTCAAAGACTCCAATTCTACCTATCTCCAATTCTACCTATTCTTCTATATATCCACATTTCAAAGACTCAAATTCTACCTATTCTTCTATATATCCACATTTCAAAGACTCCAATTCTACCTATTCTTCTATATATCCACATTTCAAAGGCTTCCATTTTCTGTTCTATTTTCCTTATGCCCATGTTTCTGCACAATACAGTAGTGTTGAGAAGATATAACATTTTGCTATTCTTAGTTTTAGCCCTGGTGTTATTTGTTTTGTTGTTATAGTCCGTTCAGATTCGTTTGCCTAGACATTAATTTATTTTTTTCAAAAACGTATTGTTCATTTGCATTGATCTTTTGAAGTTAGGTTTAGAATACTAATGTCGCTATAAAAATATTTTTTTATCAAAGAAATGTGATCCAGTTTCAAAGATGCCTTATTTAACCTATATTAAAAAAAAGTTAATCGATATTATAAACACCGGCGGGATTATGTAGATGCTTACATCTCACAGCTGATTCTTTAGCATATAGGCATGACCTTCACGGCTGAATGCGCACCGTCCTAAAATAGTTATGTTTCCACTATAAATTTTTATAAAGAAATGTTACATATGAAATTTCCCGTTTAGCACAAAATGACATTTTAGCCGAAACCGGAAATTATGTGACGTCAAAATCACGGCCGTAGACTCGAGTTCGAGTCATAATTCAGAGGCAAATCTCAATATTTACAGAAAGGAGGCGGCACTATCCATATTATCTTCTGCAAGTCTATGTGAGAATGAATATAAAGGCAAAATATTTTACTGAGCATAACATTGCTATAAAGATGTATCAATACTTCTGCAGAGAGCGTAAAAAGGGACATCTTTATTGTTCTTTATCAAACCCTGAGAAGAGAACAATGCATATTTTAGGTTTGTGTAAACGTTCATTTGATCGAATAGTTAAAGGAAGCGGATATTTATTGCCAACAAATGCAAGAAAGCAAGGAAGGAAAGAAACGTTAGACAGTTTTGATAAGGACCTAGTAAAAAGAGAAATCTGTCGAATGTTTGATATAAACGAAGAAGTGACACTTAGAAAGTTGAAGCTTTGGCTGAAAACTAACAACGACATTGAAATATCAAAAACTTCATTATGGAAAATATTAAGAAGTGCAGGCTTCACCCTTAGAAAGTATGCTGGTGGAAAAAACATTATTTGTGAGAAGCCACATCTAGTAGCTCTTAGAAGCAAGTATTTACGTGAAGTGAAGGAAATGCGCGAAAATGATTATGATATTGTTTATTTAGATGAAACTTGGATCAACGCTCATCATACAAATGAAAAGGAATGGCAGTTAGCAGATGGAAGTATTAAAAGATCAGTACCAAGCAGTAAAGGGCAACGTTTGATAGTTGCACATGCAGGTAGCAGACATAATGGGTTGTTGCAGAATGCTCATCTCGTTTTCATTTCAAAATCCATAGACAATAGAGACTACCACTCCGAAATGAATGGGCACATATTTAAAGACTGGATCGAGAAAAGTATCCTTCCAATATTAGATCGACCTTCTTGTCTGATAATGGACAATGCTTCATACCATAACGTAGTTAACGTAGAAGATAGAATCCCAACATCATCAAGTACAAAAGATGCAATCAAAACGTGGCTCATAAAAGAACACATACAAGTTAACGACAGCTACTTGAAACCCGAATTGCTTAGCCTTGTAAAACAGACACAACGTACAAAGATATTTAAAATAGACAAGTTAATTCAAGAACATGGCCATAGATGTTTGAGACTACCTCCATATCATGCACACTTAAATCCTATGGAACTAGTTTGGGCAAAAGTTAAAGGACACGTAGCATATACAAATAAAACTTTCAAATTATGCGATGTTGAGACACTTACAAATCAGGCTCTATCAAATATAAATAAAGACTACTGGGTAAAATGTGAGGATCATGTGTTACGACAAGAAGAGGAATATTGGAAAAAGGATGGTTTGTTGTTTGTTCAGCCGAAAGCAGTAATCGACCTATTTGACTCGTCTGATTCTGAATGATCATTACTCTGATTAAGTCTACAGATAAATAGTTTGATTTGCAAAATTTCCTAGTTGATTTGTTAAACAGTTTATTGTTCAAGACCACCCAAGCAATCAAAAATATGTTATAAGCAAACCAACAACCATTACTTTGAATGGAAGCCTGCTTGAGTCAGTACAGAAGTTCAGCTATCTTGGATCCACTATTACAGCCACACTTTCCTTAGATGAGGAACTAAATGTACGTATTTGAAAGGCAGCGACAACATTTGGGAAACTCACACCAAGAGCATGGAACTATATCAAATTGACTCTACGAACAAAAGTTCTATATATAATTTAAAATTTGTATACTTGCCACCAAGTAAAATTTTATGGACACGCCTATGGGCCATCGTTGCACTAGATTATATATATGGCCCTTTTCGTCTTTTCAGACGGTCTAGTGGAGGCTATTGCGTATTTTTTTGAGGTATTGTTTTTGCCGAACAGCTTCTCTCGTGGCTAATTCTACCAATGTTTGACAAACACACGCGGTCACATAATGAACAGGTCAGGCTCGCTGGTCCACAGGGTTTACCATCCTTTTTCATGAGTCTCTTCTCTTCTAAGTCCTGTCTTAGAACAGTCTCAAATGTTGTTATACCGTTCCTTATACGTGCTCTCCATGATGTGCGATCACTTGCCAGATGTTGCCAGTCGTTTTCACAGATGGAGAAGTCTTTCAGAGATGATTTGCAGATATCTCTATATCGTAGTTTAGGTCTGCCGATTTGTCGTTTTCCGTGTTTTAGCTCGCCATATAGTATTTGCCTAGGAATGCGTTTTTCTTCCATCCGATGGACATGCCCCAGCCATCTTAGCCTTCGACTTCTGAGCATCGACATGATTGTTAGGGTCTTAGCACGTTGCAGGACAGTTAAGTTGCACTAGATTACTGTAAAACATTTTGATTAGGGTCAAAATAATAGTTACATGGGCAAAGATCAAAGGAATTCGCCGCTTTAAGAAAACCGTTATAGCTAGACATCGAGTAACACATATGTTCTCGTGACATGGACATTTTAACACCGTATGCCAAAAATCATGTGAAATCATCAAGAACTTTTTGAATTATAAATCATAACATCTCGGCAAACGAATCTGAACGGACTATAGTATATTTTTCATAGCATTAAAATTACTTTTTGCCATTTTTATTCTTTGGTTTATTTTAGTTGTACATTTTCTATCACTGGTTATAGTATGTCCCAGGTAGTTGTAGCTCTGAACTGTCTCCAGGTCTATTCCTTCAATTTTGATAACCGCTTGTAGGTTTTGAGTATTTTCTTTGTTTCTCTCTCTGAAATTGGGTGACAAATATATGGACCATTATTCTGGGCTTACCGTGTAACCTCAGACGGTGGTATGTTAATAGCGTTTGTAAGGTGTTCATGTAGGTGTAGCGTATTTGTAGTGTTTGTAAGGTGTCCATGTAGGTGTAGCTTATTTGTAGTGTTTGTAAGGTGTCCATGTAGGTGTAGCGTATTTGTAGTGTTTGTAAGGTGTCCATGTAGGTGTAGCTTATTTGTAGTGTTTGTAAGGTGTCCATGTAGGTGTAGCTTATTTGTAGTGTTTGTAAGGTGTCCATGTAGGTGTAGCGTATTTGTAGTGTCTGTAAGGTGTCCATGTAGGTGTAGCTTATTTGTAGCGTTGGAAAGGTGACCATGTAGGTGTAGCTTATTTGTAGCGTTGGAAAGGTGAAGATCTAAGTGTAGCTTATATGTAGCGTTTGTAATGTGACCATGTAGGTGTAGCTTATTTGTAGCGTTTTTAAGGTGACCATGTAGGTGTAGCTTATTTGTAGCGTTGGAAAGGTGACCATGTAGGTGTAGCTTATTTGTAGCGTTGGAAAGGTGAAGATGTAAGTGTAGCTTATATGTAGCGTTTGTAATGTGACCATGTAGGTGCAGCTTATTTGTAGTGTTGGAAAGGTGACCATGTAAGTGTAGCTTATATGTAGCGTTTGTAATGTGACCATGTAGGTGTAGCGTATTTGTAGCGTTGGAAAGGTGAAGATGTAAGTGTAGCTTATTTGTAACTGTTCTAAGGTAACCATGTAAGTGTTGCTTATTTGTAGCGTTGGAAAGGTGACCATGTAAGTGTAATTTATATTTACCTCTGGAAAGGTGACCATGTATGTGTAACATATTTTTAGCTCTTGTAAAGTGACTAAGCAATTGTAGCTCATTTGTCGCGTCCATTTTATCTGCCTAAAATATTGTTTATATCTCGGGATGACGTAGAATACTGTTTTTTTCAATTTTGATTTGTTGTTTCATTTAAATACTGTTTTCATTTTTAACTATCTTAGCAAGAATACTGTTTTCATTTTTAACTAGCTTAGCAAGAACACTGTTTTCATTTTTGACTAGCTTAGCAAGAATACTGTTTTCATTTTTAACTAGCTTAGCAAGAATACTGTTTTCATTTTTAACTAGCTTAGCAAGAATACTATTTTCATTTTTAATTAGGTTAGCAAGAATACTGTTTTCATTTTTAATTAGGTTAGCAAGAATACTGTTTTCATTTTTAATTAGGTTAGCAAGAATACTGTTTTCATTTTTAATTAGGTTAGCAAGAATACTGTTTTCAATTCGGATTGGCTTAATATACTAATGTTATGCGCTGACGTAGAATTCTGCTTTCGTTTGGTTTAGTTTCTGATGCTGGCAGGTGGCAAGTGCAGGGAGAAGGAACAACAGCACTTGTTAATTAAAATATGCAACTGTAAAGATGTTAACACGATTTCACACCTTTAGGAGTGTTTGTGAATGTTAACAACTGTATTTAACATTGTTAAAGTGTTGCGCTTGGTTTTAACCGATAATCTTAGATTATGTCGTCTGTGAATGTAGTCCGAGGTGACGTCACTGACGGAAATGACGCGTTTCCTTACTGTGGAATGAGAATCTTAGGATCAATTCAGATCTTTATTGGAGTACTGGTGTTTGTTATAGGGACAGTTGATTTGATTCTAACGTTGATGTCTCACAAGACTGACCTTGCAGATTACGGATCCAGATATGGCCCTGTGTTGACCTTGACTGTGGCTTCGTGTCCCTTGTGGTGCGGGTTGTGGGTGAGGTGATAATAGTTGATGTGAATGTGGCTATAGTGGTTGATGTGGGTGAAGTTAGAATAAGTAAGGTTGATTTGATCTGTCCTTGGTGTGTCGATATGTATGTGTTGAATCAATCAATGATTAATGAGATAGTTAATGAAAGTGAGACCCTACGGACTTAATCTAAAAGCAAGAGAACAAAATATAGCAAACTATTCTAAAGAAGATTGATAGAAAGTCAGGAGTGGATGCAGCTTTTATGATGGCTCTAAGGTGAGTACGTTAACAATGGTGTACTTCCAGGGTACGCGTTGGTGTGCACACATCAATGAAATAGCTGATACGCAGCTCTGGCACTGAGCGTGGCCTTACTCTGGATAAATAGAACATCCCCAAATGTGTTCTTTATTTCTTAAGGGAAGAAGGGGTGGAGTGGTGGAACAAGGATGTACACGCTGAGAGGCTGAGGAGTCTAAAGGTGGAGAAGATGTCTGGTCGACCAGGAGTGGTTAGTGGGGAAAAGAGATGCATCTATAATCAACACCTTACAGGAATAACCAGTCTGTATACACTTCAATACATGCTGGGACAGGCGGTGGAGCGGATATGGGGATGCCCCGACTGCAATGAAACTGATTCCATGAATAGAATAGAGCAGAAAGAAAACAGACTTATTGGTCGCCTCAAAGGCAAAGACTCCTTCAAATTGCACCATCAACATTGTAAAAACATACAGCTTTGAAATAAGTCTAGCATTGGCTAGTTAACAATAGCAAAGAGTATGCCAGATTTTTCGCTACCGGAAACAATTGTTAAGTAGTTAAACGTAAACCGACTGGAGATGTTTATAGCAGCTGGTCAGTTCTATCTGGCTTGGGTCAGTTTTACTTTTATTTTTTCTCCTACATAATTTTCTATCCCGGAACGACACAGCTTGACAGTTCGGTCAGTCTGGATGTGTTATGGGATATCAAAACGAGTACCAGAGATATTCTCTGGGAAAGTAGGGACGGCTTGGTGTGTTATATACACCACGGCATCCATAAATCTTGATTATAAAAAGAATGTTGACCCTAACCCCACATTTCCCATACTGGTTATGACGGAAGTTCTCGTTTACTTTTGTTCATCTTCTCCCTTATCTTCTTCTTCATCTTCATCTTCTCTCTTCTACAATTCAACTCCCTGTGGATCATAGGTCTTCATCAACAAACACTCAAGTCGTCCTGTTTCTTGCCATTCTAGCAAGATTGTTACATGCCTTCGTCGTGCTCTTCATCTCTGATACCACATCTGTTCTCTAAGTAGATTTTAGACTTTCACCGTGTCTCATCCACTGGGGTGGGGGGGGGGGGGGGGTTCCCAAAAGAACTTGTTCTGTAATATTCTCAGTAGGCTTCCGCGCAGCGTGTGTCCTATCCAGTGCCATCGTCTTCGCTGTGTCTGTATTTGACTGGTATTTTCCCATAGTTCTAAGTTAGTAATCTTGTTCTGTCATTTCATCCTTCTACTTCCCCATAGTTCTAAGTTAGTAATCTTGTTCTGTCATTTCATCCTTCTACTTCCCCATATTTCTAAGTTAGTAATCTTGTTCTGTCATTTCATCCTTCTACTTTCCCATAGTTCTAAGTTAGTAATCTTGTTCTGTCATTTCATCCTTCTACTTCCCCATAGTTCTAAGTTAGTAATCTTGTTCTGTCATTTCATCCTTCTACTTCCCCATAGTTCTAAGTTAGTAATCTTGTTCTGTCATTTCATCCTTCTATTTTCCCATAGTTCTAAGTTAGTAATCTTGTTCTGTCATTTCATCCTTCTACTTCCCCATAGTTCTAAGTTAGTAATCTTGTTCTGTCATTTCATCCTTCTATTTTCCCATAGTTCTAAGTTAGTAATCTTGTTCTGTCATTTCATCCTTCTATTTTCCATAGTTCTAAGTTAGTAATCTTGTTCTGTCATTTCATCCTTCTACTTCCCATAGTTCTAAGTTAGTAATCTTGTTCTGTCATTTCATCCTTCTATTTTTCCACAGTTCTAAGTTAATAATCTTGTTCTGTCATTTCATCCTTCTATTTTTCCATAGTTCTAAGTTAGTAATCTTGTTCTGTCATTTCATCCTTCTACTTTCCCATTTATGGTGGACAAGTAGTTAAACAAGTACCTTTTGATGTGTATGAATTTCCTTCTAACCTTTTTTTGTCTTCAAAATATCTGGCACTGATAACAAAACCGACTTCTATGGCTGAGTTGTTAGTGCTCTCATTTCTTGATCAGAAGGGTGTAAGTTCAAACCCAACAGTTAACAGATTTGGTTCAACCGACAAGGCCCCGGGCTTCACCCAGCCCCTAAAAATGGGTACCAGAAATTTATCTGACAAATAAAGGCAGCCTGGGATGATATCGAACAACATCAATATTATGTGTCATACCGGTTGGCGTAGGCGATCATGTCCTTCCACAATCTTCTATCTACAGTGCATCGTATCAGTTCTGTTGTTGACTGTTTTCCATGCCATGACACCAAGCTATCCAGTATTTTCTCTCTTCGTCGTCCACGATCTCTCTTTCCTTCTATTTTGTCAGTTGTAACCAAGTATACCAACTTTCCTCTTCTCATGATGTGCCCGAAAAATGTTGATTGTTTCTTTCTGATGTTTTTAGGAGCTGCCTTTTTGTGTTGACCTCTTTGCGAACTTCTTGATTGATCTTTTTAGTTGTCCAGGGAACTTTCAACATTCTTCTGAGAAATCCCATCTCTGTGTCCTCTAATCGTCTTTTCATTTGTTTGTCTACTGTCCATGATTCGCTTCCATAGGTCAGAATTGGTTCTATATAGCACCGATGGACTCTCTTTCTCATTTCTATTGACATAGATTTGTTGCATAAGATATTTTTCATTTTCTGAAATGCTATTTTGGCCTGAGCTATTCTGCTTTTTATTTATGTGGTACATCTTCCATCTGATGTTATTATTGTGTCCCACGGCTACTGCAAAAACAAAATTGTGTACAAGTATTTCATATCGACCATATCACCGAAAATGTGCCGCAAGCATGGAAAAATAAAGGCCACAAACACAACTTTTAATACATGCCTAGCAAGACAGGGGAAATCATTTTTACCTTTTACTATACAGTAAAAAAACTAGTGAAGTACCTACCCCCATCACGCCAAGTGGCGTATAGGGAATATGGTGTTAGTGGCCATACATTTTACAGACCATCGGCACATGGTTTTTGGGGTAATGTGGTCGGTATTACGCCCGTGCCGCTTTACTTTCCCAGAAAATAAATTCGGTACCCATTAAAGGCTGGGTGAACCGGAAGCCGTCGGTTGGGATCGAATCCTACCTCTTTTTTACTATACAGGTTATAGCGAAATGTTATATCATCTCAACACTCCTGTATGGTGCAGAAACATGGACATTAGACACGAAAAAAGAACAGAAAATTTAAGCCTTTGAAATTGGAATATATAGAAGAATTGGACGGAAGACTTAACAGCCAGCACCAAATACAACAGAAGAACACTTGAATAAGACTTAACAGCCAGCACCAAATACAACAGAAGAACACTTGAATAAGGCTTAACAGCCAGCACCAAATACAATAGAAGAACACTTGAATAAGACTTAACAGCCAGCACCAAATGCAACAGAAGAACACTTGAATAAGACTTAACAGCTAGCACCAAATGCAACAGAAGAACACTTGAATAAGACTTAACAGCTAGCACCAAATGAAACAGAAGAACACTTGAATAAGACTTAACAGCCAGCACCAAATACAATAGAAGAACACTTGAATAAGACTTAACAGCCAGCACCAAATGCAACAGAAGAACACTTGAATAAGACTTAACAGCCAGCACCAAATACAACAGAAGAACACTTGAATAAGGCTTAACAGCCAGCACCAAATACAATAGAAGAACACTTGAATAAGACTTAACAGCCAGCACCAAATGCAACAGAAGAACACTTGAATAAGACTTAACAGCTAGCACCAAATGCAACAGAAGAACACTTGAATAAGACTTAACAGCCAGCACCAAATACAATAGAAGAACACTTGAATAAGACTTAACAGCTAGCACCAAATGCAACAGAAGAACACTTGAATAAGACTTAACAGCTAGCACCAAATGAAACAGAAGAACACTTGAATAAGACTTAACAGCCAGCACCAAATACAACAGAAGAACACTTGAATAAGGCTTAACAGCCAGCACCAAATGCAACAGAAGAACACTTGAATAAGACTTAACAGCTAGCACCAAATGCAACAGAAGAACACTGAAATAAGACTTAACAGCTAGCACCAAATGCAACAGAAGAACACTTGAATAAGACTTAACAGCTAGCACCAAATACAACAGAAGAACACTTGAATAAGACTTAACAGCAAGCACCAAATACAATAGAAGAACACTTGAATAAGACTTAACAGCCAGCACCAAATACAACAGAAGAACACTTGAATAAGGCTTAACAGCCAGCACCAAATACAATAGAAGAACACTTGAATAAGACTTAACAGCCAGCACCAAATGCAACAGAAGAACACTTGAATAAGACTTAACAGCTAGCACCAAATGCAACAGAAGAACACTTGAATAAGACTTAACAGCCAGCACCAAATGCAACAGAAGAACACTTGAATAAGACTTAACAGCCAGCACCAAATACAATAGAAAAACACTTGAATAAGGCTTAACAGCTAGAACCAAATACAATAGAAGAACATTTGAATAAGACTTAACAGCCAGCACCAAATACAATAGAAGAACACTTGAATAAGGCTTAACAGCCAGCACCAAATACAATAGAAGAACACTTGAATAAGACTTAACAGCTAGCACCAAATACAACAGAAGAACACTGAAATAAGACTTAACAGCTAGCACCAAATACAACAGAAGAACACTGAAATAAGACTTAACAGCTAGCACCAAATACAATAGAAGAACACTGAAATAAGACTTAACAGCTAGCACCAAATACAACAGAAGAACACTGAAATAAGACTTAACAGCTAGCACCAAATACAACAGAAGAACACTTGAATAAGACTTAACAGCTAGCACCAAATACAACAGAAGAACACTTGAATAAGACTTAACAGCCAGCACCAAATGCAACAGAAGAACACTTGAATAAGACTTAACAGCTAGCACCAAATGCAACAGAAGAACACTGAAATAAGACTTAACAGCTAGCACCAAATGCAACAGAAGAACACTTGAATAAGACTTAACAGCTACCACCAAATACAACAGAAGAACACTGAAATAAGACTTAACAGCTAGCACCAAATGCAACAGAAGAACACTTGAATAAGACTTAACAGCCAGCACCAAATGCAACAGAAGAACACTTGAATAAGACTTAACAGCCAGCACCAAATACAATAGAAAAACACTTGAATAAGGCTTAACAGCTAGAAGCAAATACAATAGAAGAACACTTGAATAAGACTTAACAGCCAGCACCAAATACAAAAGAAGAACACTTGAATAAGGCTTAACAGCCAGCACCAAATACAATAGAAGAACACTTGAATAAGGCTTAACAGCCAGCACCAAATACAATAGAAGAAAACTTGAATAAGACTTAACAGCTAGCACCAAATACAACAGAAGAACACTGAAATATGACTTAACAGCTAGCACCAAATACAACAGAAGAACACTGAAATAAGACTTAACAGCTAGCACCAAATACAATAGAAGTACACTGAAATAAGACTTAATAGCTAGCACCAAATACAACAGAAGAACACTGTAATAAGACTTAACAGCTAGCACCAAATACAACAGAAGAACACTGAAATAAGACTTAACAGCTAGCACCAAATACAACAGAAAAACACTGAAATAAGACTTAACAGCTAGCACCAAATGAAACAGAAGAACACTTGAATAAGACTTAACAGGCAGCACCAAATACAATAGAAAAACACTTGAATAAGGCTTAACAGCCAGCACCAAATACAATAGAAGAACACTTGAATAAGGCTTAACAGCCAGCACCAAATACAATAGAAGAACACTTGAATAAGACTTAACAGCTAGCACCAAATACAATAGAAGAACACTTGAATAAGACTTAACAGCTAGCACCAAATACAATAGAAGAACACTGAAATAAGACTTAACAGCTAGCACCAAATACAACAGAAGAACACTTGAATAAGACTTAACAGCTAGCACCAAATACAACAGAAGAACACTTGAATAAGACTTAACAGCCAGCACCAAATGCAACAGAAGAACACTTGAATAAGACTTAACAGCTAGCACCAAATGCAACAGAAGAACACTGAAATAAGACTTAACAGCTAGCACCAAATGCAACAGAAGAACACTTGAATAAGACTTAACAGCTAGCACCAAATGAAACAGAAGAACACTGAAATAAGACTTAACAGCTAGCACCAAATGCAACAGAAGAACACTTGAATAAGACTTAACAGCCAGCACCAAATGCAACAGAAGAACACTTGAATAAGACTTAACAGCCAGCACCAAATACAATAGAAAAACACTTGAATAAGGCTTAACAGCTAGAACCAAATACAACAGAAGAACACTCGAATAAGACTTAACAGCCAGCACCAAATACAATAGAAGAACACTTGAATAAGGCTTAACAGCCAGCACCAAATACAATAGAAGAACACTTGAATAAGGCTTAACAGCCAGCACCAAATACAATAGAAGAACACTTGAATAAGACTTAACAGCTAGCACCAAATACAACAGAAGAACACTGAAATAAGACTTAACAGCTAGCACCAAATACAACAGAAGAACACTGAAATAAGACATAACAGCTAGCACCAAATACAACAGAAGAACACTGAAATAAGACATAACAGCTAGCACCAAATACAACAGAAGAACACTGAAATAAGACATAACAGCTAGCACCAAATACAACAGAAGAACACTGAAATAAGACTTAACAGCTAGCACCAAATACAACAGAAGAACACTGAAATAAGACTTAACAGCTAGCACCAAATACAACAGAAGAACGCTGAAATATGACTTAACAGATAGCACTAAATACAACAGAAGAACACTGAAATAAGACTTAACAGCTAGCACCAAATACAACAGAAGAACGCTGAAATATGACTTAACAGATAACATTAAATACAACAGAAGAACACTGAAATAAGACTTAACAGCTAGCACCAAATACAATAGAAGAACACTGAAATAAGACTTAACAGCTAGCACCAAATACAACAGAAGAACACTGAAATAAGACTTAACAGCTAGCACCAAATACAATAGAAGAACACTGAATTAAGACTTAACAGCTAGCACCAAATACAACAGAAGAACACTGAAATAAGACTTAACAGCTAGCACCAAATACAATAGAAGAACACTGAAATAAGACTTAACAGCTAGCACCAAATACAACAGAAGAACACTGGAATAAGACTTAACAGCTAGCACCAAATACAATAGAAGAACACTGAAATAAGACTTAACAGCTAGCACCAAATACAATAGAAGAACACTGAAATAAGACTTAACAGCTAGCACCAAATACAATAGAAGAACACTGAAATAAGACTTAACAGCAGCACCAAATACAATAGAAGAACACTGAAATAAGACTTAACAGCTAGCACCAAATACAACATGAAAATCAACAACAAGACAGATGTCGTGAAGATTGCTGAAGAAAATCATAACGAAAGACTGGAGACAACTAAAAGAAGTGGAAGAATTTTAATACCTAGGAAGTCTAATGATAAACGACAATTCACAAACAGTAGAGATAGACTCAAGATGCAACAAACCTTGTCAAATTATCGGACAGCCATCACCACTATTGCCCAACAAGGAAATAACTCTGGAGGCAAAACAGACACTCTACAATACAATCTTCATCCCAACGTTGTGCTACCAATGCCAGACCTGGACCCTAAATGCAAGAACAATAAGAAAAATAACCTTTACTGAGATGAAATGTGTTAGACGAATGACAGGAAACAGTCTGAGAGATAAGTTCAGAAATGAAGAACTGAGAAAAAAAGCTAGGAATAGCCCCCGCCATAGAATATATGAAGAAACAACAGATATAAAGGTTTGGCCACGTGACAAGACAGAATGATCAACACACAACACAACGAACGCCTCATTAACGTTGCGAGAACAAAGGAACCAAGGGCCGACCACGAAAAAGATGAATTTACAGAATATAAGAAACACTAGGAAACATAACAGTAGCAGAGGCGAACAGAAGAGCAAAAGACCACACATTATATCTCCCCTCGACGCTAGAAGGCAAATGACGAAGGAAAGAAGAAAAATATAATGCATAAAGAATCAACAGATAAAATAACAGATCAAACACAACACAAAGAGCCTCTGATTAATGTTGCGAGAACACCAGACTCAAGGGCCGACCACAAAAAAGGATTGATGGAATTTAGAAAGACTAAGAAACGTAACAGCATTAGATGTATTAGTATTGCGTTATCGTTGTTGATTACGCCAAACGTAATACTATTATCGAACATTATCTGATAGTCATAAACGTTTCCCACACCTAGGACATTTTTGGCGCGGCATTAAGATATGAAATGTTTGATATTTGTACAAGTTGTTGATAACACAGTGAACTGAAAGACAAGTAAACAGATAAAATACTCTTTCACCGGCGAGATTAAGTTACATAACTCGTAAGCAACCCATCCAATTTTTTTGGAACTTAGAAAAGCCAAAGGATTTGCCTTTGAATTTAAATGTTTGCATGCGATTAAAGGAAGACAGGAGATGAAATAGGACAGTCAAGAGAGTCACATTAGATTGAGAGAGACAGTTGAGAACTTCACTTTGGATTCGAGACTTTTAAAGAAACAGTCAGGGATGCTTTAGTAAAGGATTACTCAGAAGTTTTATTTCCAATGCAGATGCTATGCTATATGTAGATATGTCAGG
Organism: Megaustenia siamemsis; assembly: GCA_032433765.1. Taxonomy (NCBI): domain Eukaryota; kingdom Metazoa; phylum Mollusca; class Gastropoda; order Stylommatophora; family Ariophantidae; genus Megaustenia; species Megaustenia siamemsis. The sequence continues at coordinate 30,097,556 of JAVIAB010000104.1, read as the reverse complement.
TTTCTAAAGAGATCAGTACTTATTGAGCAAATCAACGTTAGGAATATACGGATTGATGCAGAAGTCATATTATCGTCTGTGTTATTTTATGCTAGGAACAAGAAGTTATGTAGATGTAATTACAGAACCTGGAACAGTGTCGTTTAGCAACGGCGGTAGCCAAGACACGAATACAGAATTTCCACTAATGATATAGTTTTATGGATGTTTAAACGGCCATAGCCAACATTATGTGCAGTGACTGACTTTCATATGCAACCAAGATATTTATCCAGATGACTTGTGAAGTGTAACTAAATAACTGAGTGAATAAACTTTTGTACGAGATCTAGACAACATCCTGTGTCATCATGTGAAGTGTAACTAAATAACTGTGTGAATAAACTTTTGTACGAGATCTAGACAACATCCTGTGTCATCATGTGAAGTGTAACTAAAGAACTGTGTGAATAAACTTTTGTACGAGATCTAGACAACATCCTGTGTCATCATGTGAAGTGTAACTAAATAACTGTGTGAATAAACTTTTGTACGAGATCTAGACAACATCCTGTGTCATCATGTGAAGTGTAACTAAAGAACTGTGTGAATAAACTTTTGTACGAGATCTAGACAACATCCTGTGTCATCATGTGAAGTGTAACTAAAGAACTGTGTGAATAAACTTTTGTACGAGATCTAGACAACATCCTGTGTCATCATGTGAAGTGTAACTAAAGAACTGTGTGAATAAACTTTTGTACGAGATCTAGACAACATCCTGTGTCATCATGTGAAGTGTAACTAAAGAACTGTGTGAATAAACTTTTGTACGAGATCTAGACAACATCCTGTGTCATCATGTGAAGTGTAACTAAAGAACTGTGTGAATAAACTTTTGTACGAGATCTAGACAACATCCTGTGTCATCATGTGAAGTGTAATTAAAGAACTGTGTGAATAAACTTTTGTACAAGATCTAGACATCATCCTGTGTCATCATGTGAAGTGTCAACACAAGTGTTATTTATTTGTTTTGTTTTTTCGTTCGCCAGCTTTTACCTCTGACGAAGTGCCTAGAGACTAGGAACTGAATTTTGCGTGTTAATCCGTTTTTCCCTGGCAGCTGTGTTCACAGGGGTCCCTCGCCGCACAGGCAGATAACCCCGACTTCGGAGGTACTCATATTTTTCCGCCCATAAGTAATTGACGTTTCAAGTCGGGCCTCACTGCTGAGACCAGGGGTGGTTGCCGCAGAGAGAAATCATAAGCCGGGCCTCGATGCTGAGACCAGGGGTGGTTGCCGCAGAGAGAAATCATAAGCCGGGCCTCACTGCTGAGACCAGGGGTGGTTGCCGCAGAGAGAAATCATAAGCCGGGCCTCACTGCTGAGACCAGGGGTTGGTTGCCGCAGAGAGAAATCATAAATAAAAATCCCAACTGGTTCAGCCGGGATTCGAGCTCACAACTTCTCTGTCTGAAGACCGGCGTCTTGCCTCGAGACCAACCAGTCCCCTAAGAGTTGTGATGAATATTTGAAGTTTCAGTTCCTGTGTTGTAAATGAGTCACGTTGTGTTGAGCACGTGATCAACTAAAAATTGTCCACGTGACCAGTAATGTTTGGATTTGACTTACTCTTGACACTTTGTGGATAATTACTCACGATGTAGTGGCAATGGAACACAGTGACCAGCAGGAGACCTATACACCGACAATTATATCTTCACTCGACCCTGAAAAGCAAATTAGGAAAGAAAGAAAAATAAGATGAAAGCCCCGATTTTGCCTGAATGAAATAAGGTTGTTTAATTCGTACCAGTTGTTTTATCAATATTTTGCAATAAAGATTGTTCCAATCGTGTTTCATATTATATTATTTATTATATTATTATTGATATTATTGTTTATTTTTTTGTTTTATGTTTTATAACTTTCAGTTGTCAGCATTTTGTTAACATTTAACTTAAAAATGTTTTTAAACTTTTATTTCAACATCGCCAGTTTACAGTGACAGGTGTGTTGGGCACCTGCATGACACGTGACAGGGTACACTCGCTCCAATATTTTGTAAGTGGTTTGAATATTTATCGTATAGTTTGTGAATGATCTATGTTCAATATTTATTGTATGTAGTTTGTGACTTATTTATCGTATACAGTTTGTGACTTATTTACCGTATACAGTTTGTGACTTATTTATCGTATACAGTTTGTGACTTATTTATCGTATAAAATGTGTGACTTATTTATCGTATATAGTTTGTGACTTATTTATCGTATACAGTTTGTGACTTATTTATCGTATACAGTTTGTGACTTATTTATCGTATACAGTTTGTGACTTATTTATCGTATATAGTTTCTGACTTATTTATCGTACATAGTTTCTGACTTATTTATCGTATATAGTTTCTGACTTATTTATCGTACATATTTTCTGACTTATTTATCGTATACAGTTTGTGACTTATTTATCGTATACAGTTTGTGACTTATTTATCGTATATAGTTTCTGACGTATTTATCGTATATAGTTTTTGACTTACTTATCGCATTTAGCTTGTGTCTTACGTTGTATTGTAGTTTGCAGTAAAACTGTGACACTTGCGCTTTTCGACCCAACACATCCGACTCCAGGATTTTAATTTTTAGTACCGGGTTGTCTTCCCTCTTCGATCCCTGCTCGCTTGGCCAGACTAGACAGGTCAGTCTGTTACTGGAGGCACCGCGAAGAGGTGGAGCAGGGTCTGGATGGTTCTAGTTTACCGATCCTGGCGCAATCCATCAGCTGTGGGTCGCTGACAGCTTCTAGCTCTGCTGGTGTGAGGCGTCTTTGTCTCCGTATCCAGTAGGTCCAAGTATAACCTATCTCTCTAACCTCTCTTACATTTGTTCAAAATAACTATTCCTTCCTTCCTTCCTTCCTTCCTTCCTTCCTTCCTTCCTTCCTTCCTTCCTTCCTTCCTTCCTTCCTCCCCTCTTTCCATTTTTCGTTTCTTCCTCCCTCCATTCCATCCATTCTACCTTCGTACCATTCGTTTTCCCTCCTCCCACTTTTCTTTCTTTCTTTTTCTTTCTTTCTTTCTTTCTTTCTTTCTTTCTTTCTTTCTTTCTTTCTTTCTTTCTTCACTCCCTCCTGTATCCATTCAGGTGTCAAGGGAGATACAAGGTTCTCTCCCTTTACACTCTGTGCCAATTGATGTCGTTTCTTGATGTCTATCTATTTTCTTTCTTTTTTTCTTTCTTCCTTTCTTTCTTTCTTTCTTTCTTTTTTTCCTTCTTTCTTTCTTTCTTTCTTATCCTCTCAATGCTAGACTTCACCTCAACACTCCGCACAATCTGACACACTCGGATGTCTTTCTCTACTCATGTTAGACTTCGCCTCAACACTCCGCACAATCTGACACACTCGGATGTCTTTCTCTACTCATGTTAGACTTCACCTCAACACTCCGCACAATCTGACACACTCGGATGTCTTTCTTCACTCATCTCTCCGAATCCACTTTGCCAACATCAACAGAACAATCCTAACCTACAGTGACTCTGTTCTCTCACAGAAACCAGGGATCCTGATTCTCAACGTGCTGTGCAGTGCCGTGTTCGCCCCAGTATGTGCAGCCATAACTGGCTTCACTTCCTATGCGGTAAGTACCAACAATACAAGGGGCATCACTCATGCAAGACAAGATCTCGTCAAATCATTGAATGTCTTTATCTCGGTTGTTACATCATTTGGTGTCTTTATTTCTGAAATTCCCCACAAACGTGGAACTACGGGAAAATACCAGTCAAATCATCATCATCATCATCATCAAGTACCATGCCTGCTGGCGTAGGTGACATGTCTCTCCACAACTTTCGATCTCGACAGTTATTTATCATTTCTGTTGTTGATCTTCTGCCAAGCCATTCTCTTAATCTGTCTGGTATCTTTTCTCATTTCTTCCCTCTATCTCTTCCTCCCTCATTTTTCCCAGTTGTTACAATATATTCCAGTTGTTCTCTTCTCATTACATGGCCAAAAATGATGATTGTTTCTTCCTAATATTAGAAAATAGCTATCTTTTTGCTTTGGTTTTTTTCATAGCTTTTTCATTACCAGTCAAATACCTGTGGATAAAGAGATACTGCGCAGGCGATGGCGCTGGATAGGACACACACTGCGGAAGCCAAATGAGAGTATTACACAACAGGCCATATTTGGGAACCCCTAAGGTAAAAGACGAAGAGGAAGTTCAAGATATTCTTAGAAAAGACAGATGGAAGCAGAGATGAAGATGATGGGAAAGACATAGAATGATCTTAAAAGAAAGGCAAGAAACAAAACGACTTGGGAAGTGTTTGTTAAAGACCTATGCTCCACAGGAAGCTGAAAGGTTGAAGAAGAAAGAATGAAGGATCCAAACAAAGCAAGGCAGCTGCAGTCTCCATCATAGAAGCTACATCACACGCCAAAAGACATAAGGCCAAGCGGCACCGAAAGTGAACGCAGCTGAACTGTCCTTCGCCAAACAATATCATTCATCGTAAGTAATCGAAATATTGAAACACGATCCGGATGAAAAACACAGCTCACGGTGTGCACAGAGCACTAAACTCAGTAGCTCCAGCAGCAAGCCAGACTTGGAATATGAGGAAACTGCAACAAGGAACACTTTGCAGACAGAGCCTCAATGGTTCTTGCCCTCTATCCGCCATATTGACAGGTGTTTCCATTATTCTAATCATTATAATCATAATTATAATTACTGAAATGTGGTGAGAAGGTTATTTTTAATTATTGAAATTTGATTAAAATTTTGTTTTTATTTTTTTGCACATGTGATTTGAGCTTTGATTATTTGAATATGACGAAAGTGAGTTTTGACAATCTGAATATGATGAAAGGGAGTTTGGATTATTTGAATATGATAAAAGTGTGTTTTAAATGTTTTGCGTTTCTCAAACTGGCGGAGACTAAACTGCTCACGTGTCTCCACAGCGTCACGACTTGAACGTGGACAACTTTCAGTGGCTACTAACTTTTGCAATCTGTTTTCTGGCTGTCCTGGAGGTTGCCATAGCAACGGTCAGCGCCGCCATCACATGTTGTTGCTCTACACTACGATCTGCTCAGGTACACAGTTCACAGATTTGTCTCTTCCTTTGTCCACTGTTTTCCAGTATGTCACAGGTAGCAGAAACAAGCTCGAAGATAAGAGCATTTTATACAAATATTTAAAACAGTCTTCTTATATGACTCAGAGACATGGATGTTGAATAAAACAACTAAAGAAAATAATCATAAATATTTGTAAACAACTACTTGGGGAAAATCTGAACATCAGATGGTATTACGAGATCAGAAATAAAGAAATCTGGGAAAGAAGAAAACAAAAGTCACTTGAGCAAGAGAAGATGGTTAGAAAAGGGAGATAAACACTAGATAACCAATATGTATGTACATATGTGTGTGTTTGTATGTAGATATGTATTATGCATGTCTTTTTGTACGCGTGCATACACACATCTGTGTGTGTGTGTGTGTGTGTGTGTGTGTGTGTGTGTGTGTATACATGTATTTGTGGGCCCTTAGATACTTTTAGACATTGTCAGTGTCTTTGCAGTCGAGGTAACCTAGACAGCGTTCCCCCCACTTGTGCATTTTTAGAACCCTTCACCTGACCAGCAGGCTATAATTACAGCTACAGACAAATAATAATACACGAATATTATTATAGAGGGAAACCCCGAGGCAATAATCAGTGAATCAATTCAGAGGAAGAGGTATGTTTACAGCACTCGGGAAAATTGATAAATAATCAACAACAGAAAAAAATATCTACCAAAGCAGGATCGAACCCGTACTCAGTGGCACAGCGCCTTGCCACGAAAAGCCAAACGCTAGGGAACGCTGCCACTCAGCTAACTAAAAAATTAGCTTCGTGGTCATGTGGAGTTGTCTGCCCGTTCGCCTGACCCTTGCCCCCTTGACATCATTTTCTGGGGCAGCTGAAGGAGAAGGTGAACTCAATGACAATCACAAGATGTAACACACTTGATTGAACCCATCAAGAATGAATGTGCTCAAATTGAGGACAATGTACATTTATGACATCGAGTTCACGTGTATTTTACAAAACACTTCGACCGTTGCATCACAGATGATGGAATTCATATTGAAGACTTTATTTCATATTCCAATTGAACAAAATGTTAATAAATTTCATTTTTTGGAAATATATGTATTTTTGTTTTGATGTCCAGACTTTAGGGACACCTTGTAAGTCCAGCCACTCATATCTATATATCTGTCTTTGGGCCCTTAGATACTTTTAGACATTGTCAGTGTCTTTGCAGTCGAGGTAATCTAGACAGCGTTCCCCCCACTCGCGTATTTTTAGAACCCTTCACACGGTCCTGACCAGCAGGGTATAATTACAGCTACACCCGTGTGACTATCTCTTTCCCATTCTGACCACGGTCCACGACACAGGGAAGTCATTTTTCTTTTCTTTAACCAGTTTCAATTATTTTGTTTTGGATGTTTCGTTACTAGTTAGCTATGTAGGATTAGTTTTATTTACTTACATATCTGTGTGTGTGCATGTTGTTTGTTTGTTCCTGCTGAAGGCCTATTGAGCCAAAACGTCGTTCAAATCTGTGTCGTCTACCAATAAAGTAAAGCTTTTACCATACCATTTTTGTTTTCTTTTTTTAATTCTCTCTCACATTCAGCTTTACCGCAGCCTCGCATTTTGATGCATTCATTTGCACTTCTTTGCCTTAACCCCTTAAGATAAGCATTAGAACACACTAAAAAAAAACCATTGCTAATATAGCACGACAGGCACTGTCATGGAACCTACAGTGGAAGAGAAAGCCATGAAGACCTATGAAAACATAGGGGAGAGATGTCATGGAACAGTTCAAGGGCATGGACCTAGAATGGAGAGAAGCAGCGACAATGAACAAAAATTAGGATGGAGAGAAGCGGCGACAATGAACAAAAATTAGGATGGAGAGAAGCGGCGACAATGAACAAAAATTAGGATGGAGAGAAGCAGCGACAATGAACAAAAATTAGGATGGAGAGAAGCGGCGACAATGAACAAAAATTAGGATGGAGAGAAGCGGCGACAATGAACACAAATTAGGATGGAGAGAAGCGGCGACAATGAACAAAAATTAGGATGGAGAGAAGCGGCGACAATGAACAAAAATTAGGATGGAGAGAAGCGGCGACAATGAACAAAAATTAGGATGGATGGTGAGACCTTGTCTGTGGTCCATGATGCAACTAGGGGTCTTAAGGGTTTTGATGGATTTGATTGATTTGATTGATTAATTGATTGCTTGGTGTAGCTAACGGGAACTACTAGGCTATAGGAATTTTTAAATAAAGATTGGGGCCTCGGTAGCCTAGTTGGAACAACCACCCGACTGGGTTAGCGACGTAGGGACAGCCCGTGTTCGATTCCCGTTGAAAGCAGTGTGGGTTGTACTCGTGGTTGGGAACAAACCCACCCCCCCCCACCTCCTTTGCGATCGACCCAGCAGCTGGCAGAAATTGGTACCAGGGTAATACTCTGGGAAGGTGAGGAATGTCGCCTCGCATCGTGAGTTGAGATGTTTGAAGCGATCCAGAAGTCTCTGAACACTTCTCCGCATAATAAATCTATATTTGGATGTGGTCATGACAGAATTCCACTTTCAGGGCTTATACTGTTTCTTGTTTTCAATTTTCAGGTGCACGTGATTGTTAACCCACGCGATTTGATTGGGCAGGAAAATGAACCTACCCGTGACCGGAAGTTCAGCAACGTTTCCAAGGAGACGCAAGTAAATTCTGATGACGTTGCCAACAGCAACTACAGGAACCACTCTGATAACAACAGAAGTAGCAAGAATTTACTCAGTCTGCCAAGGAGTAACAGGAGCAGCATAAACAGCAGCACACACGAGATGCAGCAAAGCCTGGTTGAGATCATCAAGTCAAGTGGTTACAGCCCGAGACAGCAGCCGAGAATTGAAATTCAAGAACCGATTAAAGATGATCTGGGATTGACGTCAAAGTTGAACAACTGGAATCATTGGACCGTGTATCCTTCATAGGCTGATCACGTGCCGTTATCTCATTGGTTACATGTGGTCTTTAATTTACAAGATATGCTGCAACAGAACATACCGATCCACGATCGTTACTTGTTTGTTCATTTGTTTACCGATTCTTTGAGATAGATGCACAGATCATGAAGTACTGTGTATACTGGCGTAGGTGATCATGCCTCGCCACAACTTTCGATCTCAACATATATTTATCATTTCTGTTGTTGACCTTCTGCCAAGCCATTCTCTCAAGCTGTCTGGTATCTTTTCTCTTTGCTTCCCTCTTTCTCTTCGCATGGCCAAAAGTGATGATTGCTTCTTCCCCATCATCATCGAGTGCCGTCTCCGCAACGAAGGTTGGCTACCATGGAGCGCCATTCTGCTCTGTCTCTTGCTTTGATGGTGCAGGTTGTCATAGGCTGATTTGTTCATCTTTTAATGTTACTCGTCCATGTTAGTCTTGGTCTGCCTCTGCCTCTTTTACCTTGTATTTTCCCCTCCAGGATTACTTTTAGCAGGCTGTTGTGTCTTTTAACATGGCCCAAAAATCTCATTTGTCTTATTTAAATTGTGTTTAGTAGTTCTCTTTTCTTTTTTAGTTGTTTTAAGACTTCATCGTTTGTTTCCTTTTCCTTCCATCCAATTCTACCTATTCTTCTATATATCCACATTTCAAAGGCTTCAATTCTCTGTTCTGTTTTCTTGTCCAATGTCCATGTTTCAGCACCATATAGGAATATTGAGAAGATGTAACATTTTGCTATTCTTAGTTTTAGCCCCTGTGTTATTTGTTTTGATGTTAATATGTTCTTCATGACATTAAAATTACTTTTGCCATTCCTATTCTTTTGTTTATTTCAGTTGTACATTTTCCATCACTGGTTATAGTATGTCCAAGGTAGTTATAGTTCTGAACTGTCTCAAGGTCTATTCCTTCAACTTTGATATCCACTTGTGGGTTTTGAGTATTTCCTTTGTTTATGATCATAGTTTTAGTCTTTTTGATATTCGTATCTAGTCCATATTTTTTTGCTTGTCGTGTTTATTTCATTAAGTAATTGTTGTAGATCTTTAGGATTTTCTGCTAGTAGTACAGTATCATCAGCATATCTTAGGTTATTGATTATCTTTCCATTTATTTGTAGGCCTGGCATCTCTGTGATGTTTTTAAAGATTTGCTCCTTGTTTCTTCATAATATTGGAATTTAGCTATTTCAGAACGTCTTCATTACTCTTCTTAGCTGTCCATTGTATTCTCAACATTCTTCTGTAGAACCATGTATCACAGATATAAAATAAATAAAATGTTAATACTATGCGGGGCTGTAGGTCGAGCTGCAGGTTGCAGAAAACAATGCCAAATAAACATACAATTGTATAAAGCAGATAAACTAATAGAGAGACGAGACAAACTACAACGTTTCGGCAAAAGTCTTCATCAGGTACAAAACAAAAACTTTTTCTAAAATAAACCGAGAAATCTTATCACGAGATCCAGATAGTAACACTGATGTGGAAAATGGCGGAAAGAAACGGTGGCCAGGATTTACGTTATAAATATGTCTGAAAAGGACATATTAAGGGCAGACCACAGACATATTTTTTTTTACTAAGGCTCACCGGCTGAAAGGAATCACCCAACATCTGTGACGTTTTCAGCCAACTGAACGTGGGCGGTTGTGGGTAAAACGGAATCTGACATTCATAGTTCGCATAGCTGAAAACGTCACAAACATTAGGTGATTCCGGGATATCCCACTCAGCCAAAAGGTGGACAGACTATGCTGGTGCTCAGCCTATCTTCTTTCTTGTTTTATTCTCTTGTAAGTGTCGAAATGGGAGATAATGTGGTCTTTTCCCCATTTACTAGTGGATTGTGCCCCTTGTCGTTCATGTCTCCCAATATTTCTAGCAATCTGTCAATACATCTTTGTTCTTTTGTTCCCCTTTTTTTTCATTATTTTATATTTCTTTCGCTCAAGAATCCACTCCAAATATGTTGTTTTCTTAGCGATTGTTGATTGATGTGTTGCTTATGTTGAGCATCTGTTGTTTTGTTAAACCCACTATTTCTTTTGACAAATCTACACACACACACACACACACACACACACACACACACACACACACACACACACACACACACACACACACACACACACACACACACACACACACACACACACACACACACACACACACACACACACACACACACACACACACACACACACCACACACACACACACACACACACACACACACACACACACACACACACACACACACACACGCCCGCACGCACGCACGCACGCACGCACGCACGCACACACACACACACACACACACACACACGCCCGCACGCACGCACGCACGCACGCACGCACGCACACACACATATAGACGAACAAATGAAAAGACGATTACAGGCCACAGAGATGGGATTTCGCAGAAGAATGTTGAGAGTTCCCTGGACAGCTAAAAGACCAACCAGGAAATTATCAAAAAGTTCATTACAAAAAGGGAGCTCCTAAAAAAACATCAGAAAGAAGCAATCAACATTTTTCGGGGACATCATGAGAAGAGGAAAGTTGGAATACTTGGTTAAAACAGGCAAAGTACAGGGAAAGAGAGATCGCGGACGACAAAGCGAGAAAATACTGGATAGCTTGGTTTAATTGTACGGAAAACAGCCAACAACAGAAGTGATACGATGTAAATGGTAAAGGCATCAAGGTGCATAGAAATGCGAAGTTGTGTAAAGCTGATGATAATGATAACAATTTGAAGAAAAGGAAAAAGTGGTACGGTAACAGCTTTACGTACGTGAGAAACAAAACAAAAGTAGAACGATCTTTCGACCAAAAGGCCTCCAGCAGGAACAACAAATCACAACACAAAAATATTTCGGGATTTACATAGAAATCTAACTACATGGCGATAATATGCTAGGCTCTCAAAAAATGAAAATAAAAACAAAAATGATAATAATAGTAATAATTACAAACACTAATAGTCTACAGAATGAAGTTCTAGTGTAAACATGTAGGACGGTATACAAACATTGAGTAGCAGTGGTATGATACTAGTAAATGAGTAAAGACACCAAGATGCACCAAGATTCATCAAGATGTTGTAAAGCTGATGATAATAATGACAATGTCAATGAATGTTTCAATTTTCATTGATACGATGCACTTTTGACATAAATTTGTGGTAGGGCATGATCGCCTACGCCAACCGGTATGATACATGATCACGATGATGATCTTCATATGTTTTTTTTAACTGCTAGGGTGATCCCTAACTACCTTCTTAGTTCGTCACTTCAAATCGGTCTCTCCAATGAGCTATGGTCCAGCTGTGGAGTAAATCTTCTGTGATATAAAGAAGCAGTAGTGGGCACAGATCAAGTCAGGCCGATGACTCAAGTCGTGTACGAAGGAAGCCGTGAGAAGTTCTAAGAAAATCCTCACGCAAAAATATACACTTCTGGAGAGCTGTAATAACACAACTATTGAACTAATTGGTAAATAAATGTGTTTGTTTTACTCACTGGAAGACCTCGTATCCTCAATAATATTTTGAAATGTCTTGCCACCACCTATACTATTACTGTTAAAGTTATTGACTTTCATAATATGAATAGATGTGAACAAGTTATCATTATACGCCTCAGAACAGGACACAATCGACTCCATAGTCACATGTATACAAAATTCAAGATCGGCACCTCAACTACATGTACATGTGGACAGGCACCCCAGACTGCTGAATACATACTTCAATACTGAACTGAATATAGTAAAAAAAAAAGAGTAAAGTGCCCCCGTCACGCCAAGTGGTGTATAAGGGAATATTGTGTTATTGGCCATATATTTTACAGACCTTTCGTACACGATTTTTTGGGTAATGTGGTCGGTATTACACCCGTGCCGCTTTACTTTCCCAGAAATAAATCCGGTACCCATTAAAGGTTGGGTGAACCCGAAAGCCGTCGGTTGGGATCGAACCCTACCTCTTGTCCTTTGTAGTCCAGTTCACTAACCACTGAGCTATCGCGGCTTCACTGAATATAGTAGACTGAGGAAAATCCATTGGCCCATAGATACAACACTACAGACAAAACTATATGGGCCACTGCAAGAATTACAAACGAAAGTCAAATGTATACAAAAAACGAGATTGCAGATATAGACAATACTTCAGGCGAACGAAGGATAGATATACTTTATGAACCGTATCGTAATTTAAAGGTCTCAGTCTAAATAGTAAGAAAGCAGAAGTAATGGTCATATCGAAGAAATAATCATCACCAGCATGCAGCATAAAAATAGTCAGGATAAATCTGAAACAAGAACAACGCGTCACATATTTGGGCATAATAATAACATCAGATGGGAGATATACCACAGAAATAAAAAAGCAGAATAGCTCAGGTCAAAATAGCATTTAAGAAAATGAAAAACATCTTATACAACAAGTCTATGTCTATAGAAATGAGAACGAGAGTTCGTTGGTGCTGTATAGCGTCAATCCTGACCTATGGAAGCGAATCATGGACAGTAGACAAACAAATGAAAAGACGATTAGAGGCCACAGAGATGGGATTTCTCAGAAGAATGTTGAAAGTTCCCTGGGCAGCTAAAAAGACCAATGAGGAAATTCTCAAAGAGGCGAACACAAAAAGGGAGCTCCTACAAACATAAAAAAGAAACAATCAACATTTTTGGGCACATCACGAGAAGAGGAAGGTTGGAATACTTGGTTACAACTGGCAAAACACAGGGAAAGAGAGATTGCGGACGACAAAGGGAGTAGATACTAGATAGCTTGGTGTATGGCCCTTTTCGTCTTGTCAGACGGTCTAGTAGAGGCTATTTTGTATTTTTTTGAGGTTTTGTTTTTGTCGAACAGCTTCTCTCGTGGCTAATTCTACCAATGTTTGATAAACACACACGGCCACAAAATGAACAAGTCAGGCCCACTGATCCACAGGGTTTTTCATCCTTTTTCATGAGTCTTTTCTCTTCTAAGTTTTGCCGTAGCACAGTCTCAAATGATGTTATACCGTTCCTTATACATGCTCTCCATGATATGCGATCACTTGCCAGATGTTCCAAGTCATATTCACAGATGGAGAAGTCATTCAGAGATGATTTACAGATATCTCTATATCGTAGTTTAGGTCTGCCGATTTGTCTTTTTCCGTGTGTTAGTTCGCCATATAGTATTTGCCTGGGGATGCCCTTTTCTTCCATTCGTTGGACATGCCCCAGCCATCTTAGTCTTCGACAGCTTGGTGTCATGGTATGGAAAACAATAAACAACAGAATTGATACAATGCATTGTGGATAGAAGATTGTGAAAGGACATGATCGCCTACGCCAACCGGTATGACACATGATAATGATACTGATGATGATGGTAATTCAATATATTATCAACATTTGTACAACGTTGCTGAAAATATAGTCCCGCTGCATTAAAAGCTGACATTGCTAACAAGTTCATTTCCCTCATCAACTTTACCATCAAATTGTCAGCATCTTCAACATAAGTATAATGTTGTCTGTTCTTTAACAAAATAAACTTTGTGTTTGTTCTAATAAAGTTGATCATTTGTTCGAATAAAGTTGATCATTTGTTCGAATAAGGTTAGTCGTTTGTTCTAATAAAGTTGATCATTTGTTCTAATAAAGTTAGTCGTTTGTTCTAATAAAGTTGATCATTTGTTCGAATAAAGTTAGTCGTTTGTTCTAATAAAGTTGATCATTTGTTCTAATAAAGTTAGTCGTTTGTTCTAATAAAGTTGATCATTTGTTCTAATAAAGTTAGTCGTTTGTTCTAATAAAGTTGATCATTTGTTCTAATAAAGTTAGTGGTTTGTTCTAATAAAGTTGATCATTTGTTCTAATAAAGTTAGTCGTTTGTTCTAATAAAGTTGATCATTTGTTCTAATAAAGTTAGTCGTTTGTTCTAATAAAGTTGATCATTTGTTTTAATAAAGTTAGTCGTTTGTTCAAATAAAGTTGATCATTTGTTCTAATAAAGTTAGTCGTTTTCTCTAATAAAGTTGAACCGTTTGTTCCAATAAAGTTGAATCGTTTGTTCTAATAAAGTTGAACGTTTGTTCTAATAAAGTTGAATCATTTGTTCTAATCAAGTTGAATCGTTTGTTCTAAAAACGTTAACCGTTTGTTTCAATAAAGTTGATCGTTTGTTCTAGTAAAGTTAACCGTTTGTTATAATAAAGTTAACCGTTTGTTCTAATCAAGTTGAATCGTTTGTTCTAAAAACGTTAACCGTTTGTTCTAATAAAGTTGAATCGTTTGTTCTAATAAAGTTTACCGTTTGTTCTAATAAAGTTGACTCGTTTGTTCTAATAAAGTTTACCGTTTGTTCTAATAAAGTTGACTCGTTTGTTCTAATAAAGTTTACCGTTTGTTCTAATAAAGTTGACTCGTTTGTTCTAATAAAGTTTACCGTTTGTTCTAATAAAGTTGAATCGTTTGTTCTAATAAAATGGAATCTTTGTTCTAATAAAGTTGAATCGTTTGTTCTAATAAAGTTTACCGTTTGTTCTAATAAAGTTGTATCGTTTGTTCTAATAAAGTTGACTCGTTTGTTCTAATAAAGTTTACCGTTTGTTCTAATAAATTTGAATCGTTTGTTCTAATAAAGTTGAATCGTTTGTTCTAATAAAGTTGACCGTTTCCACATTTTGTCAGGAAATGTTAAAAATTACTAGCGAGACCATTATCTCATTGGTCACCAATCTCCAATCTGTTAATTCAATCGTGCATTTTTATTTCTTTCCTCATACCACATTTAAAGAGTCTATATTTCAATCATCATCATCATCATCATCATCATCATCATCAAGTGCCAAACAGGTTGATATAGGCAATCATGTTCTTCCACAATTCTCTGTCCTCATTGCATTGAATCAGTTCTGTTATTGACAGTGCATGTATTTTTGTGTATTTGTTCGTACATATGTTTGCTTGTTTGTATGTATGTTTGTATGTATGTTTATATGTATGTTTATGTGTTTGTATGTAAGTTTGTAAATATGTTTGTTTGAATGTATACTTGTTTGCTTGTTTTATTATTTGTGTGTATATTTGTTTATACGTATGTTTGTTTGTATGTTTGTATGTATGTTTGTATGTATATTTGTTTGTTTTTATGTTTGTTTATATGTATATTTGTTTTTTTGTATGTATGCTTGTTTATATGTATGTATGTATTTATGTATGTATGTATGTATGTATGTATGTATGTATGTATGTATGTATGTATGTATGTATGTATGTATGTATGTATGTATGTATGTATGTATGTATGTATGTATGTATG
The DNA here is from genome assembly GCA_032433765.1 of Megaustenia siamemsis. Taxonomy (NCBI): domain Eukaryota; kingdom Metazoa; phylum Mollusca; class Gastropoda; order Stylommatophora; family Ariophantidae; genus Megaustenia; species Megaustenia siamemsis. The sequence continues at coordinate 30,082,124 of JAVIAB010000104.1, read as the reverse complement.
TATGTATGTATGTATGTATGTATGTATGTTTGTTTCTTTGCATATTTTTTTGTTTGTATGTATGTTTGTTTATATATATGTTTCTTTGTATATTTGTTTGTACGTATGTATGTTTGTTTCTATGTATGTTTGTTTGTATGTTTGTATGTTTGTATATATGTTTATTTATATGTATGTATGTTTGTTTGTATGTATGTTTGTTTGTATGTATGTATGTATGTTTGTTTGTATGTTTGTTTGTTTGTTTGTATGTATGTATGTATGTTTGTATGTATGTTTGTTTGTATGTATGTTTGTATGTATGTTTGTTTGTATGTATGTATGTATGTTTGTTTGTTTGTTTGTATGTGTGTATGTTTGTATATATGTTTGTTTGTATGTATGTTTGTTTGTATATATGTTTATTTGTATGTATGTATGTATGTTTCTTTCTATGTATGTTTGTTTGTATGTATGTTTCTTGCTATGTATATTTGTTTGTATGTATGTTTGTTTGTATGTATGTTTGTTTGTGTGTATGTTTGTGTGTATGTATGTATGTATGTATGCATTTATGTATGTATGTATGTATGTATGTATGTATGTATGTATGTATGTATGTATGTATGTATGTATGTATGTATGTATGTATGTATGTATGTATGTATGTATGTATGTATGTATGTATGTATGTATGTATGTATGTATGTATGTATGTATGTATGTATGTATGTATGTATGTATGTATGTATGTATGTATGTATGTTTGTTTGTATGTTTGTATGTTTGTATGTTTGTATTTTTGTATGTTTGTATGTTTGTATGTTTGTATGTATACTTATTTCTTTGAACCATTATTTCCATATTTTTGTCACTGAAACCAAACCTTTATTTTTACTTCCCCATCATTATAATATGGACCGCCCTCTGTCACTCATTTTCACCTCCTACCAATGGAGACCGAGACAGCAGCATGACTGACAGCTGTCAGCCATCACAGCTAATTTCTTTCGCTAGGATCTGTGAACGAGAATCATCCAAACATTACTCCATCTCAATATAGACAATTTAAGTCAGATCGGAATATATTACATATATCTGGGCAGTAATATAGATAAAGAGGGAGGAACAGAAAATGATACCAAAATAAGGATATCAAAAGCAGGAGGAGCTTTTGTTGCATTGTGAAACATATGGAAGTCCAAAGAAATTAGGTTAAATACAAAAATGAAAATCTTCAACTCCAATGTTAAGTCAGTCCTATTATATGGCTGTGAAACATGGAGAACAACAAAATTGACAATCATGAAGATACATACTTTCATTAATGGATGCTTACGCGGAATAAAAGGATGGAAATGGCAGGACAAAATTACTAACATAGAATTATGGAAATGTACCAGTCAAATACCAGTGGATAAAGAGATACAGCGAAGACGAAGGCGCTGGATAGGATACACACTGCGGAAGCCAACTGAGAATATTACACAACTGGTCCTTTTTTGGAATCCCCAAGGGAAAAGACAAAGAGGAAGATCAAGAAATTCTTGGAGAAGACAGACAGAAGCAGAGATCAAAATGATGGGGAAGACATAGAATGATCTTAAAAGAATGACAAAAAACAGAACGACTGGGAAAGTGTTTGTTGAAGATCTATGCTCCACAGGGAGCTGAAAGGTAGAAGAGGAAGAAGTCAGATCGGACTTAGTACACACAGCTTGAGAACCGTTGTTTTGAGAATTGATTGACTGGCGCGCGAGACGTGACACTTGATGATGTGTGACGTCGATCAACTGAAGAGATGGATAGCAAATGAGATCACCAGGTGACCGTTATTAATGAAATGTGTCATCATTTCAGCGATTATCGGTGCTGTTTTCAAACGATGCCGCGACCCTCTTACCGTGATCTTCTTACCGTGATCCTCTTAACGTGACCTTCTTAACGTGACCTTCTTACCACGACTATCTCACCCAATTTATCAAATACAATCTGCGATAAGATAATTCTATTACTCTCCGTTTATGTACCAAAACATTAAAAGAATTCTAGAATATGTTACAGATAAAGTGATATAAAGATAAAGAGAATAAAGAGTATGTGTTTAGCGAATTGAACAAATGCGACTAAATCTAAAAATAAAAAAAACTAAAAGTAGTGGAATGTTGTATTCATTCAACATTGTATTATGGATCAGAAACATAAACATATATAAGACATCATCATCAAGTGTCGTGCTTGCTGGCGTAAGTGATCCCGTTTCTCCACAACTTTCGATCTCGACAGTTATTTATCATTTCTGTTGTTGACCTTCTACCAAGCCATTCTCTTAAGCTGTCTGTTATTTTTTTCTCTTTGCTTCCCTCTATCTCTTCGTCCCTCAATTTTCTCAGTTGTTACAATATATTCCAGTTGTTCTCTTCTCATTACATAGTCAAAAAATGATGATTGTTTCTTCCTAATATTGGAAATTAGATCTCTTTTTGCTTTGGCCTCTTTCAGAATGTTTTCTCAGTTAACTATGGTGATCCTCTTCTTTCCTTCCTCATTTGTCTTTCAGCGTTGAGCTTTTTCGTGGTCGACCCTTGGGTCTGATGTTCTTGCGGCGTTTGTTGAAGGCTCGTTGTGTTTTGTTCTTTCTGCCTTGTCACGTGGCCAAACCATTTTATCTGTTGTTTCTTTATATATTCTATGACGGAGGTTATTCATAGCTTTTTTCAGTTCTTCATTTCTGATATTATCTCTCAGACTGTTTCCTGTCATTCGTCTTAAAACATCTCTGTAGAGGTTATTGTTCTTATTGTTCTTTCATCTAGGGTCCAGGATTGGCATTGGTAGCACAACGTTGGGATGAAGATTGTATTTTAGAGTGCCTGTTTTGTCTCTAGAGTTATTTCCTTGTTGGACAATAGTGGCGATAGCTGTCCAATGATTGGACAATAGTGGTGATAGCTGTCCAATGATTTGACAATAGTGGTGATAGCTGTCCAATGATTTGACAATAGTGGTGATAGCTGTCCAATGATTTGGCAATAGTGGTGATAGCTGTCCAATGATTTGGCAATAGTGGTGATAACTGTCCAATGATTTGACAATAGTGGTGATTGCTGTCCAATGATTTGACAATAGTGGTGATAGCTGTCCAATGATTTGACAATAGTGGTGATAGCTGTCCAATGATTTGACAATAGTGGTGATAGCTGTCCAATGATATGACAATAGTGGTGATAGCTGTCCAATGATATGACAATGGTGGTGATAACTGTCCAATGATTTGACAATAGTGGTGATAGCTGTCCAATGATATGACGATAGTGGTGATAGCTGTCCAATGATATGACAATAGTGGTGATAACTGTCCAATGATATGACAATAGTGGTGATAGCTGTCCAATGATATGACAATAGTGGTGATAGCTGTCCAATGATTTGACAATAGTGGTGATAGCTGTCCAATGATTTGACAATAGTGGTGATAGCTGTCCAATGATTTGACAATAGTGGTGATAACTGTCCAATGATATGACAATAGTGGTGATAGCTGTCCAATGATATGACAATAGTGGTGATAGCTGTCCAATGATTTGACAAGCTTTGTTCCATCTTGAGCCTATCTCTGCTGTTTGTGGGTTGTCGTTTGTCATTAGACTTCCTAGGTATTTAAATTCCTTTACTTGTTTTAGTTGTCTGCCTTCTATAGTTATGTTGATGTTCTGTTTTAGTTGTCTACCTTCTATAGTTATGTTGATGTTCTGTTTAGGTGTCTGTCGTCTATAGTTATGTTGATGTTCTGTTTTGGTTGTCTGTCGTCTATAGTTATGTTGATGTTCTGTTTTAGTTGTCTACCTTCTATAGTTATGTTGATGTTCTGTTTTAGTTGTCTGTCGTCTATAGTTATGTTGATGTTCTGTTTTGGTTGTCTGTCGTCTATAGTTATGTCGATGTTCTGTTTTGGTTGTCTGCCGTCTATAGTTATGTTGATGTTCTGTTTTAGTTGTCTACCTTCTATAGTTATGTTGATGTTCTGTTTTAGTTGTCTACCTTCTATAGTTATGTTGATGTTCTGTTTTAGTTGTCTGTCGTCTATAGTTATGTTGATGTTCTGTTTTGGTTGTCTGCCGTCTATAGTTATGTTGATGTTCTGTTTTAGGTGTCTGCCTTCTATAGTTATGTTGATGTTCTGTTTTAGTTGTCTGTCGTCTATAGTTATGTTGATGTTCTGTTTTAGTTGTCTGCCTTCTATAGTTATGTTGATGTTCTGTTTTAGTTGTCTGTCGTCTATAGTTATGTTGATGTTCTGTTTTAGTTGTCTGTCGTCTATAGTTATGTTGATGTTCTGTTTTGATTGTCTGCCGTCTATAGTTATGCTGATGTTCTGTTTTAGTTGTCTACCTTCTATAGTTATGTTGATGTTCTGTTTTAGTTGTCTGTCGTCTATAGTTATGCTGATGTTCTGTTTTAGTTGTCTGTCGTCTATAGTTATGTTGATGTTCTGTTTTGGTTGTCTGCCGTCTATAGTTATGTTGATGTTCTGTTTTGGTTGTCTGCTGTCTATAGTTATGCTGATGTTCTGTTTTGGTTGTCTGTCGTCAATAGTTATGCTGATGTTCTGTTTTAGTTGTCTACCTTCTATAGTTATGTTGATGTTCTGTTTTGGTTGTCTGCCGTCTATAGTTATGCTGATGTTCTGTTTTAGTTGTCTGTCGTCTATAGTTATGCTGATGTTCTGTTTTGGTTGTCTGTCGTCTATAGTTATGCTGATGTTCTGTTTTAGTTGTCTACCTTCTATAGTTATGTTGATGTTCTGTTTTGGTTGTCTGCCGTCTATAGTTATGCTGATGTTCTGTTTTAGTTGTCTGTCGTCTATAGTTATGTTGATGTTCTGTTTCTCTTTTGCGACATTCATGACTTCTGTTTTGTTGATGTTGATTTTTATGTTGTGTTTTGTGCCTGGTTTGTTGAGTCTATTTAAATGTTCTTGTGTGGTGATAGGTAAGCAAATACGCAATTATCAATTAACTTCAGCCACGATGTATGAATGTGTTCTCTGCCTAGTTTGATGGAATGTTGAACTTCATGTCAACCCAAATTGATCTTCCAATCAAAGTCCTCGGCGTTTTCTCATCAATCAAATCATGTGCGACGTTCAAGCACCTGTTGAATCATGACAGACTTGATCACGTGATAGAGTATTCGATTTTTTTCAACATAGGGGCCCTCGTGTACTGCTCGGGTAATATAAAGAAATGCACTGATAACTTTCGAGTTTGCCCACAGTGATTTTGGGCACGAGAAGTCAGTATACCAGAATGAATAACCGAGGACTGATCGCGCGTAAGTATTTACACATAGATTATTATACACAAGTTATAATTAGCCAAACACAATAACCTTATTATAATAACTCAATATACAGTACAGAACTAATGATTATATTTTTTAATGTTAGTTCTGACCAGAGTGATTAATGACATTAATAAGTTACTTCTTGAGGAGGTCAGCACGCATATTAAATATTTTTTTAAAATATATATATAAATTACTATGCGAGTACGAATGGGTACTATTTGTACCTCATTGGACACCTCTTTTCATTTTCCCAATTTGTATAATTCTTTATAGTTTGCTTCCTTTGGCCTAATTAACTCCTACCTGGCCTATTGTCTACTCATTTTTTAACCAGACTCTACGATAATCCTGGCGACCGTCTTTTCTGCCATTTTTTTAGAGCTGTGTTTTTTTTGCTTGGATTTATGTGTTTAATGTGGATACTTTTTTTTTTTTTTTTTTTTCGCTACATCTGATGAAGGCTTTCGCCGAAGCGTCGAGCGTGTGACTGAATTGCTAACTTGAACGGCTCCAAACCAGGAGAACGCTGGTTCGAATCCCCGTAGGGTCAACGTTTTTTTTTTTTTACATCGGGAGGGACATTTTTTTTTCGTTCGCCAGCTTTCACCTCTGACGAAGTCCCTAGAGAGAGACGGGAACTGAATTTTGCGTGTTAATCCATTTTCCCCTCGTAGCCGTGCGCACAGGGGTCCCTCGCCGCACATGAAGATAACTCCGTCTTCGGAGGTATTCATAGTTTTTCCATCGATGAGTAACTGACGTTTCAAGCCGGGCCCCGCTGCTAAGACCAGGGGTGGTTGCCACAGAGAGAAATAGTAAATAAAAATCCCAACCGGTGTAGCTGGGATTTGAATCCACAACCTCTCTGTCTCGGGGCCGGCGTCTTGCCTCGAGACCAACCAGTCCCCAAAGTGAGGGGGGGGGGGGGACACACAGACTCGATAACCTCGTGGCAACTGCACTGGACACGCGGCCTCTATTTGCTGGTCCCATATATCCCCGTGGCAACCCAAATATTGGCAGATTGTGACACGGTACTAATAGTGTACTTGGATTTAAGTTCGTATATTGGGCGAGGTTTCAATCTCAATGGAGAGGAGAGAGAGAGAGAGAGAGAGAGAGAGAGAGAGAGAGAGAGAGAAAGGTAGAGAGAGAAAGAGAGGGAGAAAAAGAGAGAGAAAGAGAGAGAGAATGAGAGAGAAAGAGAGAGAGAGAGAAAGAGAGATATAAAGAGAGAGAAAAGAAGATAGAAAGAGAAAAAGAGAAAAAGAGAGGGAGAGAAAGCTCAAACTCTTGTACCCGTGGAAGGAACAGCAGGGTCGTCGTCTCGTCCGCCCGCTTCAACATAAAAAAAATATATATTTCTACGACTTGAGAAAAGATAGAGTAAGAAAGCAGAAGTAATGGTCATAACGAAGAAACAATTATCACCATCATGCAACATAAAAATAAACAGGACAAATCTGAAACAAAGTGCAACGCGTCAAATACTTGGGCACAATAATAACATCAGATGGAAGATGCACCACAGAAATAAAAAATAGAATAGCTCAGGCCAAAATAGCATTTCAGAAAATGAAAAATATCTTATGCAACAAATCTATGTCAATAGAAGTGAGACAGAGAGTCAGTCCATCGGTGCTATATAGAACCAATTTTGACCTATGGCAGTGAATCATGGACAGTAAACAAATAAATGAAAAGACTATTAAATACCACAGAGATGGGATTTCTCAGAAGAATGTTGAAAGTTCCATGGAAAGCTAAAAAGACCAATGAGGAAATTCTCAAAAAGGCTAACACAAAAAAAGGAGCTGGTAAGAAACATTTTTTTAAAAAAGAAAAAAAAACAATCAATATTTTTCGGGCACATCATGATAAGAGTAACGTTTGAATACTTGGTTGCAACTGGCAAAATACAAGGAAAGAGAGATCGCGGACGACAAAGAGAGAAGATACTAGATAGCTTTGTGTCATGGAAAACAGTCAACAACAGAATTGATACGGTGGGCAGAGGACACAGAATTTCCTTCATTTTCTTCTTTCTCTCATTCTTACTTTCTCACTTAATCACATTCTCTCCTCCTCTTTTCTTCCCATTCTCACTTTCTCCCATTCTTACTTCCTCTCTTCCTTTCATTCTTACTTTCTTTCATTCTCTCCTCCTCTTTTCTCACTTCGCCTCATTCTCTCCTTCTCTTTTCTCACTTTGCCTCATTCTCTCTCTCTCATACTATCTTCACCGTATTCTCACTTTCTCTCATGTCCTCCCCTCTGCTCCCCATCTCATCCCCTCTTCCTATCTGCGGTTTGCTATCGTTGATTGACACTTTGACACAATAACATCTTTATATGATTAGTATTGTTGAACAACATGGACAATTCGTTTATGTATCTTCAGCCGCTGTTGTTGTCATCCTGGTGACCTTCACCTCCCTGACCACTGCGCAGACACAGACGATGTGCCAGCAGACCTGGCTCAGGTCGGCCACAGCCTGCGCCCAGAATGCGAGCCTCAACTTCAACAACCTCCGGTTCTTTACCACCAACGGCACGGAGGGTACAGCTCCAGGTGAAGGAACAGCCGCATTCAAGGCCAGGGCATGTGTGTAAGTGACTTCTGTGTGTGTGTGCATCGTCATCTATAGAAGTAAGCCCAGGGACTGGAAGGAAACCCCGAAAACACCCATACTAACATGACGCTTTCAGCTATATGACCTGTCATTGCCACCAATACTGAAAGCCGAGGGGTCGAGAGGGTTTTCCCGAAGGCACCCCAGGCTTGTGACGTCGACGGCTATAGATGAGTGACGTCATTTTACCCACAATCACTCGCAACACTGTAAACGTCACAACCTTTGGGTGGTCCCCCCTCTCAGCGAACAGACATTCAATATAGGCAGCAATAAGGTGCTGTAGACAGACAACCTCATTTTGCAATAGCTGTCTTTAGATGTACAGAAGCCTGCGGGCATTAAAGAATACCGGAAAACCCTCCAACTAGCTTGACGTTATCAGCTATAGCAGTTATAGACGTCCGACGTATTCTACCCATAATAGCCTTTGCTCGCCAAGCTGATAACGTCACACTAGTTGGGGATTTTCTGAGGTTTCCCTTTCTGGATGCAGGCTTATTTCTATGTTCACAATGGTGTGTGGACTTCTCCCTCCACGCTCTTTCTTTCTTTCTTTCTTTCTTTCTTTCTTTCTTTCTTTCTTTCTTTCTTTCTTTCTTTCTTTCTTTCTTTCTTTCTTTTTTCTTTCTTTCTTTCTTTCTTTCTTTCTTTCTTTCTTTTTTCTTTTTCTTTTTTTTTTCTTTCTTTCTTTCTTTCTTTCTTTCTTCCTTCCTTCCTTCCTTCCGTTCTTTCATTCTTTCTTTCCTTCTTTCTTTTTTTATGTATTTCCATTTCAGTAATCTAAAAGCTGTGTTGAAATCTTTGTAGAAATCTTATAAGCCTTCAGTTATCGATCTAGAGGTGTCGCCATTATCAATAATGTGATTTCTGAAGTTGTGTTGTGTGAAGTGTGAGGAAATCGGAATGAGAGGAAGTGAGAATGAGAGAAAGTGAGAATGAGAGGAAATACGAATGAGAGAAAGTAAGAATGAGAGGAAGTGAGAATGAGAGGAAGTGAGAATGAGAGGAAGTAAGAATGAGAGAAAGTGAGAATGCGAAGAAAAGAGGAGAAGAGAGTAAGAAAAAAAAGGGGAAGTAAAAATGAGAGTAAAAGAAAATGAGGGGAATTGAGAATGAGAATGAGAGAGACAAAAGATGGATTGACGGAATATTAGAAACACTAGGAAACAACAGCAGCAGAGACGAACAGAAGATACAAAAACCGTAAATTATATCTCTACTCGACGCTGAAAGGTAAATTAGGAAAGAAAGAAGAAGAACTGTCAATCAAATAATGACAGTGTCAGTAATTCATGTAATACCCATCATTTGTTATGTAAACCAAATGAAGTCTCCAGGCTAATTCTAATTAATAACGAATGTTTGTGTCTCGTTTATTCAGAGTCCGTCCTCAGGTTGACACGTGCGGACAGACAGTCACTCAAAGGCTGTACAACTCTACGATCTGTGTCACTCAAGTTGATAGACAGACTATCGTGTCACAAAGTAACGCCCTCTTTGGGACGTTCTATGACGCCTGCTCTTTACGTAAGTACCAAACATAACAATGTGTCTGCTAAGTAAAGATGACCTCCCCTGCCTAGCCAGGCGTATGGGGAATACCGTGTTAGTGACCATATTTTTCTATGACCATGGAACTAGATTGTGATCAAGAAGCGAGTACACTAACCAATCAGTTACCCATGTGCTAAGTTATCTGGATAGGAGCCGTGATAGCTCAGTGGTTAGTGAACTGTGCTACAAAGGACAAGAGGTAGGGTTAGATCCCAAACGGCGGCTTCCGGTTCACCCAGCCTTTAATGGGTACCGGATTTTTTTTCTGGGAAAGTAAAGCGGCACGGGCGTAATACCGATTACATTACCCAAAAAATCATGTGCCGAAGGTCTGTAAAATTTATGATCACTAACACCATATTCCCTATACGCCACTTGGCGTGACGGGGGCACTTTACTTTTTTTTTTTTAAGTTATCTGGAAACAGAAACAATTAAAGAGCCCCGAACTTAATATCTCAAACATAGAAAACATCACAAACAACATAAAACATCGACAATATCACGGACCACGACATAAACAATATAGGAACATCGACAATATCCTAGAGTTTAGATCACACCACAAATAAAAGAGAAATATTGACTATATCATAGATCACACAACAAACAAAAGAGAAATATTGACTATATCATAGATCACACCATAAACAAAAGAGAAATATTGACTATATCATAGATCACACCATAAACAAAAGAGAAATATTGACTATATCATAGATCACACCATAAACAAAGGAGAAATATTGACTATATCATAGATCACATCATAAACAAAACAAAACAAAATCGACAATATCAAAGATTATAGACACAAACAAAATAGAAACATCGAAAATATAGATCACGCCACAAATAAAATAGAAACATTGACAAAATCATAGACCATACCACAAACAAAAATAGAAACATTGACAAAATCATAGACCATACCACAAACAAAAATAGAAACATTGACAAAATCATAGACCATACCACAAACAAAAATAGAAACATTTGACAATATCTTAGACTATAGACAACACTCCAATCCAGACTAAATATAAACATCAATAGAATAAATTGCACCACAAATTTGAGGCGCGACATGATCACTTTCATCAAGCAGGCGCTTGATGATGATGATGATGATTTGTGTATCACGTGCTGATAAATAATATGAACAACTTACACTTGACCTTTGACCTCTTGCTGACGATGTTCTCAAGCGTGTCGGTACCAGCTGGAGAAGGAGTTGAAACAGTGCTACAACTACGTCAACCTTAGCCCCACTCACATCTCGGATATTGTCCTCGCCATGACCTCGTCCATGGGAGAGAATACGGATCAGATTCAGCAGTTTTGTCAGTGAGTGTCTGTTCTTTGTCTGTCTGTTCTTTGTCTGTCTGTTCTCAGTCTTTCTGTTCTTAGTCTATCAGTATTAGCCTGTTCCTGGTGTGTTCTTTGTCTGTCTGTTCTATATCTGTCTGATCTTTGTCTGTTTGTTATATGTCTGTTCTTTGTCTGTCATAGTCTGTCTGTTCTATGTCTGCCTGCTCTTGTCTGTTCTCAGTTTTACTATTATCGGTCTATCTGTTCTCAGAAAGTCATTTCTTAGTCTATCTGTTTTCAGTGTGTGTGTTCTAAATTTGTCTGTTCTCAATCTGTCTGTTCTGAGTTTTCTCTGCTCTCAGTCTGTCTGCGCTCAATCTGTCTATAATCGTTCTGTCTGTTCTCAGTTTGTCGGTTATCAGTTTGTCTGTTCTTAGTTTGTCTCGTATCAGTTTGTCTGTTCTTAGTTTGTCTCGTATCAGTTTGTCTGTTCTTAGTTTGTCTCGTATCAGTCTGTTTGTTCTCAGTTTGTCTGTTCTTAGTTTGTCTGTTCTCAGTTTGTCTGTTCTCAGTTTGTCTGTTCTTAGTTTGTCTGTTCTCAGTTTGTCTGTTCTCAGTTTGTCTGTGCTTAGTTTGTCTCATATCAGTCGGTCTGTTCTTAGTCTATCAATTATCGATCTGTCTGTTCTAATTTTGTTTTTTCGTTGTTTCTTATCAGTCTCTGTCTGTTCTAAGTGTGTCTGTTATCGATCTGCCATTTCTCAGTCTGTATGTTTTTAATCTTTCAGTTATTGGTTTGTCTGCTCGTATTTGTTTTCCGTCTGTCTGTGCTCAGTTTGTCTGTTACCAGTCTGCTTGTTCTTAGTTTGTCTGTAATCAATCTCTTTGCTCTTAGTTTGTCTGTTCTCAGTCTATATTTTTTTCGTATGTCTGTTTTCTCTCTCTCTGTATGTTCTCAGTTTGTCTGTCTCTATGTTCCCAATGTTTCTGTCTATGAATATGTCTGTTCCAAGTTCACTATTTAAGTATGTCTGTCTGTTCTCTGTGAGCACGGTCTAAGTTTATTGTTGTGAGTTCAAGCACTCTCACACATATGTAACAACACTACAGACAAAACTATCTTCTTCTTCTTCTACCTTTTAGCTCCCTGTGGAGCATAGGTCTTCAACAAACACTTTCCAAGTCGTTCTGTTTCTTGCCATTCTTTTAAGATCATTCCTGTCTTCCCCATCATCTCATCTCTTGCTTCTATCTTCTCCAAGAATTTCTTGGTCTTCCTCTCTGTCTTTTTCCCTGGGGATTCCAAAAAGGCCTGTTGTGTAATACTCTCAGTTGGTTTCCGCAGTGTGTGTCCTATCCAGCGCCATCGTCTTCGCTGTATCTCTTTATCCACTGGTATTTGACTGGCACATTTCCATAATTCTATGTTAGTGATTTTGTCCTGCCATTTCCATCCTTTTATTCTGCGTAAGCATCCATTAATGAAAGTCTGTATCTTCATGATTGTCAATTTTGTTGTTCTCCATGTTTCACAGCCATAACAAAACAGACAAAACTATAAAGGTCTCTAAAACAAGTAGCACAAAAAAATGTATACAAGAAAAGACATTGGTATAAGCAATACTTCAATCGAGGGGGCCTCGGTAGATTAGTTGGGAAAACCACCCGACTGGGGGCCTCGGTAGATTAGATGGGAAAACCACCCGACTGGGGGCCTCGGTAGATTAGATGGGAAAACCACCCGACTGGGCTACCGACGTTCAGACAACCTGTGTTAGATTCCCGCTGGAAGCAGTGTGAGTTGTACTCGTGGTTAGAAAAAAATACCCCGCGGTCGACCCAGCAGCTGGCAGAAATGGGTACCCGGGTAGTATTCTGGGAGTTCGAGAAATGCCGCCTCGCATCGTGGGTTTCGATGCTTGAAGCGACACTATCCAGAAGTCTTCGAACAATCTGGATAGACGACCGAGCACATATGGGTGAAAAACTCGCGTGTTAAGACGCCGGTTCAAGTCTCGTACTTTACCTTGACCTTTCCTTCAGGCGAACTAGAGATAAAATATAATTAACAACACCCAGCATCTATTTCATGCAGTCTGGTACAAACTTGACACCACATACCTAAGGTTGTTTTGTGGAATGTTGTTAAATAGGTTTTTTGTTTTCTATTTTCAGCTATTTCAAAAGTATACTTATTTCGTTTCGTCTCAACATTTAATCTGTGTTAAAACGTATATTATCTTCCCAGGAATCGTGATGCCCTGGCACAATGCCTTAGACAGAAGGCAGCAGCATGTCCGGACTCGGCTCGGGTTTTGGCTGTGCTGGGCATTGAACTGGGATCCTTTGAGAGTGGCTCCGAGGTTCTTTGTAAGAACCAGGGAGGTAGGTATCACTGGGAACTTCAATGTTGTCTCTTCATTTAAGTTTTCGAATCAAACTTTGTTGGGGAGGCAGAGAGATAAGATATGGAACAGTTCATGAGGAAGCAAAGCCACCTCCAAGCAGCAAAGCTGGAAGTTGTCAGCGGTCCACAGCTGATGGCTTCAGACAAGATCAGTAAACCAAAACCATCCAGACCCTGCTCCACATCTCCGTGATGCCTCCAGTTACAGACTAACTAGGCTGGTAAGCGAGTAGAGATCGAAGAGGGAAGACAACCCGGTACTCAAAAATGTCGTGCTGAAGTCGGACCTGTTGGGCCGAAAGGCGTACATATCACAGTTATACTGTAAACCACAACACAACGCAGACACGCCCACTTAACGCCCTTTTAAGGGCGGATGACGAAGAGTTGTGATCCTTTAGTCATCGGGTGAACGCGAACGAACGGTTTATGAGAATAGCCTAACAACATTCTATTCTATTCTATTCTATTCTATTCTATTCTATTCTATTCTATTCTATTCTATTCTATCCATGGAACCAATTTCATTCCAGGCAGGAATACCTCACATCCCCTCCACCACTTGTCACAGCTTGTTCCAAAACGCATCGGTAAACTGCGTTGACAAGATCGCTCCGTGCACATTCTATTCGAATGCACAGGGGACGATTCCAAACCCGTTTAGTCGCCGCTTACGACATGCGTGGCAAGTAACATTGGCTCTATACTTTCCTGCCCTCACTGAGGGACCCCCGGTAGCCAAACGTGGTGGCTTAATAACAGAATTAATAAACAAATATAGGGACAGGAAGTTATGGTGAGACATGATCACCTACGCCTGCAAGCACACTTTACGATGATGTTGGTAACTAACTAACTAACTAACTAACTAACTAACTAACTAACTAACTAACTAACTAACTAACTAATAACTAACTAACTAACTAACTAACTAACTAACTAACTAACTAACTAACTAACTAACTAACTAACTAACTAACTAACTAACTAACTAACTAACTAACTAACTAACTAACTAACTAACTAACTAACTAAGGGTTAAGGCATAAAAATGCGAAGCTGCGGTAAAGCTGAATGTGAGGAAAAATTAAAAAATAAAAAAAATGGTATGTAAGAAGCTTTACGTGATAAGTGGACGACACAGACTAAACGACGTTTCGGCCCAATAGGCCTTAACAGGAAGAAACAAAAAAAAAACACACACAAAACCAATAACGAAACAACCAAAACAAAAACAATCGAAATGTGTTAAAGAAAATAAAATTATCTATCCTGTCAAAACAAAAGGAAATAGCAACCAAGTGCGGCTGTCGTGAACGTAGAGAAACGTGCAAAAATGTGCGCAAATGCACACAGAACTAGACGAGTTCACGAACGGATCAGTGTGCAAACACAAAGGAGAAAGAATAGAATAGTAGACTAACAGGTGTTCAAAAGGCGGTAAAAGTAAGATGTCTGAGAGTACAATAAAAACAAATGAGGGGTAAGGAGCACAGAAAAAAAGGTATAGAGGAGAACACCGAAGTGTCTCATAAGGGACTAGAGGAGAAGAACTATAAATAGCATGGCATAGTAAGTAGACCAAAGAACCCAAATATGTGCAGTAGAGAAGGCTATGCAAAAGGGAAGGAGCAACCAAAAGGAAACTATGTGTATGAGTGTGATACATTCATACCTCTTGGGGTCAGCGAACCATACTGGACTATAAGGCGATTTTCCAAAGTATAGCGGCTGCGGTCGCCAGAGTGACAAAGGACAATACCAGTGACACGGATGTCGTCTTTGCCCTTGTGATCAGGGGAGTTGAAGTGGGAAGA
The DNA here is from genome assembly GCA_032433765.1 of Megaustenia siamemsis. NCBI lineage: Eukaryota > Metazoa > Mollusca > Gastropoda > Stylommatophora > Ariophantidae > Megaustenia > Megaustenia siamemsis. The sequence goes on along the minus strand of JAVIAB010000104.1, from coordinate 30,067,072 downwards.
CACCGGAGTACCAGTATTTTGTTGGACATCACGTAGATGTTCACAAAATCGTTCCGCTAATCTTCTCCCAGACTCACCAATATAGATCATGTGGCATCGTTGGCATATGATGGCATAAATGATGTTGCGGGACACACATGTGAAGCTATGCTTGATCTCGAACCGTCCATTAGCTCACCTCATGTTAGGTTTCTTCAGCCGCCGCCTTTATCCAGACTCGATCCTCCAGTCTGCTCTCAAGCGGGTCCTCCTTATCTCCCGTCCCGAGGCACTCACTCCTTCCAACCGCCCCCCTTCTGAGAGAACTATACTCACCCTCACCTATCATCCTCACAACTTAGCTGCTGTGAAGATACTCAACCGCTACCGTTCCATTCTCCTCTCTGATCCCACTACCCGTCTACTTTTCAGTGATCCCCCGATGATCGCCTTCAAGCGCGACAGGAATTTGGGAGACATTCTGGTTAGGAGCCATCTCCCTCGCTCCCACCCTCAACACTTCGGTACGGCCCCTTGTGGTCGTAACTGTATCACCTGTGCCTATGTGCTCCCTACTGACTCGGTCTTATTCTCTAATGGACGGTTCGAGATGAAGTATAGCTTCACGTGTGTGTCCCGCAACATCATTTATGCCATCATATGCCAACGATGCCACATGACCTATATTGGTGAGTCTGGGAGAAGATTAGCGGAAAAATTTTGTGAACATCTACGTGATGTCCAACAAAATACTGGTACTCCGGTATCTTCCCACTTCAACTCCCCTGATCACAAGGGCAAAGACGACATCCGTGTCACTGGTATTGTCCTTTGTCACTCTGGCGACCGCAGCCGCTATACTTTGGAAAATCGCCTCATAGTCCAGTATGGTTCGCTGACCCCAAGAGGTATGAATGTATCACACTCATACACATAGTTTCCTTTTGGTTGCTCCTTCCCTTTTGCATAGCCTTCTCTACTGCACATATTTGGGTTCTTTGGTCTACTTACTATGCCATGCTATTTATAGTTCTTCTCCTCTAGTCCCTTATGAGACACTTCGGTGTTCTCCTCTATACCTTTTTTTTCTGTGATCCTTACCCCTCATTGTTTTTATTGTACCCCACTCTCAGACATCTCACCCTTACCGCCTTTTGAACACCTGTTAGTCTACTATTCTATTCTTTCTCCTTTGTGTTTGCACACTGATCCGTTCGTGAACTCGTCTAGTTCTGTGTGCATTTGCGCACATTTTTGCACGTTTCTCTACGTTCACGACAGCCGCACTTGGTTGCTATTTCCTTTTGTTTTGACAGGATAGATAATTTTATTTTCTTTAACACATTTCGATTGTTTTTGTTTTGGTTGTTTCGTTATTAGTTTTGTGTGTGTGTGTTTTTGTGTGTGTGTGTGTGTTCCTGATGAAGGCCTATTGGGCCGAAACGTTGTTTAGTCTGTGTCGTCCACTTATCACGTAAAGCTTCTTACATACCATTTTTTTTAAATTTTTTATTTTTCCTAACTAACTAACTAACTAACTAACTAACTAACTAACTAACTAACTAACTAACTAACTAACTAACTAACTAACTAACTAACTAACTAACTAACTAACTAACTAACTAACTAACTAACTAACTAACTAAATTTTTGTGTATAAATTTTGTTCAAATATTTCTCAGTCTACCTTTCTGGCATCAACTGTTTCCGGAACCCGATCCCGGAAGTACGAAATTGCTACCAGTCACTAGAGAGTAACCTGCAAGCCCTACTGATGGTATCCCCGCTTCCAAACGCCGACCAAATGTCCCTAACTCAATTCTGCAAGTGAGTACACTAGATCCAGATAAACTAAACACTTTGAAAATTGAAAGTTTAGAAACTAATTAATATTGCTTGGAAATCTTTCTCACACCAGTAATTTTTATTATAATTATTATGTAAATATTACAACACATTAATAATACCGAACTGTGTACATATGTTAATTATAACTGTGCTCAGTTTTTATCCTGTGAGCAAATCCTACGATTTTTTACTGTAATATATTTATTTATACGTTGATGTGTCATATTATGAACTATTTTTAAAGCCACTTAAAAAAAAAAAAACACCCATATTTTCTAACAATATGATACCTCTTCTTAAATCGCAGAAAAAACACACACCCATATTTTCTAACAATATGATACTTCTTCTTAAATCGCAGAAAAATCAAACCCGTATTTTCTAACATTTGGTTCTTTGGTTTTGGAAGGCCCAGGTATCACTGCAAACGAATTAAAATCCATAATTGCTCAACCGCAATTCCGTGCCAGTGGAATCATCCGAATTACTATCTCATCTCCCAAACAATGAAAAGTAGCTGTAGCTCCCATCATGGAAGTCTCAGCACACGCCAAAAGACATAAGGCGAAACCGCACAGAAAGTGAACACAGCCAACTGTTCTCTGCCAAACTATATCATCATTTATCGTAAACAATTGGAATATCGAAACATGATCAAAACGGATGAAACGCACAGCTCACGGTATGCACAGAGCACCTAGCTCAGCAGCTCCTGCAGCAAGCCGGACTTGGAATATGAGGAAACTGCAACAAGTAACACTTTCATACATAGCCTTCAATAGTTCCTGACTCCTATCCACCATATTGACCGGAAGTTCACGTCCTCCGGAAAATGATGATCGCCATATTTGTTAAAAATGTACAGCGCTTGATGATGTCAGGACATCGTTGTTGACTCCAATCCCGAACTTATAAAACACAATCGTCGGATTATCCCCGTCGCACATCAAACAACAGACCGTAAGATTAGCGTATGGCCGGTCCAGGGATATACGATAAGCCATTATGATGACGTAGCACACACAAGAATGGCTGCGCCCATATATTCCTGATTACTCTAGTGAATGCAGCCTACAACGAACGAAACACGGTGCAAATTCCCTAAAGAGATAAAACTTCGGATGGCTTAACGAAGCAGTTCACATCAATGAGTTGCAACATGTAAATGACTTGCGTCAAGCAATCTAACAATATGATACCTCTTCTTACAATTTTTTTTTTTTTTTTTTTTGGGGGGGGGGGGGGCAACCTCTCGTAATAAAATATATTTCCTTATAATTGTACCCTTACAATCCACCTTTCTTAATAATATATATTTCCTTATAATTGTACCCTTACAATCCACCTTTCTTAATAGAATATATTTCCTTATTATTACATGGGAGCCGCGATAGCTCAGTGGTAAGTGAACTGGACTACAAAGGACAAGAGGTAGGGTTCGATCCCAATCGACGGCTTCCGGTTCACCCAGCCTTAAATGGGTACCGGATTTTTTTATGGGAAAGTAAAGCGTCACGGGCGTAATACCGAACACATTACCCCAAAAATCATGTGCTGAAGGTCTGTAAAATTTATGGTCACTAACACCATATTCCCTATACGCCACTTAGCGTGACGGGGGCACTTTACTTTTATAATTACATCATTAAAAGCCACAATTCCTATTTAAATATATCTCTTTATAATTGCTTTTCCTAAAAGCCACCATTCTTATTATGAAATATCTCCTTATAATTGATTTTCCTAAAAGCCACCATTCTTATTATGAAATATCTTCTTATAATTGCTTTCCTAAAAACCACCTTCCTTATTATGAAATATCTCCTTATAATTGCATTCTTAAAAGCCACCTTTCTTATCAAGATATAATTCATTATAACTGTATATACAAAAGTAGGTGCAAGATACATTTCCTTATAATTACATCCTTAAAAATAATCTTTTCGCGGAATGATACCTCTGGTTAGATACCAGCATCAAGAGCATCATCATCATAATCATCATCAAGTACCGGGCTTGCTGGCGTAGGTGATCATGTCTCTCCACAACTTTCGATCTCGACAGTTATTTATCATTTCTGTTCTTCACCTTCTGCCAAGCCATTCTCTTAAGCTGTCTGTTATTTTTTCTCTTTGCTTCCCTCTATCTCTTCGTCCCTCAATTTTCCCAGTTGTTACAATATATTCCAGTTGTTCTCTTCTCATTACATGGCCAAAAAATGATGATTGTTTATTCCTAATATTGAAAATTAGCTCTCTTTTTGCTTTGGCCTCTTTCAGAACATTTTCATTACTCTTCTTAGCTGTCCATGGTATTCTCAACATTCTTCTGTAAAACCACATTTCTACAGACTCCAGTGATTTTCTTGTCTGTTGTTCTATTGTCCATGATTCACATCCATATGTTAAGACTGGCTCTACATAACATTTAAGAGCTGTCAAGAGCATATAACAACAAAATGGAACAACCAAGATATAGAGGTAGACCAAGAAGAAGATGGATTGAGGGATGTGCGACATAAAAAACAATACAATATCACTATGTGACAAGCCACAGAAAGTGCCCTTGATAGAAAACACATCTTTGACTTAAGTCTGCGACGCCTATCGACAAAAAGCAGAACAGGATAAAAGACAGAAACACAAACCATCTTTTCGCTAAAATATACCTCTCGTTATTATTGCATCATTAAAAGTATTATGTCCCAATAAGATATCTTTCCTTAGCAATTTTTATTATAATATGCTAATGACATCTTTCAAGTAGCGGCGAATATTCGGAGGAAGCAACAGAGACCATGACTTCTCTGATATAATATATGAGAATACATCACACAATCACATCCCAGCTCAATGAGTTAAATGTCAGTGTACAACCAGCCACTGTATTCCCTAGTATAGCCGTGATATAGTTCAATGTCAGTGTACAACCTGCCACCGTATTCCCTAGTATAGCCGTGATATAGTTCAATGTCAGTGTACAACCAGCCACCGTATTCCCTAGTATAGCCGTGATATAGTTCAATGCCAGTGTACAACCAGCCACCGTATTCCCTAGTATAGCCGTGATATAGTTCAATGTCAGTGTACAACCAGCCACCGTATTCCCTAGTATAGTCGTGATACAGTTCAATGTCAGTGTACAACCAGCCACCGTATTCCCTAGTATAGCCGTGATACAGTTCAATGTCAGTGTTCAACCAGCCACCGTATTCCCTAGTATAGCCGTGATATAGTTCAATGTCAGTGTACAACCAGTCACCGTATTCCCTAGCATAGCCGTGATATAGTTCAATGTCAGTGTACAACCAGTCACCGTATTCCCTAGTATAGCCGTAATATAGTTCAATGTCAGTGTACAACCAGCCACCGTATTCCCTAGTATAGCCGTGATATAGTTCAATGTCAGTGTACAACCAGCCACCGTATTCCCTAGTATAGCCGTGATATAGTTCAATGTCAGTGTACAACCAGCCACCGTATTCCCTAGTATAGCCGTGATATAGTTCAATGTCAGTGTACAACCAGCCACCGTATTCCCTAGTATAGTCGTGATACAGTTCAATGTCAGTGTACAACCAGCCACCGTATTCCCTAGTATAGTCGTGATACAGTTCAATGTCAGTGTTCAACCAGCCACCGTATTCCCTAGTATAGCCGTGATATAGTTCAATGTCAGTGTACAACCAGCCACCGTATTCCCTAGTATAGCCGTGATATAGTTCAATGTCAGTGTACAACCAGCCACCGTGTTCCCTAGTATAGCCGTGATATAGTTCAATGTCAGTGTACAACCAGTCACCGTATTCCCTAGTATAGCCGTGATATAGTTCAATGTCAGTGTACAACCAGTCACCGTATTCCCTAGTATAGCCATGATATAGTTCAATGTCAGTGTACAACCAGCCACTGTATTCCCTAGTATAGCCGTGATATAGTTCAATGTCAGTGTACAACCAGTCACCGTATTCCCTAGTATAGCCGTGATATAGTTCAATGTCAGTGTACAACCAGTCACCGTATTCCCTAGTATAGCCGTGATATAGTTCAATGTCAGTGTACAACCAGCCACCGTATTCCCTAGTATAGCCATGATATAGTTCAATGTCAGTGTACAACCAGCCACCGTATTCCCTAGTATAGCCGTGATATAGTTCAATGTCAGTGTACAACCAGTCACCGTATTCCCTAGTATAGCCGTGATATAGTTCAATGTCAGTGTACAACCAGTCACTGTATTCCCTAGTATAGCCGTGATATAGTTCAATGTCAGTGTACAACCAGTCACTGTATTCCCTAGTATAGCCGTGATATAGTTCAATGTCAGTGTACAACCAGTCACTGTATTCCCTAGTATAGCCATGATATAGTTCAATGTCAGTGTACAACCAGCCACCGTATTCCCTAGTATAGCCATGATATAGTTCAATGTCAGTGTACAACCAGCCACCGTATTCCCTAGTATAGCCGTGATATAGTTCAATGTCAGTGTACAACCAGTCACCGTATTCCCTAGTATAGCCATGATATAGTTCAATGTCAGTGTACAACCAGTCACCGTATTCCCTAGTATAGCCATGATATAGTTCAATGTCAGTGTACAACAGCCACCGTATTCCCTAGTATAGCCGTTATATAGTTCAATGTCAGTGTACAACCAGCCACCGTATTCCCTAGTATAGCCGTGATATAGTTCAATGTCAGTGTACAACCAGTCACCGTATTCCCTAGTATAGCCGTGATATAGTTCAAACAACTCCAGCCGTTACTAATAAATAGATTTCAATGTATATGGAGACCAAACCTACTACAACCGTACAACGGCAGCTATCGACCTTTCAATGTCTACGAGAACTAAATAGGCCACAGCTGATATTAGCTCCTGGTTGCTACAACAACAGGCGAGCAGCTAATATGACGGTGTTCTATCTTTTTATCGAAACATATAGAAGTAGAACAAAACTGTAAGAGATGATAATTAACAGCAAAACCATAACTTATAACGCATATAACTAAGATATTATGTTGTAATGATAATTATGCTAATTTTGGGCAGTAACTGAAGAAACTATGTTACATGGCCCAAATTGCCGTGATGTTTGTGTCGCAAATTATCAGGTTAAAGGTCAACAAGAAGTTCGTCTTAGGGAGCTGCGTTAGCTCGCTGGTTAGTGAACTGGACTACAAAGGACAAGAGGTCGAGTTCGATCCTGATCGACGGTTTCAGGGTTTCTATCTATTGACCTTTCGAGCCGTAGCCGTTCCATAGGGTGTAGACCAAGA